>JAODKE010000050.1:4898967-4910426 GCA_026779605.1 Mormyrus hasselquistii | reverse complement strand
TGGAAGTCGCACCCCCCCCATCCCACCCCACACAGCTTACAACGCACCCCCCCCCCCCCAACTCACGTACGTCCCACTCCCTGCCATCCTCCCCATCTCTTCTGGCTGTAGATCCCGGCTCCAGCCAAGGTGAGTTCTGGAACATTCTTTCTGAGCATGCTTTGTCCTTCCTTCTCCCCCGTCTCCCTGCATTTCCACCCCTCTGACCCCCGATCGGTGTCCTTCCGCTCCTTTTGGCTCTGTGACCTCATTTGTCAGAATGAACTAAAGGCACGGTTACCGTTTGCTGGAATGATCTAGAAATGAGCCGGTTGATGAGGGGGGGAAGCACACGCGCGAGGAAGAAGGCGATGAGGAAGAAGTAGGGATACAGTGTGAGGCCTAACGGGCCCATGCAGGAATATCATTACAGGCAATCGATTGCACAGTGGGGCCCCCACTGGGAACCTGGCTTTTCCAGGGCTATTAATAAAGTCCTCTGTCATTGTTAATGGGAGTCCGTGAGTCAGACGCTGTTCTTTCTGTGTCCTTGGCTAAAATTAACTAAACAGAATCCCCTTGCTAATGCTCCCACAGGTGTCCCGGGTAATTCTATACAGCCCATAAGCCCCCTATTCTGGCCCCCTCTTTGTTCCTGTCCCCCCCGCCCCCCCACCCTCTGTCTGTCTGTCTGCTCCTCTGCCTTCCTGACTCCAACCTGACGGAGGTGCAGAGCTCTCCGTCACTCAGCCCCTCCTGGGGGCTACTTCATACCCCGTCGGCGATTCCCACACGGAGGGGCATAAATCGTACCCGTAAAGCGACGTGATCAGCTTCTGACCAAACCCTGTGACGGGCCCCCGCACAGAGGCCTGTAATGGCCCTTCAGTCATTAGGGCACCAATTTTGTACTGAGTAACTTGTTAACACTGACACTTGACAGAAGGAGATGAATTAGATGTTGAGCGATGGACTGAAATGCTTTGGATTTGCACAGCAGGGAAGAGGCGACGACAGCTATGTTGTCTATAAATTGTTTGAGGGAGTGACATAGGATATAAACTGACCCAGCTGACGGAGGGGGGTTACTGAGAAAAAGGGGAAGGTGACAGGAACTGGCTGTTAGGGGGGCCTGGAATGCCGCGGGGGGGGTCGTGGTCCATCAACATGCGGCATGTTTACAACCAAGCGCAGCCAACTGGTGCTTAGTGCTGGCAAGTCCCCATGTGAAAACAGACAACATGCAATCAAGACAGAAATGCTAAAAAAATATATCTTCTGTGTATCAAATCATAGCAATCAGAGAGAAACTTCCAATAATTGTATAACTATACAACAGGGGTTCTCAAAGTTAGTCCAGACCCAGCAGAGAACGCACCATATGGTTAAAAATGGCTAACATAAAAAGGCTTAACATGGTTTGAAGGACAATAATACAAGGCAGAACCACCAAATTTCTCAAACACGTAACTCGTCATAACCCCCCATGTCAGTGGGTCGAAGCGATCAGTGAACTTTAAAAAGCTCCCGTTTTTGTTATATGTTGATCCCTATATCGAAGGTTATTCTCAACCCTTTAAAGTTCGTGAAATGCACTTTTGTTACTGAAAATTATTACGGACCTCTGACTTTGAGCAAAAGGTTTGAGAAGCCCGGCTATACAGAAAGTGGCCTTGGGTATGTTAGCTGTTACCTGATCATGTGACTCCTGAATGCATTGTCTTCGGTTAGAATATATATGGCATGGAGACCAAATAAAAAACAGCTCCAGCTCCACTGTAAAGAAGCCTGGAGCGCCCGATGCAGAAAGTGACAGAAACTTGATATCCCTTTGTGAGTCTTCTGTACATCCTCAGCTGCTCTGGCCGTCGCCGGCAGCCAGCATGACGTCAGCATGATGGGCTTTGGGAGCACTGCTGCGTCCTTATTGTCCCTCTCAGATCCAGCTAATCATGGCCTTTTGTCCACAGAGCAACGATGTCTGACGCAGAGGAATACGAGTGAGTAAACCACCCGCTGCCCCCATTCATATGAGAGTAGTGCTTCATTCAGTAGTGGCACTGTACGATGAACAGGTATACATATTTTTCTCTCGTTGCCTATTCCTTAATAATAATTAAATTTCCCAAACCAGCTTCGGTAGCACCGAGTTCCATAAAATGCACTGGAAAAGAGATCTTTTAAAAAGAGAAAATAAACCCGCTTACTGCTAATAAGCATACGACATCCAGCGGGATTGAGCTAACATTAACACAATGGCTGAAATCGACAAAATACTAAAATGGTCAACACTGCGGTTTATGATTAAAAAAAAAAAAAATAGTACCCCGGTACAGAAACGCATTTAAGCATTTTAACGGAGCCTTCAGTAGGCTGGCAGTGAGATTTGGCGTGCGCTCCGCACGGGGGCGCTGATGTGACACATAACTAATACCAACTATTCCCTGTGGGCAAAGTCATATACTACTTTAAAAACAAGCAAGAAAAGCAAGAAAACGACGAAATAGGACAGTAAAAATATATAATAATACATCACATCAATAAATAATGGAAATAAATACGAGTAATAATAGCATCAGGCATTAGAATCGTTATACTTTGCTATTTGAGCACTGCAGTGTCACTGATCTATCTCCCTCTCTGCTTACAGGGATCAGGTGGAAGGTAACTTAGCGCATTTCCTGTTCTTTTTCCATTTTTGTTGCTGATGGTGAAAATATAAAATCTCTCTCCGGTTTGCTTAAAAATGAAAATTCTGCCAGCTGTCCTTCCACTGGCGAGAGCCATCTCTGTCATTATCTCCTAATTCGTCTTTATTGTTCAGAGGAGGAGCAGGAGGGAGAACAGGAGATAGAGCAAGATGGGGAACAGGCAGGAGATGAAGAAGGAGGTGAGAAAATCACGTTCGGCAGCATAACCTGCTACGTTCAGGACTCTGGAGATGACATCATTCTCCAGCCTGCATATCAGCCCTGACTTACACTGTCACATTGACGCCTGTCAATAGCCTCTTCTCTTCTGCTGCTATTGGCTGGTACCTTGGTGGTCCCAGGCAACAGAGCAGTGGGAGAACACAGATCACCAAGGTGTTTGAGCTGTATGATCCATGCAATGTCATTCCTTCTGCAAAGGCGGATTTTCAGCAAATAATCGTATGATACATTTTAGCCCAGAAAAAGGATTATGTTGTTTGTGATATATGTTGCATCTTTTTAGTTCCCTACTGTATCTTTCTTGCCTAGTGTGAGAAAATTAAACAACATTCAGCACATATATTTTAAAGGATGCCACATACATAAGCGGCATATTTATTATATCAGTAAGTCAGCATGGCTTCATAAAGGGAATCGTGCTTATTTCACTATCCGTGGTGCTTAAATGTTTGTTCTTCCTTGTTTTCCCTTGAATTCCCATCTACCCCACTCTCCTATCAGAGCAGGAGACGCATGAGGAAGGTGAACTCCCGGCATGTCCTCTGCTCCATCCTCTGCCCTGTTCCTTCATTTTCTTTACCCACACAAACATTCCCCCAGGCTGAGACCCCAGTTCTCTGCCTGTGCAGTAAACAGGCATTTAATGTTTTCATAGATATAGTGCCTCCGAGTCCCCTTTGCCCATCTGAACCTCTTGTGTTCCTCAGGGTTCCCTCTGTTCTCCTGGTTCCCCTCTGTCCCCTGAGTTCCCTCTGTTCCACTGAGTCCCCTTTGTCCCCCTGAATCTCTTGTGTTTCTCAGGGTTCCCTCTGTTCTCCTGGTTCCCCTCTGTCCCCCTAAGTTCCCTCTGTTCCGCTGAGTCCCTTCTGTCCCCCTGAATTATTTCTGTTCCCCTGGTTCCCTTCTGTCCTCATAAGTCCCCTTTGTTGCAGTGTAGGGCAGCTTATAAAGACAGCACTGTTGCTCTTTTTGCGCAGCCAGTGACACTTTACCCTCTCTCTCTCACTCTCTGTCTCTCTCTCTCTCAACATCGCAGAGGAGGAACGCCCTAGACCCAAGTACGTGTATCTCTGTGTCTGCTTGTCCTGATGCCCTCATGCATGAATATGATTGAGTGTGCAGCACCCATCACCCTTTCACTCTTTTTTTTCTTTTACATTTCCCTCACAGGCCCTTGGTTCCTCAGCTTGCCGCCCCAAAAATCCCAGAGGGGGAAAGGGTGGACTTTGACGTGAGTTGGTTTCATCTGACACCACCGTAGAGTTTGAGATCTTCTCAACATGACTTTACAACAGGGGGAAAGTGTTTTAAAATGAACACATGAATAGTATGTACTTAAAAATTGTTGTCCTCCTTCCTCAGGACATCCACCGGAAGAGGATGGAGAAGGACTTCCTGGAGCTGCAGACCCTGATCGACGTCCATTTTGAGCAGAGGAAGAAAGAGGAAGAGGAGCTCATTGCACTGAAGGAGAGGATTGTTAGTTCCACCTCACTGCCTTCCCTCCAGTGAAGGAACGCATCTCACTCATCTGTTTCTCTCTCACACTGATTGCTAGTTGTCCATATCTGTCACCAAGGACCAGACTGTGTCCTGTGCTCAGCTTCTCCTGTGCTCAGCCTCTTTTCCTTTGCTCAGCCTCTTTTCCTGTGCTCAGCTTCTCCTGTGCTCAGCCTCTTTTCCTGTGCTCAGCCTCTTTTTCTGTGCTCAGCTTCTCCTGTGCTCAGCCTCTTTTCCTGTGCTCAGCCTCTTCTGCTTTGCTCAGCCTCTTTTTCTGTGCTCAGCTTCTCCTGTGCTCAGCCTTTTTTCCTGTGCTCAGCCTTTTTTCCTGTGCTCAGCCTCTTCTGCTGTGCTAAGCTTCTTCTATGCTCAGCTTCTCTTGTGCTCAGCCTCTTCTCCTGTGCTCAGCTTCTTCTGCTGTGCTCAGCTTCTTTTGCTGTTCTCACCTCTTGTCCTGTGCTCTGTAACGGGTGAATTGACACTGCGTCTGTTTTTCTCCTGCGTTTAAGTGTAGGTGTGAGCACAGCACTCTGCTCTCTGTCCCCCACCTCAGGAGCGACGTCGGTTCGAGAGGGCGGAGCAGCAAAGGGTTCGCGCCGAGAAAGAGCGCGACAGGCAGACGAGAATCGCGGTGAGATGAGGGCTCTTGGCATTTGTTACTCAGCTGTTCCTGTCTCTGCGGGATACGAGCCGGCAGGGCCTGAAAGTGTGTGCCATCCTCAGGAGGAACGCCAGAGGAAAGAGGACGAAGAAGCCAAGAAGCGTGCGGACGATGAAGCCAAGAAGAAGAAGGTGCTCTCCAACATGGGGGCCAACTTTGGAGGCTTCCTGGCCAAGGTCCGAGTCACCTTTGTAACTCGATAATGTCGCTGAAATGTCTCAGAGTAACTTAATAATGCTCATCTCTGAACTAGAAGTTGTACTATACACAGTGAATGAGCTGCAGTGAGAGTGATTTGAGTGTATGAAATGATAATAAAGAAAGCTGCAGTTGCGGTGGGTGCAGTGTGTGCAAGGACAGTAAATGAGGCTGCAGTGAGAGTGTGTACAGTGAGTGAATTGAGACGAAACGAGGCTGGAGTGAAAGTAGGCGCAGTGTGTGAAATTTGAGTAAATGTGGCTGCAGTGAGAGTGGTCACACTGAGTGAAATGAGAGTAAACGAGGCTGCAGTGAGAGTGGATACAGTGTGTGTTACAGCCGATCCCTCCTGGCCCCAGGCTGAACAGAGGAGGGGTAAGCGTTTGACTGGAAGGGAGATCAAGAAGAAGACTTTAAACGAGCGACGCGACCCTCTGGCCATCGACAGCCTGCGGGAGGATGGACTAAGGTGACCCGCCACAGACGCGCACCAGCACCCCAGCGATTAACACTGCCCAGGCAACCCTGAAATGACTCCGCAGTGCTCCAGGGGCATCATAGCTCTACTGCATTGTGACATCATGACTATGCCTACAAAGAACAGTGCTGTCGCAGCTATACTGATAAGCGTGACCTCATTCGGGTAACACTGATACTCTTCAATCTGATGTGCTCCAGAGCTCGAGCACAAGAAATGTGGAACTGGATCTATCAGCTGGAATCTGAGAAATTTGACTTCATGGACCAGATGAAAAGACAGAAATATGAGGTGTGTTGCTTCCTCGGGTACAATCAGACATTACTGCCTGAAGGTGAAGAGGTGTCTGCATCAATTTTTTTGTTTGAAATCTTCATGATCTTTTTTTTTTCCAGATTGTTGTTCTGCTGAATAGAATTTCCCATGCCCAGAAATTGTAAGAAAAATCTATTTCCTAACATCTATATATTTTTCTTCTCGTCTATATATTTGAGATGTTCTTAATTAACTGCATAACCATTTGCATAGATAATACAGTGTAGTTCATTACTGAACATGCTAATGCTACGAGGCTCACTTTGGCTCGTCCTCTTCCTCCTCTCCTGCTCTCTTCCCCGCAGTAAAAAAGGCCACGGAAAGGGCAAAGTCGGCGGCCGCTGGAAATAAGGAAGCGTGTGAAGACGCAGCAGAGCCGTGTCGGGGGCGGGGCAGGGGGAGGAGGCCCCCCCACTCCACAGCAACAGCAGCGCACAGCCAGACAGACAGGCCGCGTAACGTTTGGGTGGTTATTCCACCTCTAGCTTTCTGGCAGCATCCTGCTCATGCCTTGGATATTCAGTCAAGAGCAATAAAAATAAACCTTATGTATAGAAAACGGGGTGTGGGGGGGCTTGTTTTGAAAAGATACTCCCTACTTGTAAAAATCCACCTCTGTCAATGCAGTAGTATAAAAGTGAACAGTGCCTTATGTTGCCTCAACACCCCCCCACACACACAACAGATACGTATACATAACTGAACTGGTTCCTCTAACATTTCCATCGAGTGTGACTGGCATCCTACCCAGAGGGGATGTCCCCAGCTTTGGGCTCTGTGCCCTTTGGGACAGACTCCAGATCCCCCTAACGGCTCTGTATGGGATAAGCAGGTGGAATATGGACAGCTGTAGGTTAATATGTATAGTGGTTCATTTGCCAGCATGCTGCCACCTTGTGGCCATAGGGAACACTGCAGTCCACCCAAGATAAAGCAAAAGTAATAATAATAAAATTTAAAAAAATAAACATCATTATTATTATTATACTCAAATTTTGCACCTTATACTGTATATTGGAGTAACTGCCATATATTGTTTTTTTTTCCTCAGTAAAACACACACACACATGTTTAGAATACTTTAATTATACATTTCTTTACAAAACACTTCAAATATGACCAAAGGCTTCAAACTACTACCCTTACAAGCAACAATAAAAAAAAAAACTAGCGAATGAGTCAAGTAATATGGACTAGCAAGTTGTTTTGTAAAGAGTGATGGTTACCGTAGGTTAGGATTACCGTTTAAGCTGTCGGCACATTAGCAGTGGAGCTACCCTACGCTTTCACGGTAACGTCAGCGATGAGGACCCTTCAACGCCGCGTCTACCTCTTCCTCTGGCATCAGAGTATGCCACTGAGCCACCGGGCGTCTGGGATTGGCCAACATTTCTGACCATTGACGGAGCCCCGCCCCCGTAGCGCCGTAGCCAATGAAGGTCTTGCCAATGGCGTCATTGCTTCCCAGTTTGTCGTAGTCATACACCGTTATTACAACCTGCACTTTCTGCCATAGAGAAGAGAATAAAAGCAGAAGCATTAAAATGACTCGCCAACATATCTGTCTGTAGCTGCACTGCAGCACTGCATTCGTTCACTGGACAAACCTGTATCTGCTCAAAAGGAATTTCAAAGCTGAAGCTCTCATTGAAGTAGGGATTGAGGGTGTTCTTCTTCACTGTCGTCTTCTTCTTCTTCAGCCTCTTCCCGTTATGTTGTAGTACAATCTTGACAAAGGGGTCTGAGGTGAGGGGGAAAGTTTGGCACGATGGCACAGTGAGTGAGAGAAGCCCATCCTTCAGCATGGACAGCAGTTACGTTGTTATGCCGACAGAAAAGGTGCCACGTGGTATGTCTGAGGAATCACCTGACAATCCACCAACGTCCATCTTTTTGAGGTTTTTTGCCTCCATCACACAGACGGTGAGTTTGCCGGCAGTGGGAACGTAACGTAGGGAGATGCAGATATCACCAAGCTTTTCTTGCTGAGAAGGAGATGAGACATCAGGCCAGAGGTGAAAAGTTCAGGTCCAAAAAGTACAAATCCAGGCCAAGATTTTGTTTCGACTAACCAGTTCAGTGCTACGTGACTGTGACTCTTGTTTTCATAGCTCAACTGGATGGTTGAAACAAAATCTTGGTTTGGATTTGTACTTTCTGCGCTTGAACCGTCCGCTTCTACATCACGCTAATGTTCTCCCCAGTACCGAAGAGCAGAAGTACTGTGAGGAGGCTAGCATAGAAGCTGGGCTACTAGAGAGCATAGTGACAGCCGGCTACCTCCTCTTTCTCTCCATTTTCTAAGTCCCTCCATTCATGCATGGGGCGCCCCAAGTCCACTGTGCTCATGGGGATCTTGACCTCGCCGATTACATCATGCTTTGAGAAACGGTCAAAGTCGTACACCTGCAGTACCAATGTCTTCCCACCCAGCTCCGCATAGGGGATCTGAGGGGCAGAGGAAGCAATGGAGGGAAGGTCAGTCTGTCTATATGCAGCGGTGTGAGAGCAGAGTCCCCAAGCTATTAACAACGCAGTACAGTTCAGCTAAAAAGGTACCGTCTCTCCTTCAGGTGTCATTCAAGGCTACAATGAGAACAACAATGACATCACATTCATTTTTCATGATAACAGTGAACAGTGAGAGACATTGATCACATCACCAACAGCAATGACCTGGAAGCTGCCTTCATGGGGAAAACGGTGAGAGAAAACGGGCCACAGACCTTAAAGGTGAAGGTTTCGTTAAAGACTGGGCTCAGGTTCTTGCGCTGGACCTTAGTTTCAAACTTCTTTTTCTTGTCAGGAAGCATGAAGACTTTGACATAGGGGTCCGAGGTGCCGCCCATGTCCATCGCAGCCAAATCCTGAGCTTGCAGGATGCCCACAATCAGCTAGGAGAGTAAAGATGAAGATGATGAGGACTTACAGCAGAAAACCACATCAGCAAATTCTGGCCAACAGAGATGAAGATCCAAGTAAAGGCTGACCTGATTATCAGTAAAATTATAATCTAGGGTAAACTCCAGCTTGCCCAGGTTCTCACGCTCCTTCTCTTCCTTCTCTGCTGCCTCCTGTGGGAGATGGAATACTTCATCGTCATGGCGATATGTATCTCTGATGGAGTTTAGAGATAAAAGCCCACAGGGCCTCTCAGCTTGCGAAAGTGCCCCAGGAGAACATGATGGAAGCTAGATGTGGAGTCATTGGGCTGGAGGAACAGAAGCCCAGTGGCCTGTGGCCTTTATGGATGGGGCTGAGCACCCCTGCCCTCAATGTCCTCAGAGGTGCAGCTCTGCCCTCAATGTCCTCAGAGGTGCAGCTCTGCCCTCACCTTCGCTTCCTCTCCTTCACCCTCTGGACCTTTCCTTCGGCGCTGTCCCGTTTTCCTCTCTCGTGCTTTTTTGGCTTTCTTCTTCTTGCCGAGACATTTCTTGACAACGCAGAATGCGCAGCACCCCACCAGGACAAGAACCAGCATGACCATGGCACCGATGGCCCACGCGGGCACTGCGGGGGGCATAGACAGGCGACAGGCGGGGCCAGGAGCCCGTAAGCGTGTCATCGCACTCACAGAGTTTGTGCCGTAAGGCTACCAAGACAAGCCCCAGTGCAGCACGACGCTATTCGGCCTCTGCAAGCCAGGTAAGTCAACTGCACTGCACCTGTGTGTGCATCAGGTAAATGTTACAGACTGATTTTAACTCAATAGCTTCAGTGATTTACTTGTGACGCAGCCACAATAAGGGCAGGTCTAGCAGAAGTGGAGAAAGGTGTCAATGAGAGAGAGAGAGAGAGAGAGAGAGGCAGTATGGTGGGGCAGGGTGGAAAGGCAGAAGGGGCGAGGGGAAGCCTGAGAGACTGAGGGATGCACTGAAAGCAGGAGGAACTTACTCTTATGACTGTGGTCTTTCGAGGAGAGGTGAGGGCCAACGAGACATGGGAGAGAGGAGAGGAGGGAGAAATGGGGTCAAATAAAAAACATTCAGCAAATTACCATCCCTCCCTTTGCTGCACCTCCACAAGGGGGCGCTCTCAGCATCCAAGTTACCCACTCGGCAGCTTGCCCTGTTCGTTCATGAACTTGTTCTTCATGTGGTCAAAGTTGTGGCTTGGATGGTGTGGATGGGCAGCGGGGCCCGGGGCCGCTTCATGCTCGTGATGCGGCTTCCACTCAGGTTCCTCGGAATCCTCCCATCCGGGTTCCGGCCCTGCGGCCCGGCGAACCCGGGGGAGGGCCTTCAAAGTGGCCAATCGCATCGCTGCTCAGCCTCACAAGGACAAAATGAGAACAGTGAGACACCAGTACCAGCATCAACATCACTGAAATAGAGGACTGGGCAGGAGGGAACTTTAAATCCCGTTCCCACCCACTTCTGCAAAATTCTGTCCTATTCCAACTCGCAGGATTCCATCCCGCTCCCACCTGCTCCAGCAAGATTTTGTTCCACTCCCATAAGATTCTGTCCTGCTCATATGTTTGTCACATTTTTTCTCATTTCCTCCAGCAAAGGAAAACTTGTTTCATTGCCAATTGTCAGGAGGACAGTAGAGACAAACCTATATCCTCAAGAAATAGACTATGTTCAAATGTTTAACGGTTGAAAAAGGCTTTTCACATAATACAAGGCTAAACATACATATTGGTTTTTTTATCGCCTGCAACAACATTTACAATAATAGGTTGTAGATCTGCACAAACAAAATCCACACATGTTTGTGTTGTTTCAGCTTTTAGCGCAGTTGTCTTTTGATTTAGTTGCGCTTGCAGTGAATGTCAGTGCAATCTGGCCCTTTCGAAACTGAACGCATGTGGCCCTGCAGTGAATGTCAGCGCAGTCTGGCCCTTTCGAAACTGAACACATGTGGCCCTAAAGTACCAGACTTATACCAGACAAGTGGTTCCCATTGTGGTCACCTACAATGACCACGACTGCCAGATAACTGATTTAATTTACTTTGTTTTACAGTTTTAAATTCACATTTCCTTAAGCAAGCACTTACACCCCCAAATATTAAAGATTTTCATGCTGCCTCGACCATCATTAGAGGGGTACTGATTATAGTGATGAGGAATCAGTGTTGCCCAAGTCTCAGGAGACAAACAAGCAACCTCAACCCTGAAAACAAGGCCTCACTGTGCAAAGTAAGACGGTGATATCAAAACCCAGGGTTTTAGCTTCTGCTACACTAGCAGGAAGACTATTCCGTATTCTAACTACACGCTGTGTAAAGAAGTGCTTCCTCAAATTTGTTTTAAAATGTTCTCCCGCTGATTTCTACTTATGACCACGCGTTCTAGTACTTAAACTAATATGAAAATAGCCATTTGGCTGAACAGCATCCAGACCTGTTAGAATCTTATATACCTGGATCATGTCCCCCCTTAGTCTCC
>JAODKE010000050.1:4859146-4871464 GCA_026779605.1 Mormyrus hasselquistii | reverse complement strand
ACCAAGTAACAATGATTCATTGCCTTTCCCCTCCATCAGCTTCTCTGTGAGACAGTGGTTTTAGCTGAGAATTCTGGAAGTCTGTGTTATGCCATGGTCAAAGCAACCAGGAAGTAATACTGTTGTTTTCATTTAAGATTTCAACACACAATAAAACTATATCAATGTAACCGGTGTTGGCATTATCTCATTTTTAAAATATATCGATATACCATAAAAATTTGTGTAGACCACCGCCCAGCCCTAGTAATGTCGTTATTGTTTGTACTCCTCATAAAAACTGTGCTCCCCTTGGTCCTCATTGAGGCCCCCTAGTGGGCTGTGTCCCCTTGTTCGAGAACCTTTGCTACAGTATAAAGGGAACCATAAACCTTCTCCTTCAAGGAGAGTGTCAAGTGTCCCTCAAAGACACCCACTGACACAGACTCGTGACTAACCTGACCTGTGTCACTGACTCGTCCCTGACTCTGCCTGCCTTTGTGGTTCTGATATCCAGGTCAATTAATGCACTTTCAGGGAATAACAAAGATGAATTTTGGACGATTGCGGATGGAGTGATTGAAGATGACATAACCTGGGAAAAGATCGTTGTTCTGCTTTATATAGCAAGGCAAATCATTGCCAAGGTATTCACCTAATGGGGCCAGTGTTCATTCAGTTAGATTTAATTGAAGTTTTAATTTAAGTTTTGATTTATAAATTTAGCATTGCACCCCACTTTTATTAAAACTCAGTTTCTCTCCACAGTAAAACTTTCTGAATGACATTGCATTGATCGGCAGGTTTATATAGATAATTTCAAAGTGCTGTCATTGAGACGTTTTCTCTATCAAAGTGGCCTTTTGTACTAGTGGTAAACAGTCAGCTTCTCTTCCAGATAATTAAAGCTCAACTGTTAGAATTACTGCTGGACATCCTGGTCTGGACCTGGGATTTCTTCCAGAGCAGAATATTATCCTGGATCGAGCAGCAGGGAGGATGGGTAAGAGATATATTCCTTCAGTAAAATCAGTGGCCATTGACTTTCCTTTACTGCGTGTGGAAGAGCAGAGGAAGGTTGGTCACCTCCTGATCAGAGACCCTGGTAGCTGCAGTGAAATTGTGGGCCGCAGCAATAGCCCCTTCTGCCTCAGCCGGATTAAGTCTGACTCTCTCCCGCAGGTGCAGTCCAACTGTCCAGTTCTTCGCCATCTTTGTATGTAGATTCCTGTTTGGGGCGTTTGTCTTTTGGAGAGTGGACAGATCAAGCTGATGGATCGTCCACCAAGAGGACAAAATCTCCTTTTAAAAAAGGTCCATTGTTCAAGTGCGTAACACAAGTACAACAAAAATACCATAAGAAAAGAGAAAATGTAAAAACTGCTGGACAGCCTTCGTTAGAGAGCTTATCTGAGTATTTATAATGAACTTAATGAGTTTGAAACCTCATCTTGCAGCCGTGCAATCAGGCAGAGGCTCCTGATCTCCTGTTCTGTACTGTGCTCAGACACCATTTTAAAAGTCTGGCAGATGTATGTTGTGTATTTTTTATAATGGTGCATCTTTTTTAACTAAAAACCTGGTGCCACATTGTGTGTGTGTTTATATGACCTTTGTGTGTCATGCTAGCATTAATCAGCCATCTAGCTGGTATACTGCGACCCATTTGGCTAATTTATTTAGCTGGACTGCTAGCTGGGGAGGGCACTTTGGGCTGTACAAAAATGGAGTCCCTTATGAATGGGCTGATGCTGGCCGTACTTATCTTCAGCTGTGTGCTATGAGCTCCCCCCTGACTGCTGTGCTGTTGTTTCCCCTGCCCCTTCAATGGGGGTACACACACACACACACACACACACACACATACACACACACCTGCTATGCTAATCTGGCCAGATGAGGCACCTGCTAGCTGCTGGGACACGCAGAGCCCGCTGCCTCTTGCTTTTCTGGCCTGGGAGTCTATCCTGCCACAGATGCAGGCAGTAGGTATGTAACACCGGCTCCAAGCATGACAGGCAGGGACTCATTGTGTCAGTTTTGCTCTGTATAGTGAGCGAATCTGATGTAAAGCTTCTCATTGAAGACACCACCTTAATGATCGTCTGATTTTATAGAATCATTTCAGGCTTTTTAGTTGAGGGTGTATTACTTTGCTGTATAGATGAAGCTGATGAAACAGCATACATTTTATTCAATATCTGGTGGAATTCCTATTCAAATAATACTTGCATGTTACCTGCACGTTACCAACAGTGTGTTGCCTGGAGCAGAGCTCGGAGTCATCTGATTGGTGAATGGGCTTGTCACATGACTGCCCATCACCCCATGCTACACACAGAAATGTGAAGAAATTTCTATAATGAGGTAAAAATTTCATTGTGAATATTGAGTAATATGATTAGTCAACTATGAATAGTTGGTGTTGGTATTGTATTCCTGACATAACATTTAATCACAAGAAAAAAATTACTTAGTGTTATATTCTCTCAATAAGAATGAATACATAAAAATACACAATGCACAAAGACACACTTAGAAATAATAAACACACTGGACACATACTGAAAATTTTGGCATAAGCTTTTGATATTTTTATTTATTTTTAAATTATGTTATCTTTTTAGATTTAATTCATTTTTGTGTTTTTTAACGATTTTAACTTTTTTTCTATCTACAGGGGAGATGAGTTCAAGTAAGCTGCATTCGTGTTCAAACTCATACTTTTAATAATATAGCTCTTCTGTCATTTTTTTCACAAACTTTGTTAAATTACGATGGTTTATTAATTTTTTTCTTTCCATGTTTCAAAAATATAAAAGATAAATAATAAACATTCCATTGAAATATCATTTGTACAGTTACTTTTTTCTTTTTTACATTTTTAAATGAATCCAGCATCGTTATAACACTAACCCCACACACCTTTCTGTAACTCTCTCTCTCTCTCTCTCTCTTGCTCTCTCTCACGCTCCCTCCTTCTCTGACCGTCACCCTAAAATCCTTCACTCTGTCGCCCTCTGCAGCACGTTGCTGTGCTGTATCTTCCCAATTCAAACACCCAGATAAACATGGGAATGAATCAGGACCCTGTGGTGGGATGGGACTTTCAGGAGGATCTGTGTTATTGACTTGGGCACATGTGTGCGTGGTCAGGACATACCCCGGGAAAGGGGCGGGCTGCCAAGATAGGCGATGCTCAGCATCCACACCCTGTGAGATGGACAGACGAAAAAAGGCAGCAGAGGAGAGCCGTGAAAAACAATCACCGTCACACATCCTGCCACTCTGTGAAAGCCTGACAGCGGCAAGAGAAGCTCCCTGACCCGGATCCTTCACATACTGACGTTAGATGACACCATTGCACCAAATCACGAATCACGTCGTAGTAATTAAACCTCAGAAAGAAAGCGGGCTGCTTAGACGTATTCCGGAAGCTTAACCACACCAAGAGTGGCCACTTCCAGCAGAGTGACAAAACCATGAAGCTGCGTTACTGTAAAGCTATATTTATGAGAAGGAGAGAAGATAAAGAGACAGATGTTTGGAGAAACATGAAGACATCTGGCCTTTTATTTTTAGATTTTTGATTTTTTTTTTTGCATTGGTGGAACTACGTGCAGTGCCCACACATGCAAGTGATCTTGTGTCGTCTTCCTCTGACATCGGCTTCCTGCGAACTCTGCCACCAACAAACTCAAAGATGACCCCGGTTCCTGTACTTGGAATCACAGAGATTACCTGCGTGACCAAGAGGTACGAGAGTTTAACTGTGTGCTTTTGGCGAAATTAAGTCGTCTATGAGACATGGGTCCTTAAACGAAAAGGAACCGAAAGCGTTCCGTATGGAATGCAATAGAACAGCAGGTGGGAAGCGAACAAAAGCACGCTTCCACTTCCTGCTTGCAGGCTGTTAGCTCAGCGTTTTCCTTCTGTACTTTTAAAGAGCAGATATGGGGTGAGAGAGAGAGTTACATCATTCTTTCCATTTCAGAAGTAAGCTTTGTTTTCTTTTTTCACACATGCGTTATAATTCAACTTCAAACAATATGACATTAAAACAGGAGGCAGGGATGCAAAGGAGGAAGATGCATGGAGTCAGCGAGCGAGCAGAGCGGGGACAGAGAGAGAGGTCAAAGGGCAGCACAGCCATGTGACTGCAAGGTCCGCACTGCACGCTTCTGATATGTTTCCAGGTTTATTTCAAGTAAAGGTGCACAGATGCTGCTGCTGCCATTGGTCTAATGAGGGTTTTGGCTTTGATTAGGTGTGAAGAGCGACCCCAGCTCTGGTGACCTGGACAGACACTCCGAGGCACCAGGGCTTGGCTGTTTCATGCTACGTTTTCAGCATCTGTGTCTGAAACAGCCTTTCATCTCGCTAACCCTAGAAGCAAGGAGGGACTGGGCAGGCATGTCCTAAAACTCTTAAAACATTTGTCTTCCATATATCAGGACAATAAAGGAAGCACTGGGAGGGAGGGAGAGAGCAGAAGAGACGATGAGAGAAAGAAAAGGTGAACAGAAGAAAAAGAAAATAGGGTGAATTTATCAAGCAGTTTAATTGTGGAAAAAAAATGTAAAATAAAGATGAACTAAATAATCTGAGTGAATCTCAGTTCCTGCCTTGACTTGCCTGCTTTGAGATTTTTCTAAAAGTCAGGGCCATAACTTTCTGCATCCCTCACATGTCAGACAGCATAATGGTACAAAATGCATTAATCACTTAAGATTTACACGATATGACTCACTTTGACTGTAGGCCACAGGTCCAAGCTTGCATCACCCGTCAGCTGCCACTGTTTGCTATTGCTAGACCAGAGCAGACCCTGCATAGGCCCAGGGTCTCAGGTGCGAACCACAGCCACTGGCTCCCCAAACACAGAGGCAGTTCAGAGAGCTGGTGACCCCAGGAGCATGACAATGTCATGCATCATGTACCACTGTGGGAACATTTTCAATGGTACCAGCAGGGGGCAGTGCAAGGCTTCAGCCATGATACCAGCTACACACTCACATTGTGATGGGAAAGGCGTGGGCAAAAGGACTCGAGATAAAGCACCATCCAGCAAAAACAACGTCTTTCAAACAAGTTAAAAATAAAAAGGCTATTTGCTGTTGTTGGTGTTGCAATCAGGTGCAAATGGTGCCACAGCCACAGGGGGGCGCCGTGTTCCCACAACTGGCCTGGGGTAGCGCTGCTTTGAAGCCTCACTAGCAGCCCTCAGGAGGAAGCATGGGTTTGAGAGTGGGGCAAAGGCCTGGGTAGGACAAAGGTGCAGGGTCACAGGGTCCAGATGGGATTAAAGAGGGCGGAGTCACAGGTCTTAGGTGGGGAAAAGGGGGTGGAGTCACAGAACTTGGGTGAGAATAAAAGGGGCAGAGTCGCAGGGCATGGTTGGGAAGAAAAGGGGGGGGAGTTGCAGGAGAATCAACCCCAGGGCAGAGGAGATGCATGGACTTCCAGGGATTCCAGAGTTTCCAGGAAGCTTGTGGCAGAGTTCATGTCCGGCACTCAAACCGAGGTCTTAACAAAATATTGTTCAGTGTTCATCTTGCAGTATTGTTTTTTTTATTTATTTATTTTTATTATTCAAAACAAAATAGAGATCCTCTTTTGTATAATCCTTTTTTTGTCTGAGTTGCATATAATGTATGTCTTTTAGTTTCTTTTTTAATTACTGACCTCTCCTTTTTCCAGTCAGGCCTTGCAGAAGTAAAGTCATGCAGAATCGTCATGCTGGTAAACTAGGTAATAAAAATGCTCTTTTGTTTTTTTTTTGTCTTCTCCCCTGATTTGTCTAGAAGCATAAACCTTCACCATTTCTGTACATGGTATCTTCTCTGTCCTAAACCCTTTTCACTCTCTTCTGTTTCACCGTGAGAAGCTGCTCAGTTGAGTGAATTTTATCTTTGTTTTTGAATCTTCACTTTTGGTGATTGTGATTTAAGTAAGAAATGTTGCTGATTCCACTTGTAGGCCTCAGTCCTTCTTATTTCTTTCATGCCATGCGATGCGTAACGTGGCAGCTGGACTATGAAATGTTGAAGAATGAAGAGAGAGAGGGAAAGAGAGGGAGGGAGAGAGAGAGAGAGAGAGAGCGAGCGAGAGAGAGAGAGAGAGAGAGAGAGAGCACCAGCCAGATGTTATTCCCGCTGCCCCTGATGTTTGCAGACATAAAGGTAGCTGACAATGTTGATCCCCAGATCAGAGCGTGTGATTGGTCCCTCTTCACATTAGCTGACTGCCGGGGGGCTCATATTGGCTTAGAAGATCCAGGAAGCATCATCAGTGCCAGTGCTTATGCAGAGGTGTGAGCAAGTGGAGAGCAGTTCCATGTGAGCCGTGCTGTGGCTTGTCATGTTGTGGGTGAGAACCTCCATCTAGCCTGTCTGTCAGCCAGGCATCAGGCCCCACTGCCTCAGCCAGCACATGAAGTTACAGACGAACGCATGAAACCTTTATACTGCTTTCACCAAGTGAGAGGAACCTTCTGGTTGCCCTTCTGGTTAGTTATAGGAGAAACACCGAGCAGGCAGAGTCATTTGCTGATCCAAGGAGAGAGCGATTGGCTAACTATGTTTGGGGCATGACTCAGTCATTGGCTGATCAGAAGAGAGATGTGGAGACACTTATTGGTTGATCAGAGAATGAAGATTGGCGAGTTTCAGTCATTGGCTGATTTGAGACATAAGCTGGGCAAGGTTCGGTCATTGGCTGGTTAGAGAAAAGAGGCAGGCATGGCTCAGTCATTGACTGGTTGGAAAAGGGAGGCAGACATGGCTCAGTCATTGGTTAGTTGGAAAAAGAAGGCGGGCATGGCTCAGTCATTGGCTGGTTGAAAAAGGAAGGTGGGCATGGGTCAGCTGTTAGCTGGTTGGTAAAGGAAGGTGAGCATGGCTCAGTCATTGGCTGGTTGGAAAAGGGAGGCAGGCATGGCTCAGTCATTGGCTGGTTGGACATGGGAGGCGGGCATGGCTCAGTCATTGGTTAGAGATCTACAGCAGTGACATACCAATGTGTTATTCAGGAGATTCTCCTACAACAGCTCGTCTTCAATCAACAAATGCTACATAAGTGGTCAGGGCTTCACAATGGTGCAAAAGCATATGTGCAGGGAGTTTTTGTGTCCCTCCATGTTCTCATATCGAGAGTCTCAGTCTATCTGTGCGTGGAGATGGCTCTCTTTCTCATTTACTCTCTCGCTATCTCTCTCTCTCTCTCTCCATCTTTTCTGCCTCGCTTTCGCACCGCCTTTCCTTTTGCAGATTGGATTTTGTCATGGGTGGTTCTTCTTTAGAGAAAAGTGGGATTTTTAGAAACTCAGCACTGAAACAGAAGAAAACACACACGGAGGTAGTTAGGATGTGTGCGTGCAGTGTCGCTTTAAAAAAAAAAGGAAACGATAAAGAACAAGCTGACCAAATACCGTGGTATACTGCAATCCAGTAATGAGGACCGAACAATAGCAGATAGTGCTGGGAAGTGCTTCACTGTTTTGGGTTTCGTGCATATTGAAATGACTGGGGCAATGTCCCCGTGTGGAATTGCAGTACACCACAGTATTGGAAAACAAGAATGACATCACTTGGTTTCAATGTGCAACTTTCATGGATGGTCCAATTCAAATTATCAGTCAGCCTTAGTCTGCAAGTTATGCAAGCTGTACATGAAAGTTACACACTGAGTATTTGAATGTGTGTATATTCATAGAGACATATACACACATACATATAATTGTAATATGCATTTTACATAAACACACACACACACTCGGGGTTTTAACTGACGATTCCTTAATTGATTAATCATGCAATTTAGGTAAAAATATCATTTTCCATCAAAATGTACAAACAAGTAAGAGCAGTGGAGAGGACACCGTGTGTTTCGCTTGCACTTGATGGACACACAGCAGATTCACCACAACTCGGGTCACCAGACTCCTCCGGAGCCAGTCACTGTTGCTGAAGGGTGGCATTTTGCTAAAAGGCTGACAAATCAATCAAGGTGTTCAGGTGAATGTTCCTCAGAACAGAACCAAATGTCTGACGGAGCAGAACCAAAATGTTCAATTGAGTAGAACCAAATGATAAACAGAACAGAACCAAATGTTCTATTGCAGAGAACCGAATTTTGGGCTCTAGCACCACATAGTCAGATGAGTCCAAACATTTTACACAGATTTGCCCTCATCTGCATCGAAAGAATTGCATTTTGTCAAGATCACAGCAGGGAGAAAACAAGAGATGATTACTCAGTCAATAAGAAAGGCCATAATTAAAACCCCCACGAGTTGCAGACACGTGCACAGGACTACAGAACATTTTACACTGCAGATCACGCCCATAAGCAGGTTCACATACTGTACTAACACACAGGAATAATACTCAGACACACCAAGTCAGAAATGGCAACATAGAACATGTGACAGGAAACATACAAACATTCTTACGCGGCCAACGATCGCCTTCCTGCTCCGTTTGCAGTCTTAGGTCTTTCTTCCTTGGCTGACAGTCCTCTTTTTATGTTACACTTCACATGCTTCCCCCAAAAACATCATTTTCATTCTTTATGTTGTTTTTTTTTCCATTTCTATTCTTGAGGGCTGTCATTTGTATTCCATTTAAGGGGAGATATTCATATTAACTGTTCTCACTCCCATTGTTAAGAGTTCACTTTTGTGGAAGTATTACAGTTAGAGTTGCACACCACAAAGAAAAAGAGTGAAGTGTCAGAGGGAAAGGGTGGAGACGATGGGGAAATGGGAAAGACAAAGTGGGGAATGTACAGAGACACAAGCACAACACGAAGGCAGTCATCTCACAAAGCATTTTCAATACTGTTAACTCTTTCCTGTCCACTTCAGACAGACATTATTTCCACTAAGAAATAAAAGTGTCAAGGTCATGAAAAGATAAATTCCTGAGTTTTTATCAAGTGTTAGACAAAAAGGAAAAGATTAGAGAAAAGGAACAAATGGCCAGAGAAGTGAGCAGATGAGTGAATGAAGAGTCCAGATTCAGAATTCGAGGTTCTGCGTCAAAGCAGATCTGCTCTGCATCTGCTTGGGGTTTATGCCACTTCCAGCCCTCATGCATCCATCTTTACCTTCATAGTGCTGTGGGAAACTCCCATGCTGCTGTTCTTCTATTTCAACCTCACTCACTCTGCCTGTTTTTCCATATTATTATCCCAGTGTCTACCTGTGGTTCTGTACTACTATGCCTGTCCTGTGGTTCTGTATTGCTATGCCCGCATCTGCCTGTGGTTCTGTATTGCTATGCCCGCATCTACCTGTGGTTCTGTATGACTATGCCCGCATCTGCCTGTGGTTCTGTATTACTATGCCCGCATCTGCCTGTGGTTCTGTATCACTATCCTTGTTTCTGTATTATTATCATCTCTGTGTCTGTCTGTGGTTCCATAGTACTACAGCTGTGCTTGCCTGTGGTTCTGTATTATTGCCTCTGTGTTTGCTTGTGGTTCTATATTATTATCTGTCAGTTTCTGTATGGCAATCCACGTGTCTGCCTGTAATTCTGTATTATTTTCTCTGTATCTACGTGTGGTTTAGTATTATTATTTCTGGACCTGCCTGTGGTTCGGAAATATTAACTTGGTGTCTGCCTGTGGTTCTGTACTATTACTATCCATTTGTCTGCCTGTGGTTCTGTATTATTACTATCCATGTGTTTGCCTGTACTTCTGTATTATTACCATTGTGTTTGTCTATGGTTCTGTGTTATTATTTCTATGTCTCCCCGTGGTTCTGTATTATTATCATCCCTGTGTCTGCTTGTGGTTCTGTTCTAGTTTTATTCCACAATTTTAAATCGACTGAAGTTAACATACCCTCCATGAGGATGTGTAGATGTATAAAGTGCTGTAATTGTGGAAAGCCTTTCATCACAGTGAGAAGGCCCACAATCTTTAGGTATGCTGTGTTTCTTAGGTAACTGTCATATGACCACAGCATCATGTGCCAAGTGATGATGGACCTGCTGTCCAAACACGGTCACCTGTCACCTATGTCTTCAGTGAACATGCCACTCTGCAGAGACACCCTGGAGTGAATTGAAGCTGCAGATCAGTGAAGGCCCCACAGTTGTATCAATGTACAGAATGATACTGCATGAAATGACACAAACGTCACAGACTGAAAGAGGATGAAATGGCAGCTGAAGTAAATTGACTTGGCCAGCGTCTGTCTCTGAAATAGATACCATCCATGTAGGAGACATTCGGAGACATTTCAGTGTGTCATGTAAATGGGTTGCAAGCCCACATGAAGGGTGAGATCTCAGCACCTCCTGACTCTCAGCCTTGGCAAAACTGTGCCTCTCAGCTTCTAAAGGAGGGAACCCAGCGTGAGACTGATAGATGGAGGACAGAAAAGGAGGATGAATGCAGGAGGAGCAGAGGACCTGCATTTAGCTAGAACCTATAACTGAAGGAAGAAGTCGATTTGTTTCTGTCTTTTTGGGTCAACTCACAGTTACTGCTTCATTTTGCATATATCTGATAAGCTTTCAGAATAGATTTCTGTAAAAAAGATGAACAAAATTACAAAATCATAGTACTGATAATGACATCATCCAGCCTGCAGTCCCATCCACTGTACTGCTGACTGTGAAAGTAACCCCAAAGCCACATGAGTCACAGGGAAGACGCCCCCTAGTGGCCAAAGGCATGCAGAGCAGCGTCCCTTCTGCCTGTTAGGAGGTCCAGAAATCAGCATGCAATCAGCCAGCTTGTAGCTGCATATAAATGCACACGTTTACGTACATGTACATATATGTACGCATATATGAATTTACATATACATTTAAACAGAACAAGGTGCCTTATCAAAACATACTCGTAGATCATAATATAGACAATACAGATATATTCATTTCTTATTGCTTGCAGTAGGAACTCATGCATGTAAAAAAAATAATAAAAACTAATTTTAAAACTATACTTATCATTTAGAGCCATTATGGGTGTAATATAAGCACATTTTTTTAGTACAAATACATGAACCAGGAACCAGAGGGGTAAGATGGAGAGGAAAGTGATGCAGCTACAGGGATGGACAGGAATGGAGGAGGGACAGAGATGCAAAGGATGAAGCAATTGTAGCACAGAAGAAGAACAGAGGAGAGAGAAGGAAACGACGTGGATACAGGAAGGAGGAGAAACAGAGGAAAGAGATGGAGTGAAAAGACATGGATACAGGAAAAGAAAGGGAATTTGGGTGGAACAAAGACATGGCAGCTTAGGGCGTGCTGGGGGTCCAGCTTTGGAATACAGAGCAATTATACCCACAAACCTAAAAGAGGTGACAGAAGTGGCATTATTCTGTATATGCTGTGTGTGTGTGTAGCCAGAAATCAGTATATTTTACATGGTTACATAAGAGCGGCAGCCATTTCAGCGCAGTGCTTACAGGCCTACATGCCTAGCTCTCCAAAAGGCATTCACGCACAGCAGGCCTTTCCTAATGATATGCTTCATTTAAAGTCTCCTGAGCTTTTTTGTGTCTTTTTAGATTTTTTTTTTTTTTTTTTTTTTTTTTTCAAACCAACTTCAGCAAAGTTGCTTTCTCTGTCCCCAAATACACCCCCACAGACGGGGCCCCCACCAAAGCACTCGTCGAGGTGTGGCCCCACGCAGGCTTTGGGACTGGGGGCCCGGCGTGACGCTGGGTTTTGCTCCCCAGGAGGGCCCGAGCTGACGCCTCGGCCGAGGAGGGTCCGCGTGTCTCAGAGAATGCAACTGCGCCCACCGCCTTCAGCACGTCACCTCCTCCACGTTTGGGGAAGGAAGATATCGGAGGACAAGGGAAGCCAAAGTATGATGATGAACGTAACAGGTTTAAATTCCCGGACATACTAAGAGAAACATGTTTATAGCTAATGCAAAGCCTGCAGAATGTAAATCATTACATTTACATATTCCATTTGGATATATTAAAACAAAAAAGGGAAAGATAATTTAGCAATTAGAAAAATAAAGACCTATTCTGTAAATGAACCATCAATAAAAAAGTTCCTTATGAAGAGTGACCAGACACATAAGTAGCAATAATAACAATACGGGTAGAAAAATATTTTCATATCATTACTATTACTGTCACTGACATATTTGCACTTGAATCATAGAAAAGGAGATGGGATGCTTGCTAATCGTCTGCCCATAAGCGCCGTGGCTGGGAGCTGGACCCCTGTCTGCTCAAAGATAAACACGGTAACGCCGTCTGCCTGGACACCTGCTGCCTGCTCCTTCTCTCATCTTCCTCATCTTCCTCTATCGCTTGCTGGCAGTCCAGCCTCCACTCAGAGTCCCCCCTTCATT
>JAODKE010000050.1:4844097-4859065 GCA_026779605.1 Mormyrus hasselquistii | reverse complement strand
ACAAAAAAAAGAAAAAAAAAAAAAAAAAAAACCTAAGATGTGAACAAAATAGGGAGCACAGAGGCAAAAAAATGGCAATAAAAAGGGAGTGTCCACTAACGATTCCAGGAGCCACATCAAGCAGCTTGACAGGGGTGCACTGGGGGGGCCGGCTGGATGGAGGGCACTGCATTCAGGGTACAGTACTGCAGATGTGTGTCTGTCAACAATCCAAATAAGAAGGGAAGAAAAAAGCTACAGCTGCGGAGGTGACTCCTCCCCTTTCCAGGCAAAGTGATGAATATTCACATTTGACTGGGTGGCTCCTCCCCTTTTCCAGGCTAAGTGATAAGTATTTGCTATTGACTGGGTGGCTCCTCCCCTTTTCTAGGCTACATGATATTTGCTTTCGACTGGATGGCTCCTCCCCTTTTCCGGGCCTTAGCGACTTTTCTGTCCATCATCCATTCTTATTAAAATAGAGTCTTTGCATGTTGGTTCCTTGAGTGAAAGTCAATCCATGGTAAAGAAAAAGGTTAAGTGAAAGCTTCTCTCCTCTGTCATCTTTCTCTCCCTGAAAAGTACCCATGAATCCACACCAGCCCTGCCCCTCTTCTCCTCACTGCCCTCCTTTAAAAAAATAGTTAACATGTAATTCCACTCTGCATTTTTTTTTCACTGCTATTTAGTTTTTATATATTAATAATGTCAATGATTTCAAGAATGAGTAAGCAGTCTTTTACCCTCCTTCTAATATTTGTAAAAATATCAATAATGATAATGACAATAATTTTCTGCATTTTCTGATTGCCACCCATTATAATAAAGGGTGATATTTTTCTCTGTTCGTGTTTGTTTTAACAGCAGTGTGTGTAGCTGTGTTCGCTTACTCTGTGTGTGTGTGTGTATACCTTCATGCATTCAACACACAAATAACGTGTGTGTGCGTGTGATTGTATATGTCTGTGTGTGTGTTAGCTATCCTACACACTGTATTCACATCAGAGACCAAGTAAATGGCTACAAGTCATTCTTAAAATGTTGAGAAGCCTTCGCAAGCTTCTGGAAGATCTCTCTAATTCATTGAGATTGGGTTGGACTGGGTTTTTCTTTTGGTGTGAGCTTTCAGGTCAGAATCTGACCAAGCAATGGCTCTTTTTAAAGCTTATTATCAAAATAAATATTCTATATACTTTAAGTGCAAATATTTGATCACACACCAATAGCCTGCAGTTCCGGCCCAATTGGGACGAGGGCGCTGTGGGATTCATTATTATCATTATCATTATATTGGCCAGTGGCACAGTCGTTAGTCTGGTTCTGCTACAAAATGGATGGGATGGGGGAGCGACAGCGACGCAGGGGCCCTGGGGGCTCGAAGCGCTCGTAGGGGGCGCTGCTGATGGGAGTCAGGCGCATGGAGGCCGCCGCCATGCCAGAAATGTTGTTCAGGCTGCGGGACTTCTCATAGCCCGACGCGGCTGCGGGTTCGAGGGGACGGAGCCAAAGAAACAGGGAGGGTTCAAAAGTCCAGGAAATCATAATCAACAGCAGGAGTTTCATGATTAAGTGGCAAGAACAAAATAACATTAAAAATTAAAATAATAACAATACAAATGGCATTTAAAAAACCAAATTACACAGTGAAATAAACAAAGCCAGAGACAGACAAACAGACAAAGAGACGGACGGACGGACACAAAGAGACAGAGACAGAGAGACAGGAGAATGAGTCATGAACTGCGTCACTTAGCCGTTTACATCATCATCAGCAAAAAGCTTTTCCCCAAAACATAGCAAAGGTGAGTAAACGTCTGCGACTGAGGCGAGTGAGAGTAAGAGGCACAGCTCACCCTGACAGCACGACAGAACAAGCGGCACGGAACGGCCGACACACACGCCTCACCGTCCACATGAAGATGTACGGAGATGTAGCCCCCCCCCCCCCCCCCCCCCGCTGCACAACACCCCTCTAAGCAGACTAGATAGTCCCATAGCGGACCAGGGGGTATGTTTGAAAAAGAAGAAGCTGAGGATGACAGTTTATCGGAAAAACGAGAAGAGTGTCACAACAACATGGTGAGAGAGTTCAGGCTGCCTCTCTGCCGTCGCTGGTGGACAAGGGCTCTCAGTACTTCAGTTCCCTTCTGAACCGATCTTCGGTTCTGCCCCTTATTCAATTACACGGCCCCACCTGACCTCAGCACAAAAGTGCCCAGTTATTGTTCTCTATCTGACCTCAGGAACCAAATCAGAAGAGAATTGGAGTCCCATCATCGCTTTTATAACTCAGAGATTCTGAGTACTTATGCTTGATACATTACAAATCGAGGTCCACCATCTGCGATCTTTCAGGGACTGCTGGCATTGTTCCCATGATGCACTGGGGCAGTGTACTGCACACAGACAGTTCACATAAAGAAGCTCACAGAAGAAAGACCAGCTGCTCTAGTGATCAGCAGACATGGACACACTTAATCACAGAAGAGAGGGGGAAAGAGGAGGTGGCAGAGTGAGGAAAAGAGGAGGTGGCGGAGTGAGGAAAAGAGGAGGTGGCAGAGTGAGGAAAAGAGGAGGAGGTAGAGTGAGGAAAAGAGGAGGAGGTAGAGTGAGGAAAAGAGGTGGCAGAGTGAGGGAAAGAGGAGGTGGCAGATAGGGGTTTAATCCAAAAAGAAGTAGGAGTAGGCGAGCAGAGAACATCTTTTTACAGAGAGAGGACCATGCGAGATGCATGTTGGGGAAAAGGACATAGAAACACACACACACACACACACACACACACACACACACACACACACAAACACACACGCAAATGTGCTCCACATAGCAGCAACTCAAAGCAAAAATAACAAGGTGAATGCAGTAGAATGACAGTAAAATAATGTGAGAACATCATTTTAATACTCAGTAATTAAAGATCCTTGAACAGATTATTGAAGGTTTGGAGGTGTCTGCCAAGACACGGCTGGGCTGCGGTCAGTATTACGATCCACGTTCTGGGAAAAATCCTTCACTCCCAACCAGACCATCCCACCAGCAGGGGGCACTATTGACTGTGATGGCTGTGGTAAATCTTGACCCCCCCCCCCATTCTCTGCGGGTTTATATTTTGGGAGAGTTCTGTTTATAACTCAGAGCAGAGTTCATATGTCTCCCCCGAGACCAGAACTGCGACATTCCCACAGCATTCCCAGAAAATACCAGCTCAGTCACATGGTATTAATGGTGATGTCTGATGTTAGAGAGTAAAAGGCATGTTCACATTTCACATGGAAAACACCTGAGAGGACAGCTTACACTTCACAATCAGCTATTTGGTGACTTGATGTTTACACTCCATACCACTAAACAAACAATAGCTAGTGTTTTTTCACATGTTTTCAAATCAACATAATAATACTTCTACTGTGACATCATAATTAATTGCAATAATTAACCTCACAATGATAATTGATAATTCAGTTGTGTCATGATCTGCTCTGCAGTGACATCATAATTAAATGTGCAGGAACAAAACTCAAGAAGAATCCAGGTTGCAAGCAGTACAACATGAAATAAAAACATGTTGCAGTGGCAACATGCTGAGCAGTGAGTCTGAGTACCTACCTCTGGTTATACTTTAGTTACACTACGGGGGCTGTAGAGCGGGCCTGGGGGTGGGATGGAAAATGAATGTTAATCTCAGGGGGGGAGGGAGGGGCAAGGCAAAATTGCCGGACAAAAGCAAATATTGACCTTGACTTGGTATTTAAAACATATTTTTCATTTTAATTTGTTTTTACTGTCTGATTTAATAGCAAAGATTCTCTCCCTTGAAGAATATTCTGAAGTCTTTGTCTTCAGGTGAGTCCAATGCTTCCTGTCCCTGTGTGTTTTCCAATAAACTATGCATTCGGTATAGCAGCTGGCCAGGTCAATATTTGCAAACAAATTTTAATTTGTCCTTTCATGAGATTGAACCGGTGCAGTATGCACATATAGAGATATATCTGTAGAGATCAGATACATTGCCTCTATGTGCATGACACAGACTGAAAGACAGAGAAAAAACAGGAGGCAGGGTGACTGTAACAGACTGACACTGAAAGAAAGACAGAAAACAAACAGGCAGCAGAGTGACTGTAACAGACGGAGACTGAAAGACAGAGCCTAAACAGGCAGCAGAGTGATTGATAGACTGAGTCTGAGAGATAGAACACACAGGTGGAAGAGTGACTGTGACAGACTGAGACAGAACAATCAGGCAGCAGAGCGACTGCAACAGGCTGAGACTGAGAGGCAGAGAACAAACAGGTGGCATACCGACTGTGACAGACTGTGGCAGAGAAAAAAAAGGCAGCAGAGCAACAGTGACAGACTGAGACTGAGAGACAGAAAACAAACAGGCAGCAGAGCGACTGTGACAGATTGAGAAACAGAGAAGAACAGGCTGCAGAGTGATTGTGACAGACTGAGAGACAGAGAACAAACAGGTGGCAGAGTGACTGTGACAGGCTGAGACTGAGAGACAGAGATCACATGGCAGCAGAGTGACTGTGACAGACTGAGACTGAGAGACAGAGATCCAATGGCAGCAGAGTGACTGTGACAGACTAAGAGACAGAACAAACAGGTGGCAGAGTGACTGTGACAGACTGAGACTAAGAGACAGAGAACAAACAGCAGCAGAGTGACTGTGACAGACTGAGGCAGAGAACAAACAGGCTGCAGAGCGACTGACAGGCTGAGATTGAGAGATGGAAAACTAGGTGGTGGCATAGTAACGGCAACAGAAAACAAACAGGTGGCACAGTGACTGTGACAACTGAGACTGGGAGACAGAGAACAAACAGGCGACAAAGTGACAGACTGAGACAGAACAAACAGGTGGTGAGGCAACTGTGACAGACTGAGACTGGGTAACACAGAACAAACAGGCGGCATAGCCACTGTGACAGACTGAAACAGAGAACAAATACACGGCATAGCAAATGAGACAGAGAACAATCAGGCAGTAGAATGACTGTGACAGACTAAGACTGAGATACACTGAACAAACAGGCGGCATATTGATTGTGACAGACTGAGAGAAAGAACAAACAGGTGATCGAGTGATTGTGACAGACTGAGAGAGAACAATCAGGCAGCAGAGCGACTGTGACAGACTGAGACTGAGAGACAGTGAACAAAAAGGTGGCATAGTGATTGTGACAGACTGAAACAGAGAATAATCGGGCAGCAGAGCAACTGTAACAGACAGACTGAGAGACAGAACAAACAGGTGGCATGGCGACTGTGACAGACTGAGACAGAGAACAATCAGGTAGCAGAGTGAGTGACAGACTGAGACATAGAGACACTGAACAAATAGGCGGCATAGCAACTATGACAGACTGAGGAAAAAAAATAAACAAAAAGGTGGGAGACACAGAGACTGACACACTTGGCACACTGCATATGAAATGTTCTGTTTTATACCACATGAACCCAGGCACAGTCATACATACAGAAAAAACGCAACAAACCACATAACTGGAAATGGAGAGGTTATTATACAGGATTTTTCTGGGAATGAGAGGAAGCAGAGACTAAAAGAAAGAGGGACAAGACCTGACGTCTGAAATGGAGAAGCGTGCGGTTGTGACGGACACAGCTTAGAGATACCGAGAGCGATGCCTTTCATTCCCCTGACGCCATGCTCCCAGCATGGAATGGGACTAACGGCATGACTTGAACCCTGAAAGAAATGTGTCCTGTTGAGCAGCTCACTTACTCAGTGTGTTAGCAGAGAGGGACAGATCAAGGCAGTGCTTCATGTTATTCAAATAGCAAGAAGAAACCAGAGCAGTGGGATTAGGGGAGCGCGGCTGGCCCAGCTCCCAGGAGGAGACAGCACAGACGGCAACGTGAATGAAGAATGGGCCCTGAAGCTCCAATTAAGGTCCTGAAAGGTAACTCATCTGCATGTGTGCAGCTTCTGTGCCACGTAAACGCAGTATAAGCCGTCACTGCAGGACAGGAACGCACCCTTTATTTAATTACCTTATACATTCTTCATAATACTGGACCCAAGAAACTTGCTTTCAGATTTTTTGTTTTTAATTTGGGGTATGATAAAGTGTCAAATTAGACTTAAAATATTAGAAAAACCAAAAACAACAACAGCAATAATCATCATCACATTATGGTGTCATTTTAGGTGCAGTGCATCATGGGAATATGATGGTACGGCTATAAATACCTTTTTCACTAATCTCTTCATTGACATACTTTATTTAACCTAAATTCAAATTCAATAACAACGGAAATCAGTTAAACTGTTAATATCTCTTTCCCACAAGCCTTTGCTCACAAATCCCAGAATGCTCTCTTCCACGGATTCCTTGACAACAACGGGAAGTAATGAGGACAGGAGAGAGAAATGGGGGAGGGGGGGCGACGGACGGAACTCTGAGGCGAGAAAAGGGGACATTTTGTTTCAATGACAGACACAGACAGATTCATGGACAGAGAGATAAAGGACGAGCTAAAGTGAGCACAGAACGACCCACTGCAAGACATGCTGAGAAACCCCCCCACACTCACACACACACACACACATCAGGTTCATTGGACAGGCTCGGGCCATGGGGATAGCATCCTCTGACCTTTAGACCTTTTCTGACCACATCAGTTATATTTGGTTGACAGAAGGTCAAAAGGAGGCAGACGGCAACAGTATATAATAAACGGCACAGCGAGCGCACAAAACAGCACAGCACCCCCTACTGCTTCCAAGAGGAAAAGGCTGGCCATCTGGGGCCTTGCTGAGATGCTCATACTGACCCGTCATGCATCTCTGCTAATGTACCCGTGTCAGGACGTGCCTCCTGACCCCACACTTCCACTTTCAGGGGAATAGGCACACCCCACATTTTAAATGAGACGTATCATTCAAGGGCACCTGGCCATGATGGTCTCCCACTGAGCTCCACATTACTGCATCCATTCTGGCTGCCTTTTCCTTTTAAGGAGTGAGGAGGTGCGGTGCCAACACGCAACATCATCGAGGAAACATAAAGCAGCTCTGAACACCCCCTGCAACCCAGGCCAGCTGTCACTTACCTTCCAGCATCAGGGGCAAGGGCTCAGTGTTAGCCTGGTAGTGCATCAGCCCTGCAGTGTGTCAGTCCTGCAGCGTGTCAGTGCATCAGCCCTGCATCATGTCAGTCCTGCAGTGTGTCAGAGCATCAGCCCTGCAGTGTGTCATTCCTGCAGTCTGTCAGAGCATCAGTCCTGGAGTGTGTCAGTCCTACAGTGTCAGTGCGTCAGTCCTGAAGTGTGTCAATTCAGTAATGTGTCGGTGTGTCAGTACTGGAGTGCGTCAGCCCTGTAGTATGTCAGTCTTGGCAGTGTGCCAGTACTGTATGTAGTATGTCAGTCCTGGAGGGTCAGTCCTGCAGTGTGTCAGTCCTGGAGTATATCAGCCTGGAAGTGAGTTAGCCAGGAAGAGTGTAAGTACTGCAATATTTCTGCCTGACAGTGTATCAGTTCTGCAGTTTGTCAGTTCTAGAGTGTGTCAGTGTTTCAGTCCTGCAGAGTGTAAATCTGGCAATGTGTCAGTGTGTCTGTTCTGCTGTATGTCAGCCTGGCAGTGTGTCAGTCTTGCAGTGTGTCAGTCCTGGCATTGTATCATTCTTGGAATGTGTCAGCCAGGCATTGTGTCAGTGTGTCAGTCCTGCAGTGTGGCAACCCTACAGTCTGCCAGTGCATCAGTCCTGGAGTGTGTCAGTCCTGCAATGTGTCAGTGTGTCAGTGCTGCAGTATGTCAGTCTGTTAGTTCTGAATTCTGCCAATGTGCCAGTGACCTGCAGTGTGTGCAAGCATGGAGCTTGTATTGCTCATACAGCCTGAGTATTTCAACAGCTGAGGCATAAAGCATGTTTACAGGTCAAGTGAGCAGCATGTCACTGGGGACAGAGGACAGTCCCCTGGCTCTGTGTGCCACTCTCTCATCTGCATCAGGCCTGCATCAGCCCTTGCTCCATTTTTCTTAAGTGGGGACATGCTAAAGGACCACAGAGAGACTGGGGAACCTTGTGAAGACCCCCAAACTGTACCCCCACTCTGCCCCAGTGAGATACTGATCATATGACCTCAGCTATCTAATCAGCACCACTAAATCCACGACACTTTGCCCGGGGGAGATGGAGAGGAGAGACACAGCTCACCTCAAAAAGGTGTTTAAGATAGAGGAGGCTGAGCATGATTAACCTACTCTTTTGGGAGGTGCAGCCGTCAGTCAGCATCACCTCACCAGGGCAAAGGTCAATGGAAGGAACGGAGCAGAGCGACACAAAACGCAAGATAGACAGACGCAGCAGCAGGGAGGAGCATGTGTCAGCGAGAGACCACGTGACAGCACAGGAGAGCGAGTGAGGAGAACACACACCGGCACACCGGCACACACTCAGCGGGCGTAACATCAGCACCCTCCAACGGGACAGCATTACACAGCCTAGCACCATGTAACATAATCAACCAAAAACGCAGGACGACCTGTTAAACTGACAAATGTGAGTTTGGGTAAAAACATCAGATAAAAATCATGGTAATGCTTCCAGAGAGTCACCATCTGTATCTAGCAGACTTGTGTATAACCACCATTCATTAACATGACATACATCCACCTGGCACACAGACAACTGACATATAGACACCAGGATACAGACAACTGACATACAGACACCCCGCATACATTAACACGACATACATTCACTTGGCACACAGACAACTGACATACAGACACCAGGATACAGACAACTGACATACAGACACCCCGCATACATGAACACAATATACATTCACCTGGCATACAGACAACTGACATACAGACACCCAGCATACATTAACATGACATACATTCTCCTGGCATACAGACAACTGACTTACAGACACCCCGTATACATTAACGCGACATACATTCACCTGGCACACAGACAACTGACATACAGACACCCCGCATACATTAACATGACATACATTCTCCTGGCATACAGACAACTGACATACAGACACCCAGCATACATTAACATGACATACATTCTCCTGGCATACAGACAACTGACATACAGACACCCAGCATACATTAACATGCCATCCAGTACATTCACCTGGCACACAGACAACTGACATACAGACACCCCGCATACATTAACATGACATACATCCACTTGGCATACAAACAACTGACATACAGACACCCAGCATACATTAACGAAACATACATTCTCTTGACATACAGACAACTGACATACAGACACCCAGCATACATTAACATGACATACATCCACTTGGCATACAAACAACTGACATACAGACACCCAGCATATATTAACACAACATACATTCTCCTGGCATACAGACAACTGACATACAGACACCCTCCATACATTAACATGACATACATCCACTTGGCATACAAACAACTGACATACAGACACCCAGCATACATTAACACAACATTCGTTCTCCTGGCATACAGACACCCAGCATTCATTAACATGACATACATCCACCTGGCACACAGAAACTGACATACAGACACCCAGCATACAAAATCACGACATACATTTTCCTGGCATACAATAACGTAACATCAACCCAACATACAGCCACCCAAGATAAATGCAGTGGCCACTTTATTAAGTTTGCCTGTTCAACTGTTCATTGAAGCAAATGTCAATCGGTCAATCATATGGCGAAAAAACATCCAGTGAGCGGTGATTCTCCGGGTGAAAATGCCTTATTGATGGTAGAGGTCAGAGAAGAATGGCCAGACTGGTTCAAACTGACAGAAAGGCAACAGTAGCTCTACGACTCGTTACAATCAAGGCATGCAGAAGAGCATCTCTGAATGCACAACACGTGGAACCTAAGACCACACCAGGTGCCACTCCTGTCAGTAAAGAACAGGAAACTGACGTTACGGTGGACACGGGTTTTCCAAGACCGGAAAATGGAAGGTTAATAAAACGTTGACCTTTGTTAGCATGATCTCCCTCTGTCAGATGAGTCTTGATTTCTGCTGTGAGATTCAGATTGTAGGGTCAAATATTGGTGTAAAGAACATGAAAGCATGAATTCAGCCTGCCTTCTATCAACAATTCAGGCTGGTGGTGGGGTAATGTGTGGGGGATATTTTCTTCCCACCCTTTAGGCCCATTAGTACCCAGTGAGCATCACTTAAATGCCACAGCCTACCTGAGTACTGTTGCTGACCATGTCCATCCTTTTATGACCATAACATACCTAGCTTCAAATGGCTACTTCCAGCAGCATAACACACCATGTCACAGAGCTCATGTCATCTCAGATTGGATTCTTGAACATGACAATGAGTTCACTGTACTCAAATGGCCTCCACAGTCACCAGATCTGAATCCAATAGAGCACCTATGGGATCTGGTGGAATGAGAGAATCATGAAGATGTAGCTGACAAATCAGCAACAACTGCACAATAATATTGTGTCAATATGGACCAGTGTCTCTGTGGAATGTTTCAAGCACCTTGCTGAATCTATACCGCAAAGAATTAAGGCAGTTCTGTAGAAAAAAGGGCGTCCAACCCAGTACTAGCAAGCTGTACTGTACCTAATAAAGTGGCCAGTGAGTGTACATTACCCTGAAACACATCTACCTGACATACAGGCAAATGGCATAAAGTCACAGTACATACATTAACTTGACACAGATCCACCTGACGCAGACAATTGACATGCATCCAAGCAACCCACAGACAGCGAATATACATCCACCCGACATACATTAACCTGACGCACACCCTCGCAATATGCATCCACTTGACACACATTCACTAAAATACAGCCATCCAGCATACAGACGTACACACCTGACATGCATTAATTTGACATACAGCTATACAACATGCATTCATCAGGCAAACAGCCAACTGACATACTGTACAGCCAAGAGACGTGCATCCACCCAACATACAGCCAGCCCACACACAAGTACCCAACATACAACCAACTAGCATACATCCGCCCAACTTACACCCACACAACACACAATCCAATAATTACAAATAACTGGCAAACAGCCACCTGACATATAGACAGACATGTAACCACCCAACATTCTCTCACCTGACATACATCCACCCAAAGTACAGCCAGTTAACATACAACCATACAAGCACCCCACACACAAGACTACTGACATACAACCACTTGACATACACACACTTATTTACACCCAACATACAGCCAAGTGACATACATCCACCCCACAAACAGTCAGCTGACAGTCACTCGACATACAGCCACCTGACATACAGACAAGTGACATACATCGACTGAAAATGTCAACACAGAGCCAAGTGACTGATGAACAGGCAGCTGACAATCAGCCAACATCCACTTGAACACAGTCAACTGGCATCAACCCCTACATACAGGCACCCAACATATATCCATCCAACATACACAAGGCAACCACAGACACACACACACACATTTACTGATTGTAGACAGTTTTTGGTAAGAACATCAATATGGCATACAATACCCTGCTGTGACTGCGATGAACATCAGACCAGGATGTCTTTGTACATAAGTACACAAGTTATGTCAATTTCTGTGAGGCAAAGCATAAAGATAACAGGACTTGTGTGTGAATGTGTGTGTGCGTGTGTGTGTGTGTTAATAAGAGCAGGTCAGTGTGTGACACAGTGACAGTGTGTGTTTGTGTGTGTAGTCTGATCTGGTTTGTTTCATTAGAGTTACCTCAGTGCACTATGGTTTGATCCAAGAAGAGGCAGAGTTTGCATAGAGGTTCTGGGGTAACAGGGGCCCCTCTGGCTTGCACCATTCCCCCCTCCGGGGGGAGGCCTGGCTGGCGGCTGCTGTACAGGGAGCTGCTTTGACGGACACATAGCGGTGGAGACAAGGTGTGGGGTGGGGCCAGTGGCCAGGGGGAGGATGTTGTTTTTGTTTCAGAGGGTAACAAGGAGAGGTAGTGCATGGAAACCAGAAAGAGAGAAAGAGTGTGTGTGCGTGGGGGGGGGGGGGGGGGGGGTTTGAGTGCATTTTGCGTGCATTTTGTCACCCAGTGCCTCTCCTTTGTCACAGAAGTGGGGGGGGGGGCTCTGTGTATTCGAGTCCTATTACTGAGCAGGGAATGTGAAATGAGGAGGTAGGGTGTGTGTGAGACACTTACTGTAGCGTCCAAATCTAAAAATGGAGCCTAAGGTTGACGCTTTGCTCTCTCCCATCCAAAAACCTAAGACAAAAGAAAAGAAGACGCGGCGACAAAAGAAGCAGGCATAGCCATTCGCTTAACTTAAAACTATTTACTAAACCGAATAACACTGCAGTATACTAAGTTTTCGTTTAGCAAAAGATTTGAAATACTTTAAAAATCAAAAAATAGAAGTGGAATTCCTTCCAAAATCAAGAGAGAGACAGAGGTCAAAAGGCCGTGTGGCTCCGTTCTTCCCTAATTCCTTAATGACCTCTACTCTCACGTGACGCTCTCAAAGGTACAAACCTCAATTTAACAATCTGATATATTATGGTAAATAATAATCAGAAAATAATCTCCATCACCAACATAAGACCTATTACACTTTCAATCCATAAAATCAAATCAATTTCCAACTCAAATTAGTTTTAGGCTCCTACACTTACCACCAGATTTTACTTTTCAAAGTGCACTAAAAATGCCTAAACCAGAATGGGAAGTGCATTTATGAATATACTATGTCGATACAGATATTCGCTCTTACAGTAACAATGCCACTGTAAACATATGACATAGAACGAATACAGTAAAGAAGTTTTTAAGTCTTTTTTTTCCAATAATACCGCTTTGCCCACTCTGATTATTACTGCATTACCATTTCGATTTCTCAGAGTAGATTGGTGGTTGAATAGGTTAGCTGAGGTATTTCTTGAAGGGTGAGAGGAACTCTGATAGCCAGATGTGGAGGGGTAACTTAATCCACCATTGAGGAACCACACACCAAAAGATTTAGACGTATTTTAGATGCATTGGACTTGTTTTTGCGTGGAGGTCGGATCGCCTGGTGAAACTGGTTTGCTGACAGATGAGATGTAGGTCTCGATGGGTGACTTATGGATATGGATGCTGCCCTGAATGTAGCACAAAGGAGTTAGACTTGATGGAGACGTCGCTGATGATCCTAACTGCACAGTGACGTCACGGAGAATGGAAGACTTGGCAGGAATGTCGAGAAGCTGGGCTCCCTGGAAGGTTCAGAGGGAGGTGATGTCATCACCGTGTTAGTGGTAGGAGAAGCCGTGTGACCATGTCATGTGACCTAGAGAGGTCATGTCCATTTTGTTTCCAGTGCTGTCCGTCTTGGAGTTCAAGGGATGAAACATCAACTTCAGTCTGATAAATTACACTCGCCGGGTTGTACATCTGTGTGTTGCTTCTTGCGGTAATTGTCCATGAAATCTGTAATTAATGGAATCAGTGCATGCAGTCAGCGTGACTGATTGGTGAACAGCTGTTTTTGGGCCTCACTGATCACACCCTCGCAAAGATAGAAACTGCACAATTATGCGGACATTCATTTTTGGCATGTAACACCTGTCTTGTATAGGAGACCTGCTATCAGGTATGAGTGCAAACACCGTAATGTCAGAAAGAAAGAGGAGAATATGAGAGAGCGGATGGCCCAGGTGCGGTTGTGAGACCCCTGGTCCTTTAAGGTCCAAAGCAGTGGATATTTACAGTTATTGAATGAATGGAATTAAGAATTACCGAAAAGTTCTTAAATGAGGCTATCTTGAGAACCGTAGAGGATCACACTGTGATCTAGTCATGCTCCTTGCTCCTCACCTCTACTGAGCCTTGTTTACTGTCAGAAGATTCAATCAACACCTGCCAGCACCTTGGGTTGGAGTTGGGCACTCTAAAGATTATGAAACAGGAACGGTGCCTTGCCCTGCATTTTCATAGCTAGGGGGAATCTGTAGGCAAACTGGACCTTTTGGAGACTCTAAGATTAAATTTAAATTAGCCTTAGAGATGGATGGATGGATGGATGGATTGAAATCGTTTGAAATGCAATTAAGTTATATATCATGCTCAGTGATTACTTTTTGCTTTAATTACAAACATATGAGGACAATTATCATGGCTAAATTTTTGACAGGCAAATGCTAAGCTACAGAGCCCTTTCTTGTTTTAGCCAAAGCAAATTCCACTCAAGGGGGTGACTTGAGGAGGCAGGACCAAGACATCTGATTGGTTGGTCCCACCTTCTCTGGTTGCTTGGACCCTCCTCTACAGTCTGATTGGCTATCCTCTCTGAACCAATCATTTTTACTTCTGCCCTCAGAACATTTTTGTATAAGTAAAACTCCCATGAGCATAAATTCCTGGGGTTCAACAATGTTTTATACAGACCGATTTTGTTGGTTTTAAGTGTATTTGGTATAAACCAAATGTGGCAGGATATCAGTAAAAATAACAGAAATGGCAGCTGTGTTCAACACATTCTGAAGATCATTGTGTTAAGCCCAGCTACTGGTAGAACAGCTCCCACAGATGGTGGTATTATTTCCGATGGAAAAGACATTTATATACGACACAGGATTATGACTATGGCATGCACTTTGTTGATGTTCCCTAAAATGGGGCCCATCTGAATCGAAGCGTTCTTGTGAAATATCCTGAATGATTTTTCTGGAGCTGGATGTGATGACCCTAAAAGTGCATTGAAAAGCTATGCAGAATCAACTCATGCATGTTTTTGAATGCTGTTATCGCATGACAGTCAAAACCTTCTACACACGTGGACAAAAATGTTGGTACCCTTCAGTCAATGAAAGAATAACTCACAATGGTCACAGAAATAACTTTAATCTGACAAAAGTAATAATAAATAAAAAGTGGATTAACACACCTTGGATTAACATGTCCCTTTGGTCACATTATTTTCAGTCTTTTCTAGGGGTACCATCATTTTTGTCCAGG
>JAODKE010000050.1:4816270-4826768 GCA_026779605.1 Mormyrus hasselquistii | reverse complement strand
AAGTTCTCCTCAAGCGAGCTTGATGGGCCGAATGGCCTCCTCTCGTTTGTATATTTCTTATGTTCTTATGTTCTTATGTACAAGTACAAATTCACTTAAACAACAAATTCAATTAAACGAAGTATGATTCTGTGAAACTCAACGAGTACCTACTCTACACTAAACACATCTTCATACAAATTAATGTAAATTTATGCACACAGATAACCATACACAGAAATCATACATACTCATACATATGAATACTGGGGGCAGTGTGTGGTTATGGCAGTTAAAGATTATCTGGAAGGTCATGGGTCCATAATTCTTTGGATAGCAGGCTAAACTTCTAATAAAATAAATAAATGTAAAGGTAATCTACATGAATACACATAATACAAACATTCACAGTCACTCATAAACATGCGTACACACATTTAAATGCAGTTATATTTTACACAGGTTTCCATTTATTGATCGACCGATGAATTTCCAGTCTGCTGATTACCTGAGAATCGCTTAACTGCAGCAGTGTGTATGAAGACTAAAAATGTTTACATAGCAGAAAGGGTACTATATGGCATACAAACATATTCCCCAGACGCTGCACTTCATGCAGGCTGCGGGAAAATTCAAACAAAGAAGCAGAAAACCCTCACGAGTGGCTCTTTCAGATGCGCTAGACAGACAAATGAATAGGCCGACAGAGACGTATAGATTAATCAATAAACGGATACGAACACACAGCTTGCAAAGATCAGCAAAAAGGGGGGAGGAAAAGGTGACCCCATCCAATATTTTCATGGCATTTATCCCCGATCGAAGAAAGGGAGAGAAGCGCAGAGCGACGAGCCGCCTCCCTCTCCCCCTTTCCTGCAGCAGAGAGCAGCGCGCCGCCAGCCGGCAGCTCAGCGCAACGCACCGCAGTGCTGCGCTATAGCACAGGCGGGCGGCGGAGGCTGCTTCCCACCGCGCCGGCCGCCGGCACACGCATCATACCGCAGGACCTGCTGAACGCATGAAATCCGCGATGAGGACGATTCGTACGGAGCGACGCCGGCCCTGCATCTTATTAAAATGCTCGGCACAGAGCCTTACGTCATTAGTAGCGCAGATCTATAATCCGCCTTTTAGAAAGCTGCGATATGCCGTCGGTACGGCACTGAATCTTCGCAGTATCCGTGTATTGGGCTATCGGCGGAGCTGCACATACAGCACTCCCCCGTCTCTGCGTCTCAAACCTTAAGTACTACTCATTAACTTTTAGGTTTCGATGTTAGAAAATGTAATCTAAATGCGGAGGTCCTGGACCTTCCATTACGGAACATCCCTACGGCAGACGGAGGGGGAGGAGGTTGCATCCCTCAAGCCTTCAACGGCGGAACGACTGCTATGATATATAGGATAAGTGAAGGGGACGGGGTCGCGGCGTCCTTCTGTCTCCTTTTCTGCCGGAGCGAGTCGGACAGGCTTGGCTCCACTTCCACGTTTCTCTGTTACATTTAATTACCCTGAACACGTCCGTACCGCTAAAATGATAAAAGGCAATGCGGCTCGTCCTTCCGACGTCAGCGGTGTCCCGGACATATAGCGGCTCCATCACGAAAAATGTTTGTTATACATGAATGAAGAAGGTAAACGTGCAGTCAGAAGTGACAGCATCACAGCGCCTGTCAAACCCCATATGCCGACCTATACTGCATAGAAAGCTGGAAAACTGCCCGAAAAAGCCTCGATTAACCTGAAAGGGCAGAAACAGATACGTGAATAGAGATGGGATACCCAGAAAGTTAGACAGGTACATGCGGAATTGCCCTTGACATCCTGTATAATGAGCAGTGTGACGTTAAAACGTCATCTTACACGGCTGCTTAGCAAAATAATGTTAATAAACACTCAATCAGTGCAGACATTCTGAAGCTTATTGTGACCTGATTTCTTATTGCATGGTGTATGTAAGACTGCGGTGGAGCTATGTGTGTGTGTGTGTGTGTGTGAGTGAGTGAGTGCGTGTGGAAACCCTAACCGCGCACCAGCCGTCGTCTGTTTGCACACTGCGTTTGATGAGCCGCCGAAAGACAAACTCTGCAACTGATACACAGAAAACGTGCAATTTCGCTGAACACACAGAGCGCAGGATATATGTTTGTTGATTACAAACGGCGTGCTTAGTCAGACATATTAACCCGATGGACTGCGTGCGGTGCGCGCAACGGGGAAAGTGGAAAGGACATTGGAAAGGGGCACATTCACAGCGGCCTCATCCGCAGGGAGATGGATGCTGGATCGCAGGTGTAATAACGAGGCTTGTCGGGATATGAAACAAATAAGACGCCGTTTCACTCAAACACCACTTCCATTAGAAAAAACAATAAAAATGGAACTAACCGAGCTAGGTTTAATAGTGAATAGCAAGGTTAAATGCAATGCATGTATCCAGAGATGCAGAAATTGGGAAATCCTCTAAAATAGGGAGCTGCAGCCAGGCAGTGACAACGGGACGAGTGGGTAGGATCAGGCGCTAACAGGCAGAAAGTGGGGGATGCGTAAAGGAATGTGCACGGTGTCATTAACTGTGTCACGCTGGCGGTTTAGACTGAACACATAGAGAAACAAGAGAACGCTAAGACGGCTCAAACGAAGCTGCTCGTCATGTTCTCATTAAATAACCGGATGTGTAAGAAAAGACAGCTCCGGTTAACTACGAAGATGCGGACAAACTTCCTTTCATTTTGACCCAACCGTAGGAGACAGTCACAATTACAGTAACAAAATCTCAGCCGAGTAAAACTTGCCGGGTACGGGTGACAAGGTAAAAGTCTGCAATGCCCACATTCGGCAATGCGCGGTCTTAAGTCATTATCAATGTCAGTAGTAAGGGGTACAGCTTAATGGACACTCACCCGGGCGTATTTGGATGAATAGGGATCCTCAAAGAGTGCCCAGATGCGCGGCTGCCATACACGCCACCAGCTGGCTTTCCTGCCATCCTCCTGCAGGCACAGTCTCTTCAGGTCTCCATCCGCGCCCCCCGTCAATGCAGGGTCGTCTTCGGGAGGGTCCGGCTCGGGGGTCTCGAAGCTGTCCAGCGCCTCCTCCGCGTCCCGGTGCTGCCGGTAATTCATCCAGCAGCACGCCTCCACGTCTGTCTCGTCGATGCCCCAGAAAGCCAGCTCCTCCTCGAAGAGCGGCCCGCATACGTCGCTGGGACAGTGCAGCTTCCCGGTACGATAATAGTTGAGGATGAAGGCGAAGGTGTTAGGGTGGCGATCGAAGAAAAACTCGTCGGATTTCGGGTCATAGTCAAAGTTGCTGTACGCATCCGGCTCGGTGAGCCACGATAAGCGGGTACCGGGCAGCGTCTTCAGGGTGCTGCGGTAGGTTTCGTGTCGCACACCCCCGCAGTTTATCACAATTTTCTCGCTGTCTGACGGGCAAGTCATGTCTGCACTGTAACATGCTTTGTTGGCCGACTTGTTCCCCCCCTTGCGCCCTTTGAAAGAGGAGACACACACTGAACTGAGCATAGGGGACCGGGGGGAGGGAGAGGAGGAGAGAGAGAAGGCAGGGAGGTGGGGGGTGGAGTCTGCGGAGAGAGGGAGAGATGGGGGAGAGAAATGAGTACAACGGGACGGACACTGCTCTAATATTATGACAAAGTTTACAATAAACCCAATTATAACTGCATGTACACTTTAGCCATAGACCCGTTCTGTAGTTTATTATGATATGCCTTTATTATAAGGTAAAATTAATATACTAATTGGGTAATTATGCCAAAAAGAAGACAGCATTGCTATTACAGAACTGAAATCCACACATAAGTATGTATCGCAAAAACTATCGCAATCATCACCCAAATACCAGTACTGAGTACTGATACCCGGAGAAGGTTAATACTCAATTACTATGCGGCTTCTAATAATCACTGCATAGATAGTGAGAATATGACTTAGGGCAACGATTATTATAATTATCTGAAGGTGATTAGAAAGAAACAGCGAATGACGTTTCATTTATTATTTGCAGAGTGCCGAGTGAGGAAACTTCCTACAGTGTATACGCGCTGTTTAAGACGGACAGATACAGATAGCCGCTCTCTGTGCTCGTCATTGCCTCAGTCGCTTACTTCAGCGAGGCCACAGGGAGATGGACGGAGCTGTGGTACACTCCACCCCCTGCTCCCCCCTGTCCCTTTTCGCTCTCCTCCCTCTCCTCGCTCATCCATTGGGAGAGAAAGAAACAGAGCGAGTACCTCAAGCAGAACCATTATTTGCTGAGCTCCACAAAATGGGGAGGTAAGACTGCAGAGCGATGGTGCTTCTCCCCGCTCTGCTCGCTCCCTCCTCCTCTCCCCACCTCCTCCCCTTTCTTACACCACCTCCCCTGCATTTTACTCTTTTTCCCTCCTCCTGTTTAGTGCTGTCTTAATATATATTTACTGGTAACCACAGCAGCAGACCAAGAATAGCCCATTAACACTGACCCACATTGACAGTGTGTACTGAGCACGCAGAGGACACTGACACAGAGTGTATGTACTTAACACACAGAGGACACGGACAGTGAGTGCATGTACTGAACACACAGAAGACACTGACACAGAATGTATGCACTTAACACACTGAGGGCACTGATGCTGTGTACAAACTGAACAAGTAGAGAATACTGACACAGAGTGTCTGTACTGAACACACAAAGGAAAGTGACATAGAGTGTATGTACTGAACAAACAACAGACACAGAGTGCATGTACTGAACACACAGAGAACATGGATGGTGGGCGCATGTATTGAACACAAAATTGAACAAGCAGAGAGACACCGACACAGATTGTATATATTGAGCATACAGGAGACAATAGATACAGTGTATAGGTACTGAACACACAGAAGGCACTGACACAGAGTATAGTTACTGAACACACAGAGGACACTGATGCTGAGTGAACACACAGTGTATTGAACATGCAGAGGACTGACACAGAGTGTATGTACTGATCATAAAGAGGACACTGATGTTGGATGTATGTACTAAAATGAACACAGTTCATTAATACTGAGCTTATGTACTGAACACACAGAAGACATAGAGATTGAATGCATTAACACTGAGTGCATGCACTGAACACAGAACACCAACACAGAGTGTATTACTGAACCCATAGAGGACATTAACACTGAGTATATGTACTGAACACATAGAAGACACAGATGGGCAAGCAGGAAGGAGGGCACAGATACTGAACACAGAGCATATTAACACAGTTAATATACTGAAGTCACAGAGAGGACATTTAACTGAGGGTACGTCCTGAGTACAAAGAGGTCATTAACACAGAGCATATGTCCTGAGCACAAAGAGGGCATTAACAAAGAGTGTATGTCTTGAGCAAACACTTGAACACTAAGTGTATGCACTGAACACATAGAGGACATTAACACCGAAAATATGTCCTGAGCACATAGAGGACATTAACGCCGGGTGCATTAACGCTGATTAACTGGCTGCATGTCCTGGGAAGGTGAATGGTTTTTGCTGCAGCAGGAGTGCTCTCTCTTTGTCCTCGCAGTGCCGAGTCAGAGTTTTAATGCTTTAAAGGGCCGGTCAGTCAAGATGCTGTGCACCCACCTACCCCCTTGCCTGCCTGCCAGTCCATTTGCTTGCCTAACTGCTCACCCGCTTGCCTGCCTGCCTGCCTCCCCCCTTGTATGCCTGCTTGCTTGCCTGGCCACCTGTCCGACTGCCCACTTACCTGCCTGCCTGCCCACTCGCCTGCCTATCTGCTTACCTTCTTGCCTGCTTGCCTGTCTGCCTGCACAGTTGCCCACCTGCCTGCTTGTTCACCTGTCTACCTGCCTAACTGCCTGCCAACTTACCCACCTGACTGCCCGCTCACCTGCATGCCCGCTTGCCCTCCTGCCTGCCCACTTGCCTGCCTGCTGGCCCACCTGCCTGCTTGCCAGCCTGCTTGTTTGCCTGCCCGCCTGCCTGCTTGCCCACTTGCCTCTTTGCCTGTACGCTTGCCTGCCCACTTGCCCACCTGCCCGCTTGCTTGTTTGCCCACCTATCTGCCCGCTTGCCCGCCTGCTCTTAAGCTTCTTCTGTATGTCCCATTCACAGTTACACCCCCATGTACCGCATAACAGGATCAGGTTTCACTGAACGAATCAGCACTCTCTCCCTCGACCCCCTCCCCCCTCCCTCCCTTTCTCTCTCCCTCTCTCACTCCCTTGCTCTCTGTCTCTCTCCCACTCCCTCCCTCTTTCCCTCCCTCTTTCCCTCCCTCTCTCTCTCTCCCTCTCTCTCTCACACACACTCACACATACATTTTTCCTTGCTCTGCTTTTCCGTACTTTCTGCCGACCTGCTTACTCTCCACCTTCTCCTCCTCTCTCTTCCTCTTCCCCAGCACCTTTTTTCATTGTGGGTGAGGCTGATCTCTCCAATCTCTACATGCATCCTTCTCCCTTTTCTTTCTGTCTGTGTTACATCGTCCTGACTAACGTCCATCTTTGCCCTCTGTTCCTGCTCTGCCGTCCAGTGTGGTAAATTCTCCGCTCCGGCTGTGTCCCACAACTGCCGTGTCCTGCTCCTCGCTTTCCTCACAGAGCACGCAGGACGGACACAGAGACGCTCCTTAATGCAGAGGAAGAGGCCAGCGGTCCTGGATGCTGACCCAGGTGACACATACTCTGCAGAAGGTGAGTCTATTGCGGTGTGTGTGTACTTGCTGATTGTATGTTCAGTGTATTCTTAGCCTTAATCACTTAATCAGCGTGTTGGGAGGGGGGGCAAAGTATTGCCTGGCTCTGAGTGGGGGGTGGTCTCTTGTGCGTGAACAAGAAAGTTGCTTCAGAAGGAAAGGGAGCTTATACAGAAAAGGTAAGAACAGTGAAAGAAATACAACATCCGGGCATGAGATGCAGCAAAAGGGTAGCATCTGCAGCTTCTTTATACAGATGCAGAGCAGAGCAGGGAGACACCCCCAGGGGTGCCGGGGTAAAGCAGGTCGTGCAGAATTCAGCACCATGGACAGCGTTCCCACTATGCTGAGCTGCCTGCACACACACTCACTGACCCGCTCTGCTGCGCTGCCTGCATGCACACCGACTGACCCGCTCTGCTGCGCTCTGCATGCACGCACACTGACCCGCTCTCCTGCGCTGCCTGCACGCACACCGACTGACCCGCTCTGCTGCGCTGCCTGCACACATACTGACTGATGCTTCCATGCATGCTGGAGCGCAGCGCCGACCTCAAGGCGGGAAGAGCAGCCATTTGCGTTGTCACTTCTCAAAACATTAATGCACCTTAAACAGAAGTTGAGGTTTTCGAGGTTAAAAAAACAAAAGGAGATGAGAAGGATGGAAAAAAGAACAAATAAGATGAGAGCATAGAATATGAATGGATGGATAAAAACATACTGCATCACTATTCAGTTAAGCATCCCAGCAAACACTGCACTGCTGCCCATTTAATTGTGTATCCCAGCACTCACACTGTACTGCTGCGCATATAAGTATGTATCCCAGCACTAAAATTGCATCGTTATTCATTTAAGTGTGATTCCCAGCATAAACACTGCATCAATTTAGGTGTCCATCCCAGCACTATCACTGCATTGTTGTTCATTTAAGTGTATCCTAGCAGTACTACTACATCACTGTTGATTTAAGTGTGTATCTCAGCTCTAAAAGGGTATTGTTGTTTAAGTACGTATCGCAGCATTAACACTGCATCACTGTGTATTTAAGTGAGTATCCCAGCGATTGCACTGTATCACTATTAAAGTGTGTATCCCAGCACTAACACTGCATTTCAATGTGTTTACCAGCATGAACACTGTATCACTGTTCATTTAAGTGTATATTTCAGAACTAAGAATGCATTCTGAAATGCTGTTCATTTCAGTGTGTATGCCAGCAGCAACACTGTCCATTTCAGTGAGTATCCCAGCACAAACATGGCATCTCTGTTCATTTAGGTATGTATCCCTTCAGTAATAGTGCATTGATGTTCATTTAAGTGTATATCCCAGCACAAAAACAGCATCGTTAAGTGTGTATCGCAGCACTTACACTGCATCCCTGTTAATTTAATTCTGTATTTCAGCATTAACAGTGCATCATTGTGTATTTAACTGTGCTTCTCAGCATCACTGTTCATATAAGTGTGTATCCCAGCATTAACACTGCATTTCTGCTCATTTAAGCACGTATCTAAGCACAAACGCTACATCATTACTAAAGTAAGCGTGAATCCCTGTAGTAACACTGCATTGCTGTGCGCTTAAGTGTGTTTCCCATCACGATCACTGCATCACTGCACATTTAAGCGCATATCGCAGCACTATCACTGCATCACTATGCGCATTTCCGCTTGCATACTGGAACCTGGCTGTACCCAACCCGTACCGTAAACAGACACTAGTTACAGCACCGTAACAGCTTGTTTTGATCTTCTACTGCAGAGGGTCAGCTTAGTAAAGGCATTGCTGGGTTTGGAGAGTTAGTGACATTAAACTAAAGAGACGCTTATTTGCTTATCTACTGTTCACATGGTGTTCATCATGATTTACTATGTGCTAATTTCCAGTAGCATGATTGCATGAAGCGCTTTGTTATATTAGCATCAAGCGCTAGTGGAATTAGCTTTAGCTGGAGTAAATTTGCATTACGAAAACCGTTTCCCTCAGCGATTATCCAGTACTTTTTTATGAAGGAGGTTAGAAATTTTCAACTTCCGAGTTATCAGGAATACATCAATATATCGCGAAGTGCAATACTACTAATAATGAATAATATATAAATAATATGCCCTTTGTTCCATTTAGATGTACAAATATACAGTGTTAGTGTTGTTGGGGTAAATAGTTAAATTAATAGGAATGCAGTTTTAAGTGCTGGGACGCACACTTAAATTAAGCTTGCAGTTTGATCAGTATACGTAACCTCTTCTTCACAGGAGAAATGTTAGACTACAGAATTTAGTCAATTTCAACCCCTTCCCATATTACATCCATAGTAATCTGTGCATCTTTATTATACTATACTCAATTATTTTTATTCAATACTATTTACCTGTAAAAATACATGTTTTTAAAATTTTATTGAAGAATTAATTTGTGCTCAGTGTCAGTAAAACTATTTCTGAAGCTCCATGAACTGTCCATCACTGTCCTGTTAGCTGAAAAGACTGATGGGAGAAAGAGGGAGGGAAGAGAGGACAGGGAAAATAAAGAGGAACTGGGAAAGGACAGGAAGAGTACAGTGTAGAGGAACTGGGAAAGGACAGGAAGAGTACAGTGAAGAGGAACTGGGAAAGGACAGGAAGAGTACAGTGAAGAGGAACTGGGAAAGGACAGGAAGAGTACAGTGTAGAGGAACTGGGAAAGGACAGGAAGAGTACAGTGAAGAGGAACTGGGAAAGGACAGGAAGAGTACAGTGAAGAGGAACTGGGAAAGGACAGGAAGAGTACAGTGAAGAGGAACTGGGAAAGGACAGGAAGAGTACAGTGAAGGCTCTCTTGCCCACAGACACACACACACGTTTATATTGATATATTTGTGGGGACCATCCCTTCATGGAAAAACCTCTAATCTCAACTATGACAACCTTAACCCCTACCCAGCCCTAACCTTAACCATAGAGACTTTTTTTTACCTTTTTTTATTGCGTTCACAAATGGTCCCCAAAATATAATATTAACCTAATCACACACACACACACACACACTCAGAGAGAGTAAGGGAGGATGAAGCCATGAGATTAGCACTAGCAATAGCCATGCACCAGTGGCAGGGGGGTGGGATTATTAGAGGAAATGATGCTGAAGTAAAAGACGACATGGGGGGAGACAGCAATAAATTGGGAGGTTTGCTGACTGAGCAGAAAAGGTTTTAGCAGTTGGCAGTAAAGAAAAAAAGCTTCACTGATTCCCTGATTGTGTGTGTGTGTGTGTGTGTGTGTGTGTGAGAGAGAGAGAGAGAGAGAGAGAGAGAGAGGAGGAATGACCGAGCAGGAGGAAGGAAGGATTCAAAGAGGAGGAGGTGTTAGGAAAGATGAGGAAAGAGGCAGAAAATGACAGGAATAGGGAAAGAACAATGGGGGCATGAGGAGAGCTCAGTTCAGAGGGTTCAGAGGGTACAACACGTATTGGGGGGGGGACAGAATATAGAAGACGACACAGCATACAAGGGTAGAAAGAGAGCAAGGGGGAGACACAGGGTACATGGGGAGAATCAGCATATGGGGGGAGACACAGCATGAGGGGAGACACAGCATAAGGGAGGAGACACAGCATACGGAGGGAGACACAGCATGAGGGGAGACACAGCATAAGGGAGGAGACACAGCATGAGGGGAGACACAGCATAAGGGAGGAGACACAGCATGAGGAGGGAGACACAGCATGAGGGGGGACACAGCATAAGGGAGGAGACACAGCATGAGGGGAGACACAGCATGAGGGGAGACACAGCATACGGGGGGAGACACAGCATGAGGGGGGACACAG
>JAODKE010000050.1:4790350-4809384 GCA_026779605.1 Mormyrus hasselquistii | reverse complement strand
CACTTCCTCACTCCTGTCGAGGTTTAGCAGCAGACTGTGGGCCTTGAACCACTCCACCAACCCCCCCCCCGCCCCCCCGCACACCTCCCCCCCCCCCCCCCCCCCCCCATATACACTTTGCTGCTACTTGTCTGCACTTTTTTCTAATCTGGCACATGAACAGGTGCATTTTCAGCAGGTTCCAGAGCAGGGATGCCATAGCCATTTCTGTAAAGGCTGCTTTTACCCCGCCGGTAGCAAAGGCATTGGTGGGCTGGCAGACACAGTGGGCGGGGCTTTCCATCCTTCGTGTGTAATTGGCTGGGGTCAATGCCTGCCACAGCAAGACCAGTGGGAAGGGAGAACTCAGACCTTGTGGCCAGTGGGGGGGGGGGGGGGGGTCATGGAGGATACTATCAGGTCTGTGGTCCCCGTGAATGAAATGGAGCACCAGTAAAGACACAGAGAAAACAATACAGGTAAGAATCATTTCAGTACAGCTCTGGTAAGTGGTTAACCTGAGATTTACACAATGGATCCCTTTTGAAGAGACATGTGCCCCACACTGCAGTGCTGCTTTCCAGAGGAACATGGATACAAAATGGAGCGTGCTGTCTTACAGCAGTGGCTCACTGGGAGTCAATATATGCATCTGCTTCTTGAAAAGATTGGCACACGGCTGTGATGTCTCATTACCCTGTTCTGCTGCTTGGCTTGGAATGAGCAATATCCTGTTGTGAGATAGCACACAGAACACTTTATCACAATGCTGCCCCCTGGTGGCAAATACCTGCTAAGACACCTGTAATCAGCTTGCGGCGTGATGCGACAAGGTACTTTTATGGTGGGCGTCTGATTTCCCTCCTGCTGTATATATTGTGCTTGGTGGTAATGATCAGAATTAAATGAGTCTTCTCTTTTTAAAAAAAGGGTGCAGGAGCCCCTAGCTGCACTGGCAGTGCAATTCCATGTCTCAGCAGTGACCCTCTCTGGAATTCCCGCCACTCTGTATCTGTCCTGCCTCTCACTGCACAGCTCAGGCAACGTCTTTACAGAGCAACTGGCCCCTCTGCTGGATAAGAGAGTATGCAGAGTATGCTCCCAGCAGCTGATCTCAAATCAGTGTGCAGCAGGTGGCTTTATAAGATACTGAGTAAAGGGGCATGTGCATGTCCCACATCAGGACCAAAGAAACATGCAGTGGATATAATGAAAGCAAACTCTGGATTTGCATGTTACCTTATTAGGTAATGTTCACAATGACACCTTATTAGGTAATGTTCACAATGATACCTTATTAGGTAATGTTCACAAAAGCTCAGCGGCTCTCTCTCCGCTTCTGAATTACATTCATTTTCAGCAGCCTAAATTCTAAATGCTTCTGTAGTAGCACAAAGCCCGCCGATCTTCCCAGGCAGCTGTCACCCAAAGCTGGCTGTCCAGTGTGGATCAGCCCAGGACATCAGCAGCATTCACGAGGCTGCAGTCCCGGCTGGGGATGGACATGAAGCGGCGGTGGGGGGGAAGCAGGTTGGGGGGGGCTTGCAGCGCCGGTGGAGACCTCACATCCTGAAGTGAAATGAAACTAAATAAAAGGGCCACGTTCAAATGACAGAATCACACAACAACATGAAGCAGGATAGTATCTACAAAAAGGGTAAATCACAGGAAACTGAAAACGCCCTTCACTTCGGCCAGCAGCATCCGGGAACGGGGTTCAAAAGTGGCTCTAATTGTTCACTTAGAAATATGTTTCAAATTTATTCAAAAGAGCAAAAGGAGCATAACGAATGTCACAGAATAATGAACATTTGTTATCCAGAATCTCTATGGCAACAACAAAATGTGTCCTCTGCATTTAACCCATATGTGACAATGTGACATAGCAGGAGGTAGCTAATTCAGCGCCAGGACGTTGGTTTAAGATTGGAATGTCATTAAAAGATTGTGTTCCTTATTGTCCTATAAACCCCCCAAAGCAAACTGATCCCAGGTGAGTGGCCCGACTAAGTGTGATTCAGAAAAACCACCATAGTAAATAATAAATGATAGATTACCATAATAGACCATGTTACCCAGCCTAGATTGAGGAGACTGGGGTCTCACCATCAAGCCAGGCCGGGGGGGTGGAGCTTGAAGGTGAGTGTCCATGAAAAAGGAGCCTTAACTGGGGGACTTTAACGATCCTTCGGGTAATGCCAGTGAAACCTGGAAAAGAGTGACTGGGAGGAATGGCCTGCCCGACTGGAATCCGAGAGGTAACCAGTTGTTGAACTTCTGTGCTAATAACAGTTTATCCATCACGAATGCCCAGCTAGGGTGCTCTGGTGCCAGGTGCACTTATAAACACCCCTATGTTCGAACGTCGAGTTTGTTATGCTGGTGGGAATTTACTTACTGATTCGTGTTAAAGAGATATAAACAATCAGATTGTAGAGGAAGTAGGACAAACTAATCAGATGTCTAGGTCCCCCCCCCCAAGTTGTTTGGACCCACCTCCTCCACAAACACCGTGTTTGAACATAGAGGATAGGGGTGTTTATAAGTGCACCTGGCACTAGAGCGCCCTAGGCTGCAGTTCGATGACCTCCTGAATCCAAATGATATGCCTTCCTTGGAGGAAGTAGATCTGAAATACCCTTAGGGGCACTAACCCATCTCTAGGACTGAGGTCACTGAAGTAGGTGAAGGAGTCAAAAAAACTCTTCAGTGGTAAGACTCTGAGGGAGAGGGGTTCTTGAGAGTTCAACATTATATGAGTGTTGGGGGCAGTGCCTTTGGAATGGACAACAGGAATGGTCAAAAACTTTAAGAAAGGGGACCTGAGGATGTGGTCCAATTTTAAAGGGATCACACTCCTAAGTCTCCCAAAGAGGGTCTATGCCAGGGTCCTGGAGAGGAAGGTCCGCCCGTTGGTTGAACCTCAGATCTAGAAGGAACAATGCGGAGTCCGTCCTGGTCACAAAATGCTGGACCAGCTCTTCACCCTTGCAATGATACTTGAGGGTTCATGGGAGGTTGCCCAACCAGGCATACGATCATGTCTCCCAGGGGTTTCTGTGGTGGGTGCTTCAGGAGTACGGCAGGCCATCAGGTTCCTGTATAAACGGAGCAAGAGTTTGCTTTGATTTGCTATACACAGTTCCTAGTGCATGTTGGATTCTGCCAGGGCTGTCTTTCGCAATTGATTCTGTTCGTAACTTTTAAGGACTGAATTTCTAGGTGTAGGCAAGTGACAAAGGGGGTTCAGTGGCCTCTGGATTGCAGATGATATGGTCCTGTTGGTGTTGGTGGGCGGTGACCTGCAACAGGCACTAGGGTAGTTTGTAGCTAGTGTGAAGCGGCTGAGATGAGGATCAGCACCTCTAAGTCTGAGCTCTTGGTTCTTGACCAGAAAAGGATGGATTACCCTTTCCTGGTGGGGGATGAGTTGCTGCCTTAAGCAAAGGAGTTTTACTATCTTGTGGTCTTGTTCACAAGTGAAGTAAGAAGGGAGATCGACAAACGGATCGATGCAGTGCCGGCACGGGTGTTCATAAGTGCTTGTTACCTCTCGGATTCCAATCTAGGATTCCGTCCGAATGCCAGGGACGTGTTTCAGGCATGTCTAACTGGGAGAGACCCAGGACATGCTGGAGAGATTATACCTCTCAGCTTGTTTGGGAACGCCTTGGTATTCCCCCTGTGGAACTGGAGAATGCTGTTGGTGAGATGGAGGTCAGGGTGTCCCTGCTTAGACTGCTACCCCTGCAACCCTACTCCAGGTAAGTGGCAGATAATGGATGGATGGATGGATGGACAGTTGGGTCTATTAAACCAATTATGACATAATAATTGTAAGGGAGCTGTCATTGCAGGCCATGTTCAAGGACCTGTAAAAGTACTAAGGGGGGGGGGGGGTTGAACTGGCAATCATCAGATCACATGTTAACTCCCATAGCCCACTGAGCTACACACTGCCCCAGATTGCTATAGGTTCTGTCACGTTGTCAATATTTAAAATATTATTCAGTTAAATTGTGCAGCATATGGTTATTTGGGTATTTATATTATTTTAGCGTTGCTGCTGTGATAATGCCAATCAAATTTTATCGATCACCTTACCTAATATCACCCCTTAAGCCCATGAATAAGGTGAGGCTGAAGTTAGCTTCTTATTCGCAGCTTCCATAGAGGGTAGTACGGTATTTGCACGTGCTGCACAGTTTATAATTAAGAGATTCTGACAATGCAAAATGACGTATGAATTAAACGTTTAAGACGTAACGCTTTTATTTTGTTTCATACGTGCATTTCACAAATCTCCCTGTAATGCTAATGTTTGGATTACCCATGCATAATGTGGTTTTTCTTTCGTGACGGTAAATTGGCAACATAGCATGGTGAGCAATTGTGCACATTCATTTGAATAAGAAGCCACATTTCCAATTGGGATTAGTCATCTTACTCATCTCAGGCAAATGTGAAATGCTTAAAGTATAGCAGGTATGTCCATGTAAGGAAACAATGAAAGCAGACTGGCCCACATTGGTTTTCTACCTGAAAAACATGAAACATGGCATTTTGAGTATTTCAAGTGAGTAAGAAGCCACATTTCCTATTGGATTTGGGGGTCTAATTCATTTTGAGCCAGAAAAATGCTTGAAGTGTGAAATGCTTAGTACTTAGCAGGTATGCCACTGTAAGGAAACATTGAAATTAAGCTGGCCCTGATTGATTTTCTGTCTGGAAAAAAAAAAACAGTTGTCAACGTTGTTTTGAGCATTTCAATTGAATTAGAGGCCAAAGGCATGCAAGGGAGAGTCAGAAAGTGAAAATGGGGGAAAGACCTGCGAAAGAGTGACTCCTGCTGTTCAAATCACATAGGCGTCTTCTGATAAACGATCCTCCTGGTCTTATTGACGTGTCGACAAAGAAACTGGAGACACACACACGCATTGAAAAGCAGCTATAAAATTACTCAGCCTGCATTTATATGTACAGAGCTGAGAGTGTATAAATAAATACTATGGCCAATTCCTCCATCTGCTGGATGGAACCTCAATCATTCAAGAGGGTGGAGTCTGCAGAATTTCCCCGTAGGACCTATACGATTAAAAAAATAAAGTGAAATAAACAACTAATTAATCACACAATGTTCTGTGATTATTCACACCTAACATTAAAAGCATTAATATTTATACATTTATTTGTATGTGAATACATTATCTTCAAATTAATGTAGAATTAATACAAATGAGTGTGTTAATTCATAAACTAATTATTGCAAAAAATCAGTTTTGTCTAAGTTTTAAAATTAGTTCGAAGACAGACCCAAATTATGTAACTTCATTGTGTAAATTGTCGATTTTACCTCTGAGGTAGTTAATCAGTTTTATTTTAACATTTTTTGTGTAATATATATATATTTTTTTTTATCAAACTCAAACTAACAAAAAAGAGCAATCAAAGCAAAGAAATGGGCTATTGTGAGTTACTTGCAATAAAGACGAAAGATTTTGAAACATTTTTAGTTTTGTGTTGTTTGATTTTTGGCTACGTTTTGGGGGAAATGGTGAAAACATTAAATAAGAGTAAAAAATAATTTTAATACATCTAAAAAGTTAATGTAACATCAATTGATCGACACAAAAAAACAAACACTATTTCACTGTATCATTTATTTCCCTAAAACGACCCATACTTTGATATTTGCTTAATGGTTCACCTTAAAACCTGTGATCTACACATTATTTGTTTCCATCATATAAATACTACATGCTAGTTTCCAACATAAATACATGCTAGCAAGTTCATGCTGAACTTCAATGCTTTCAAAAATGTCCAATAAACGAAGTAGGGGCTTGGTATCAGAAGTTGGGATGTTAAACTTTTTTTCTTTTAAATCACACACTTTAGTGATTAATGGTATACACCACGTCCATATAACCACAGGTAGATCAAAAAACTATTTAATCCCAACAGATTATTGCAAATGGCTCTACAAATAGAAGCTTGATAGCCACTGAAAGGTACACTTAACCTGAGTAATCTTAAGACCTCAGCCTTCAATAAAATACTGCAGATGATATTCGTCTTGTATGCCTCCAACTGGCAATTTAAAAAACTAAACCAGGTGAGATCAGCTTACCTGAGAAACGCTAACGGGATGTTTTGATTTCAGCTGTGAAATCCGGGATTCTGTGCATCGGCATGAGCTAAACATATGCGTCTTGTTTTTCATAATTAGGAATATTATAGGTGTCTGTTCTTTGCTTATATCATTCTCTCATTTGGTATCAAAATACTGCAAAGAAACAAGACTTTAAAAGTAACGGTCCGTGTTATATTTCCCAGCCAGACATATTAAAACTGGCACAAAACTCACAGAGACCAAGTAGTCAAAGGAAGAAAATTTATTATAAAAAAGGGAAAATATAAGAAATAAATGACCAAGGGAGTAGCAACAATAAAACTACCATCGCCGTTCACTCTCAGGAGGGGAGGGGAGGGGAGTGGAGGGGAGGGGGAGGGACCAAGGTCAAGCAAAGCATGTGGTTGGGGAGCACAGAACAGTCTGGCCCCATGCGGCCACAAGGGGGCGTGCCTGAAGCAGTAAGGGCAGGTGAGAGGCCGTCTGGTGGACAGAAAAGCAACACTGCGAGGAACGGGCCCTCAATACCACAGCACTAGCGCTCGAAAGGCACTCACTGTGCCTTGCATTATTTTAAAAAAAAAAAAAAAACACGAAAACAATCTGCCTTGCACTATTTAAAAAAAAAAGCTACAGTCATCTGCACCACCATTACCGTTAAAAACGAACCATTAAAAAAAAAAAAAGTAAGAAAGAAAAGGAAACACTGCATCAATGAAACCCTGCTGTGCAGCAGCAGCAGCAGGTGGCTGGACAGCATGTCACTGGGCCTGTAACGAAGGTAACTGGGCAGGCTGTGCGTGAGATGGGGTACACCGAGAGGCCAAGAGGAAACACACTGCAGGTTTAGAGGGACAGGCAGCTGACAAGCAGGCAGACTGGCATCCCTTAGTAGGTTTGATCCTCCACGCTGTAGCTGCTACCATTGGTGACGTGGCTCTCCCCGGTCAGCTGCACCTCCTGCTCCACCCCACCCCCTGGGCTTCCCTCCTTGGAGGGGGCCACGTAGCCCGAGTCCCCGTTACTGCCCGCGTCCTGCCCCAGGTGGGGCAGCAGCCGCTCAGCCTTCCTCTCGCGCTCGTTCCGCTCCTTCTTGGGCTCGCGCTCACTCCTCCTCCTGTCGCGTTCTCTGTCCCTGTGGCTTCGCCGGCGGTCACGGTCGCGGTCACGTTCGCTGTGGTCCCGGTCCCCTTCCGTGGCACCGCTGCCGCCTTCCTCTGCCTCCCTGTCTGCTGGGCCGTCGGCGTCCTTGCCACGCTCCCTCCTCCTCTCTCTGCTCCTGCTCCTCCTCCTCTCTCTGTTCCAGCTGTGCCCTGCGCCCCCCCTCTCCCTGCGCCTGCCAGCCGGCCCGCCCTCATCTGCAGCGGGTCCTGGGCCTGAGCCCACCACTGGGGCGCCCCGCTCAGCCCTCTCTCGGTCCCGGGAGCGACTCCGCCGCCGCCGCTCTCTGGAGCGTGAGCGCCGCCCACCACGGTCTCTCTCACCCTCACGGCTGCGGTCCGCATGCCGTTCACCGGTCCTGTCGCTGTCAGAGAACACTTGTCACATATGGGGGCAGGGGAGACAGATAGCCAGACGCGGGTAGGCCTATGGCAGGGCAGACAGACACTCACCCTCCCAGCGGTCTCTCATCGTAGCGCGAGGCATCGTCTCGCCCAGAGTGCTTAATGTTGACATCAGCACCCCCCCGCCGTGTGCCGCCTAGGCCACCACCTGAGAGACAGCAGCTCATTAAAACAATGCTGCACCTTATAGGGTCACCGGAGCAAAACTGCGCTGCTACTCACCAAGCCGGCGAGGGCGCCAGCCCTTGACAGTGCGCCCCCTCTCCACATCCACCAGCACCCTCCGCCCATCTATCTTCTTACCGTCGGCGTGCTTATAGGCGGCTGAGACAGAAACATATGGTGAGAAGCATGGCCCCAGTATACAGTGGGCGGGGACAGGAGCACAGGGGGCTGGGACTCACAGTGCATGTCACGCTCGTGCTCATACTCGATGAAGGCGTAACCACGGGGTTTAGCAGTCTTCTTGTTATAAACGATGTAGATCTGGAGGAAACAGCAATGGCAGCATGACAGTGGGCAGGGGGAGTGAAGGGCTCAAAAGTCACTCCCTGGCCGGGATCACGGCACAGCAGGCCGTCCTCTTACTCGCTTCACAGGACCGTAGGCCTCAAACTCCCGCCGCAGCTTGGACTCTGTAGTGTCGTGGTTCTGGGTAGCAAACATGGAGAATAGTCAGCACACTGAAGGGTGACGTGGATGCACAGCACACACACACAGGAGCGCTCACTCACCACCCGTGCCACAAACAGCGTCTTGAAGGCATCTCCCTGGGCATTGGGGTCATTGTGCGGGTCCCCTGCAGGAAGACCGTAGAGTAAACGCGCAAGTTGCCCTCACCAGACCCTGAGGCCACTCACAGGCCTTACAGAACAAACACTTACACAGCTTGAGTTCACCGTCCATGACGCCCTGCCTCCTCTCCATCTTCTCCCGCCTCTGAAACAGGCATACAAATCATCAATCACTCTGCCAGTAAAGAGCCCCCTTCCCCCACCCGTCACTCTGCTTCATTACAGCACCTTCCGCATGCGCAGAAGACGGCTTACCTTCCTCTCCAGCCTCTCCTCCCTGGTCTCCGCCCTGGTGGGAGGAGGAGCATCTCTGGGATCCTGTGAGGAGAATCCAGCAGCCAGTCAGGGATGCCATCATAAAAACCAATCCCATCCCTTCTCCCCTCCACCGTCCTCACCTCAAAGTGCTTGATGAAGGAAGCGATGCCACAGTACGGCTGGTTATGTTGCTTCTCATGTGGTAGTTTCTGGAGCTGTGGCAGGAACGGTATCGGGTCTCGTGGGGTAAAAAGCGCCAAAAGATTGGGGGGTAGGAACTGTGTCATTTTTCACTCTGGAGAGAAAAGTTGGTATACTAGTTATTCAGGCTGACAAGACAGTCACACTCTTGCAGGAAAATGCTTACGCACCATCGGAACAATTCACACTTTGCAGATACACAGTCAATTCATTAGAAAGATAGATTAGGAAAATAGACTGATTAGAAAAAGGTGATGTATAGTCATATGGAAGTGTGTGATGTACTTAAATACAAAGAATTTCTTACTTTCCCATAGTGCATAGACACGTCTTGTGAAGGGTAAGGTCCAAGGCTATATTCAGACAAAATTTGCTCAACTTTTACTCTACCATTTTCACAAAATGGCACTTTGGATTTGAGGTCTTATCAATTCCTTGGCAAGTTTTTGAAGATATTTATCTCCTCTGGAGTTTTCCTTAGTTCCGATATGAATTCACTCTCATCCAGATGACAAATGCATTGTGCAACTGGAGACATCCAAGATGGTGAACAATAGTACAAGTAACGAGCACGGGGGGATTTTTGCAGTTCCTACAACTGGGAAAGGAATTAAGACCTCAAATCCAGAGAAAATAATGTTGTGAAGGATGCAGGAGCAGGAATCAGGGCAAGACAAGATGGGTTTATTAAAATGGGCTCTGGCACGTTTGACGCTCCGCCGAAGAGAGGAGCTGAACCGTCAACTTATCACCGCCTGGCGGTGAGCTGGATCCAATGGCGGGAGAAGATGCCGGATAGACCTGGTAGACCAAAACACATAGTGGGGGTGTGCTAGGAACATCTGATTGAAGCTCCTGTCTAATAGATTTTCAACTCACACCTCCAGCAAAACTTCTCTTGCATCCTGAAGGAGTCAGGAGATGTCGAGCCTGAACAGGCCATGTTCAGAAATTACTGAGGCAGCAGTGCAAAGTTATGGCCTTAAGGTTGTTGGTGCCTGTCGTGGCGGAAATCCCTGAACCTGGTGGTGGACACCAGGGGTAAAGGGAGCTGTCAGGCTGGAGGAGGCCTTCCGAGCTTTAGTTAGCTGGTGGGACCTAAAGCAGCTGATAGATACTGGCGGAAAGTGGCTTTGGTAGTTGATGAAGCAAAAATTTGGGTGTGGGAGGAGTGTGGTAAAGCCATGGAGGACTTTCTGTTGGCCTCAAAAAAATTCTGCCAAACTCTGAAGGGGGAAGCAGGGCTTCACCCACGCTCCAATGAGGAAGACCTGTTGATCTCAAGTGGGGACATAGTCAAGCATTGGAAGGTATATTTCGAGGATCTCCAGAATCCCACTGAAACGCCTTAGACCTTGCCTTTCACAAAGTATGACTTCATTATACGTTATAGGAAAATTCTGAGAAATGGTCGATCACACTTGGCTCACATATGCAAATACGTATAAATAGCATGGGTTTCAAAGTGCATTTTCTTGGAAATGGTACAGTAAAATTTGACCAAATGTCGTCTGAAAATAGCTTTAAACCTTGCCTTTCAGATGACCTGTCTATGTATTATCGGAAAGTAGGAAAATAATTGTATTTAAGTATATCCCGTGCTTCGTATATACGAGTATAATCACCGTTCTCCGATGCGCGATCGCTTCGCCTTATTTTCCTAAACGCGATCTGATATCATAATGTTATGTCTATGCGTGCACCACACATTTCACACGAGAATAATTCGACCGTGTATCGGCAAAGCGCGGATAGCTTGGACAATCGCAATGCGGAACGTAACAATCGGCCAAACGGCCTTCCTTTGGGCTACATCGCCAGAGACACATTTCAACGACGAATCGACTCTTCGGCTCTAGCATGCTGGAGCCTTAGGCCCACCGGGCCATTTCGATCCACGCACATGAAAAATACACACTTACCCAAATGTCGCATGTAGTAACATCCAAATAAAGTAAGACCAGCAAATTCACAATGAAAGGCACCAACTCCACCACGGTGTTTAACGCCAGAGGAATGTAAACTATGAATGAATGACAAACACCCTCACGGTGAAGCTAGGGGCTTCACCCGCTGTTCACTACCAAAATGGCGCCGTATCGTAAACAGGGCTGACGCGAACTGCTTTACGGCCCCAGCGTGACCTATGACATTATCAGAAAATAATGGGAGCGCGTAAACGTCTTTATGCAGTTACTAAGATTAGAGAAGGCCATGGGAAAGACAGACGTTCGTGATGGTCTAGAACGCTTAATAACGCTTTAATAACGCTTAATTTTCCCGTTATTCCCATTAGTTCCTCGTCTTCTTTGTTTTCACATTTGAACAGGTCTGTCTGGCATCTTGCAGCGCCACCTACCGCATCAGAGTGATAACGGAAGTCAGAAGGGCAGGAGGAAGCCCAGCATGTCCTAAAGGCAGAGCAAAGCTTCTTTTTTTTTGCTCGTTTTGCACCAGTAGACTTCAGTTTTGATTTAACTGACGTGGTATTATCAACTTCTGGAAAGTTTGTAGGCGCAAACAAAATTGAATAGCTAACAGCAAGCACAGCAGCCAATGGCCACACCTCTACCACTCTAACTAGATGCGTACATGTACTTTTAGTGAAAAATCAGCTCAGTGGGGGGAAAAAGCTTGAGCTGGTCTGATAACTATATGGCAATTAGTTTTTAACAGTAGCGGTAACGATGATAGTGATATGATTAAACGTGTTGTATGTACATAATAAGAACTAGTATGAATATAAAACTAATTAAGATAAATTTAAGGGCTCTTGAAAGGTGCAGTCATGAAATAGCCAAGTCAACTCTGTATGTGTGAGAATACAATATGTATACAGTTAGCAGTATGTGTGCATAATGTGCAAGAAAGCAGAATATAACAGAAAAAAGTGTTTATCAGAGGCTTATCACCAGTAATTCTGGTTGGTATTACACTGCAGGTGAGAGTTAATTGAACATCTATGCATCGACTGGTTCGGTTGAGACACTGCCTGAGGGAAGAAGCTCTTGCCGTGTCTTCTGTCTTGGACCTGGGTCTTTTCTTCGAGAGTGAGGTTTGAAAGATATGGTGAGCAGAGTAAGATGGGTCTTCAATGATTTTATATGATGTTTATGAATCAATTAACTCAGCAATCTCCACCACTGGAGCAGTGTCACAGCCTTAGTGCTGTCACCTTTGGATCTGTACCCAGTCCAGTCTCAGAAATATGCACCCCTGTCTCAAGACCCCATTCAAGCTGTGTCCAGTAATTGGCCTTGACGCACAACTGAGACACGACTTGAAAAATTAACATCATTCAACGTGAAGCAAAGTGCAAGTATCGTTCCCTATAATGCAAACTGAATACTCTGGGTATAAAATACTGATTTGGCAGTGTGGCTGGGAATCTTCATACTTTCACACAGAGCAGACAACAGCTTTATAGAAGACCTTTATTAACCAAGCACTGAGCAGAGGCCCAACATCCAAAGTGGTCGTCTCCTTTAGAACTTCTGGAACTGCTTCTTGGCGCCCGCTGCCTTGGTGACCTTCAGCACATTGAACCTCACAGTCTTGCTGAGGGGTCTGCACTCTCCCACTGTCACGATGTCACCCACCTGCACATCTCTGTGGTGGAAAGGGATCGGCTGTTGACAAGCATTCGCCACTACACAAGCTGCATGCCAAAACATTAATGTGAAAGCTTTGCCAGGTAACGTGAGAAAATGTAGTACTGCATCAGTGTTGCCATAAGGCAATGTCCTCAGAGCCATGAAGCTTGGAAGACCATCGTGAAATAACCATCACCTGCAGCACAACAGCACTAACTACCGCACCCCACCCAAAGCTGCCTCACCTGAAGGCTGGGGAAAGGTGGACAGACATGTTTTTGTGCCTCTTCTCAAAGCGGTTGTACTTGCGAATGTAGTGCAGGTAATCCCGCCTGATTACAACAGTCCTCTGCATCTTCATTTTTGTCACCACACCTGAAGGAAGAGAGAGTCACATGACTGGAGGAGCAGCATATTTGCCATTGGGAAGCCATGTGCACAATTTTGCCTTTCACACATCCCTACTTTTGCAGTCTACAGCCACTAAAGTTCCCACTGGCACAAAAGCACAGATTCCGAAGGGTGCAAAGGAGGCCTCGTGTGCCAAGCTGCATCAGCGCTGCCATAAGGCAATGTCGTCAGAGCCCCAAGAGCTTGGAAGACCATCGTGAGATCAACATCATCTGCAGCAGACCTGATACCCAATGTCACCAGAGTGGCATAACAGAAGGGCGTTTTGATTGAGAGCTACTGCACTACACCGGCACACCTAAATGAATGGCACCCCCCTTTGCCCCCTCCCAGCTGTAAGCATCCAGCTTCACCATGGCGAAAGCGGCAGCAGCTCTCACCTGAGAGGATGCGGCCTCGGATGGACACGTTTCCAGTGAAGGGGCACTTCTTGTCAATGTAGGTGCCATCAATGGCCTGAGGAAGACACACGTCAGTATCCACAAATACGACCATTTATATAAAACCCTAAGCTTCTTGGAAATTTTGCAGACTCCATCAGGTCTGTTCAAAGATGCGAGAAAGACCACACCTCCACACACTTTAATAGCAAGTTGCATCAGTGTTGCCGTTTGGCAGTGTCGTCAAGGCCACTATGGCTTGGAAGACCATCGTGAGTAAAAACATCATCTGCAACCTAGGTATTATAACCTGAAATAGTGATCTAAACTTAGTAAAATGAGTCGGGCCGCCTGATCAAGCAGCTGAACGATAATAGGCAAAGCTACACAAGAACCGCGCGCATTCCTGGCTGAAGCAGTATTTCACGGTGCAATAAGGTCCCCGGGTGGAGATCTAACCTCTCGGGGCGTCTTGAAGCCCAGGCCGACGTTCTTGTGGTAGCGGGGGAGCTTCTCCTTGCCGCCGCCTTCAGCAGCCAAAACACGCTTCTTGTTCTGGAAGATGGTGGGCTGTTTCTGGTACGCCCTTTCGGTCTGCGGAGACAAATGCGAGCATTCAGAACCCAGGTGGGTGGGAATGACAGAAAGGGGAGCCGGGGCCGAAAATCCGGGCCAGCATGCGTGTACGCCGAAAACACGGTGGTCGGCAGCGGGACCGGTTAGTTACACAAACACAGTGGACACACTGGGAGCAGCAGATCTACATTCATTAATAGAGTTTAAAACTCAGTAAGCAAAATCACTTTTTTAAAAAAAAAAAAAAAGAAAAAGAAACAAGCAGAGTATCCGGGCTTGTAAGTGTCCCGATGTGCTGCTCGGCACTAATGGTCTTGCTAATGCTAACTCGCTAACTCCACACTAAGCTCACTTTACAGACATACCGCTATAACGACTCGATTATCAATTATACCTCAAATATGACAATGCGTATGATTGCCTTATGCTACAATCCTTACTCTTTTCCCAAAAGAGTATGTTTTAAATACTAGCTGATTACAATTTTTAATAAATTTGTGTTGCCACGCCGCGCCATTATGCTCACCTGCACGTCCGCCATGTCTGCCTGCCGAGCGCTAAAGAGGCCCTTACATGCTCGCGCACCAGCAAAGAGTGCATACGCAGGAGGTGACGTATAGGTAAGAGACCGGAAGTGATGAAACAGAAAGCAGGAACTGTGTGTTTTTCGTTTTTCTTCAGTGCGGTGGAGTAAAGAATACACTGTCAATTGTCCAGCAGTTCACCACGAGACAGTACCAGGATGCCTTCTGTAAGCTATCTAAAAACATCAAGGTCTGCAAAGACTTGGGGATTTACTCTGCAAAGCCGGCAGAGTGGACCGCACTATAGCGTAGTTGAATATGGAGCGAGTCAGAGTGGCAGGAAAGATCGTGTTAATCAGAGGACATGTGGGATACATCAGTGATATCTATGGATTAGATCTTAGTTCAGTCTAACACTCATTTTTCTAAGAGTACAAGTTGACATGCATCTTATAACTTGAAATGTTTGATGCAGATCTAAGGGGTCCTTACGTTTTTATGAAGAGAGGTTTGATATGTTTTAAAGGGCTCATTCAAAAACTACCTTGGTCAGAGTGATGTTACTGAAACCATTTATTGCACATCTAAGTGGTAGAAAAGATGTAACGGAGCAAATATATGTTCACCTTCCATGCAAGCTGTTTCTTAAAGGGCAATGTTTGCACTGCACTTATGTTGAGTTATATCTAATACTATTCAATAGGGGCTTGATGACAGTGTTTAAAGCCAAAGTTAACACTCATAAGTATTTATTTTTTGTTTACTCCCTTTGTGTCTCCCTTCACTCCCACAGTTTCTTATGTTACATTTAATACTAGGGTCCGGGATCTAAGAGATTCTATAAAAAGGAAATCAATCTTATTTTTCTGTAAAAATCAAAAAGCACACTGCTTTTTTTTGCATGAAACTCATTCAAAATCCATGGATGAAAAATTCTGGTCAAACCAATGGGGAGATAAAATATTTTATAGTCATGGCACAAATAGGTCAGCTGGTGTTGTGACTCTTTTTAACAACTTTCCTGGGACAGTTCTAGTCACTAACAGGGATACTCTTGGTCATTGCATTATCTGTGTGATTGAAACAAACGGAAAATTTCCGATCCCAGGGAATATCTGTGGTTCTATCAGCCCTAATCAAAACAAAACTATGATCTTTGAAATGACAGACTATAAAATAGCATAGTCCAAGGTATACTACAGAACATTATATATTTGGTGATGATTTTAACATGGTGATGGATGATTTGCTTGGTAGAATGCCTTCAAAATATCATGGGCATCATTATAATCCTGTGATGCTTGTTTTTTGTAGTGTGTTGAAATTGAAAGATATATGGCATTCTGAAAACCCTAATGCCCAAATCTTCACATGATTTAAGCCAGATGGGTCAATCAAATCCTAATTAACTAAAAATGTAATGTGAGAATTCAGCCCTGGGCTGATGTCAAAATCCATAATCTCTGTAGCACCGTTAACGGATCATCGTATCGTTATATTTATTCTTGGACCTGCAAACCCATATTTAAAGGGGAATAAAAATGAATACTGGATGTTTAACTCAAGTCTCCTTAAAAGTGAACCCTTCTGCCAAGAAATCATAATGGTTATCAAGGATAAAACTGAACACTCGGTTCTCACAACTTATAGAGCACAATGGGAGTTTCATAAGGTTTGTCAAATCTCCATATTGAATGGTAAATTATTAAGCAGGTCTAGTAGGAAAAAAGAAGTGGAACTCATTAAAGAAATACTTTCTATCTGTAATAAATCTTCATTAAACGAGATTGACAATCAAAAGCTTATTCTGTGGTCCTTGTAGTCCTTGTTAGATAATATTTACACTAGTAGAGCTCTTTTAGGTAAAAGAGCATATTTAAGGTTAATGGTGAATTGGCTTGGGGAGAGTGAAAGTTTCCCTCCCTATCAACATCAGCCAAGTTAAATATTTGGGATAAAATTAAAAATTGGGAAGGTTGGCAGGTCGGTTTAATATAATCATATTATTGTTGAATTTATAGTGATTTGCATGGTCCTTGTAGGCATACACCTTATCATTCTGACCATGCGTGATGTTTGAAAGGTGAAACTGAAGAAAGATATTCAGATGAAACATGGACTGGTATGAGTGGAGCTGTTATGTTGGAATCTAAGGCATGTATCGAGTACAAAGGGCATCGTCCACTGAACCTTTGCTGCCCTTTATGGCCTGAAGCCTTTCATTCTCAGAGTGAAATTGTTGGATTGTTCAATGTTGTTGTATCACAGGTGAGTAGGGGGGGGGGCAGGAAGTATAACATGGAGACAAAGGCGTGTTGTGTTCTTTGAATGTGTTTAAAAAGATGTGCTGCAGTATTTTGTCCTTTTTTTCTTGCTGTCCTCATCTTCTTACTGTTTAAGTACCACGAAAGAGACAATATTCTCCTGTTCGGACATATTTTTGCTCTAATATAATCAAACAACTTTTTGTTTCCGAATAAGAGTAAATAAAAATGTCACAGCCGCTGTCCGTATTAAAGTCTCGGTCCCTGTCATACTTTGTTTTAGTCAGCACTGTCTTGGTTTTGGTGAATTATTTGGCTGGAAAGCCTCAGTGCCTCTGAAAGCCTCACATTGCTGTCACTGGGCGTGGCTCATTCTCAGTGCAGGGGGCCATTTGGACCTTGCAAAAACAAGTTTTTCCACTTTTTTTTAGCATACTATTTAGACTGGAAACTGCTCAGAAAACATCTGTGTTCGCCTTAAACACTCTTCATATCTATTCAATTCAATTCAAAGAACTTTATTTGTCCCCGAGGGGCAATTAAGGCACACAGGGCAGCTGAACAAGGACACAGTGGTGTAAACAAATGTGTGGTAGCCGAGGCATAAGCAGGTTAACGCACTTCAAGGGTCGGGTCACCCTGTGCCTACAGAGAACGTTTCAGAAAGTAGAATGCATGATTAGGTCTGCCTTAGTCTTGACATAAAATACAACAAATAATAAACTAATAAGTGACATTAGGGGCAGGTGACGTGGTGGTGCAGTGGTTATCACTGTTACCTCACACCTCTGGGACCTGATTTCGAATCTCCGCCTGGGTTACATGTGTGTGGAGTTTGCATGTTCTCCCTGTGTCGTCGTGGGGTTTCCTTCGGGTACTCCGTTTTCCCCCCGCAGTCCAAAGACATGATGAGGTTAATGGGAGTTAATAAATTGCCCATAGGTGTGCATGTGTGAGTGAATGGTAACAGTGTGTGAGTGTGTCCTGCGATGGGCTGGCCCCCTGTCCAGGGTTGTTCCAGTTGCTTCTGGGATAGGCTCCGGACCCCCCGTGACCGCTATAGGATAAAGCGGGTTGGAGAATGAATGTTATATTTGATTTGAATTTGGTGTTATTTATTGCAGTACATTGAATTATTGTGTGAAGTGTATTATATTTTGTTACTGGCTAAAAGAAAATTTGAGAAATCCTTTGCTTTAGTAGGTTGGTTTTACTGCAGTCTGTGGAGGAGAAAAAAATTTGACTTCTGGAGATTATGGCAAAGCAACATGGTAGAATATATCTGAATTTTACCCAATAGGATAAAGCGAGTTGGAAAATGAATGAACAAGTGATATTATTTTATAAAAAATTATAACAAATAATTATATATCTTAAATACATGTAATAATATACCTTAAATAATAAGTGCTTTGAAGGAAAAGCACAGTAAAAAACGTCTTTCACACTACTGCATCACATTGCTGCATTAACGCATTGGCTCCTAGCCTGTGGAATAGCCTGTCCGCTCATGATAGGTTATCCCACTCCAAAGCAGTTTTTAAGTGCCGTTTAATAACTGATCTTTATTCTTTGGTTGCTCTTTCAATGGATCTGATTACAAACTAAAATCTTTTTTTTAAATCATCTCACAGCCCTATTAAGAATTTTTACTTGTACTTTTTCTTACTCACATCATGATCCTGACAGTACCCTTGATACCGTCCCCCACTCTTGCTACATCGCGCAGCTGTTCTCTGCCAGCACTGCAGAGGTTGTGTGGATCAATACTGAAATATTGTTTCCTTCAATCTGAGTGTTCCACTTTGAGAATTGATCCTAATGGTAAAACACTGATCTTCTCTCACTATGTCTCAGTGCTGAGCATGAAATGAAAAGATTATCTGAAAAGTGCAAATTTCAAGACGTGATGAAGTTCATAAACAATTCTTTATTCTTTACAGTTATGTACATTATACATCAACCACGGAGAACGATCAAAAACATAACATACCCTTTCTTTAAGGTTTATTATTATTTATTATTATTAATATTATTATTATGCAACCGTTTGCCTCTCTAAAACTATCATTAACAAAATACATTGTCTCCAGTCAGTGTTAGCCCCACGGTGGGCGGCAATGACCGAAACAATCAGCCAAAGATGCTAAAAGCAGCCAGCAGAGGTGTCATGTCCTTCCCTTCCTGTGGTGTGCGGCTTGATGCTGAAATATCGGCTCATTCATTCTGGATGTTTCATTTTAAGAATCGATTCTAACTTTAAAATATATATATTTTTTTTTTACCTGGTAAATCCATTGACTTTTTTTTTGTAGGGAGCAGGATATTAAATACTACCACACAGGGTCACACACAG
>JAODKE010000050.1:4756488-4772771 GCA_026779605.1 Mormyrus hasselquistii | reverse complement strand
GAGAGAGAGAGAGAGAGAGAGATCGCAAGCGCGAGAGAGGGGGAGAAGAAGAGGAAGGAGTGACAAAGTGCGAGCGATATTCTACAACACGGGCCCAGCACAGAGTGATCCTCCCCATACTCACTCGTCACACTGCAGGTCGCGGGCCAGCTTGACCCGGTCACGGAAGCAGCCCAGGGAGTGCATGCTCTCCAGCACGTCGGGGTCCAGCTCCGTCAGTGACGCGATGCGCCGTATACACACGCGCCTGGGGGGCGGCTGCTCGGGGCACGGCTCATTACGGCCCCCCCTGGTGGACAGGCAGACATGTCACACCAAGTTCACTTACCCTGGCAACATTTCAGTTCATTAATTACCATCGTTGTATATTCTTTGCTAATTACCTCAGTAATTAACAGTGCTGAGCGCACTACTTGTACTTAATCTAGTATATTACGTTGAAGTGAGTTTGGACCAGCATTTGGATTCTTTAGAAATGTCCAGGTTCTACTTACAGGTACCAGGCGTGTTTCTGTATTGCTTCTAACTGTAGATTAAAAAAAAAAGGACAGAAATACAGATAATTTATGGAGACAATAAAATGGAAGAGAAGTGTCCTTTCATATGCGTAGTCTGTCATTGTAATGCAGTGCTTTAGTGAATATTATTGTCAGAGCATTAGTGAATATCAGTGTGCCTCAGCACGAGTCAGTTGCATTAGTGAATATCAGTGTGTGTCAGTGTGTTAGCGAGTTTTAGCATGCCCGTGTCAGTCGGAGCGTTAGTGAGTATTGGTGTGTACCAGTGTGATTCAGAGCATCAGTGAGTACTGGTATGTATCAGTGTGAATCAGTGTTAGTCGGTGTGATAGTGAATTTTAATATGTCAAAGCGTTAGCGAGCAATAGTGTGCGTTAGCGTGAGTCACACACCGTGAGCCGCTTCTCTGGGTTGACCTCTATCATGCCTTTGAGCAGCGCCTGACAGTCGGGGGGAATAAAATGGGGCATGTGAAAAAGCCCACTCTTCACCTTCTCCAGGAGCTGACGCAGGTTGTCGTGGTCAAATGGCAGCGCGCCCTGGAGGGAGAGGAGAGAGAGGGGGGAGAGGGGGAGTGAAAGAGAGCAAAACAGATAGAAATGAAGGGAAAGACAGGAAGAGGAAACAAAGGAAAACGAGACAGACAGAGTGACACAAAGTTGAACTGAGTGAGTGAGTGAGTGAGAAAGTATGAGAGACTCTTACCACAAGCAAGGCAAACAGGATCACCCCACAGCTCCAGACATCAGCCTTCCTGCCATCGTACTTCTCCCCCTAACACACAAGAGGGTGCTATGACACACAAAACACAGCATCCAAGGCCTGCACGGCTCCTCCACAAAGAGCTGGAGCTATCAGTCCTTGGGACCCAAATCCACAGTAATATTCGGCTCTTACAGTAGAACATATCTTACCCTGATGACCTCCGGACATGCATAGTGAGGAGATCTGTAACAGCAAGAGCACAAATGAAGACCTTCACTCACAGTGGCAAACCGACAATGGCAGCCAGTACTCAGAGCCCATACTCAGTACTCAGAGCTGGGATTCGGTACTCACCCACAACTGGTCTCTAACAGACTGTCCCCCACCTGCAGAGACGCCATACCAAAGTCTGCAATGCGAATGTTGTTTTTTTCATCGAGCAGGAGGTTCTCCGGCTTCAGGTCCCTGTGACTGGGGGGGAAACAGCAAAGATTATGCCTCCACCAGGGGGCAGAGTCACACCTCCAATGATGGGAGGGGCGGGGCGGGGGGAGTCACGCCTTCACCAAGAGGTCAGAACCACGCCTCCAGCAAGGGGTAGAGTCATTTAATATTTACCAGTGTAACTGTGAATGAATGTAACTGTGAATCTTCTTTGGATCTAACAAAACTTCCCAGTGGAAAGGAAACAGAAGCCTCCATAAGATGTGCAGGACCTACTTCCCTGCTTCCCAGCAGTTACAAGAGGCTACAGTCTTTTAGCACATTGGATCTCACTCCTATATCATCCAGGTGACTAAAAAGATTTTAGGTGCACATCTGTGAACATGTGACACACATGCTCTGATAGAGCCTTCCTACTGAAAGCCACGTCACACATAAAGAGTGAGCAGACAGGAGAAAGGCCTGGGATTTGTTAGGCAGAGCGCCCCCTACCAGATAGAATGGTTATGGCAGAAGTCCAGTGCCGAAATGATCTGGCGGAAGAATTTGCGAGCCTCTTTGGGCGTGAGTCGACCCTTCTTCACCAAGTAATCGAAGAGCTCTCCTCCAGACACGTGTTCCAGCACAAGGTACCTGAAGGACAGGGACAGACAGAGGCTCTTACATGTGGAGAAGGCATCACCCATCCAGCATGCCAACACGCATGACATGCGTCACTCTCAGTTGCAGGTGTTTATTACTCTCAGTGTTTATAGGTGTTTTTCACTGTCAGTGTTTGCAGGTGTTTAATACTCTCAGTGTTTATTGTTGTCTATTATTTTCAGTGTTTCCAGGTGTCTGTTATTGTCAATCTTTGTGGGTGTTTATTACTCTTAGTGTTATAGATATCTGTTACTCTGTGTTCACAGGTGTTCCTATTTATCTGTCATTGTCAGTGTTTGCAGGTGTTTATGGGGATCTGTTATTCTCTATGACTGCAGGTGTCTATTGCTCTCAATATCTATATTTATCCATTATTTTCAGGGGTTGCAGGTGTCTGTTATTGTCAGAGTTTGTGGGTGTTATTACTCTCGGTGTTTATAGGTATCTTATTGTCAGTGCTTGCAGGTATTTATCGCTCATTTTTTATACAGATCTCTTATTCTGTCTGTTCACAGGTGCTTAGAAGATGGATGATGAATGGATGGGTGAGATTTGTATCTTTCACTGTTTACAGGCATGTATTTCTCCCAGCGACTACAGGTGTTTGTCTCTATCAGTGCTTACAGGTATTTCTTATTCTCGTTGTATCTTTCACTGTTTACAGGCATGTATTTCTCCCAGTGACTACAGGTGTTTGTCTCTATCAGTGCTTACAGGTATTTGTTATTCTCATAGACGTCATGCAGTTTCAGCACGTGCGGATGCTCTATCAGCTTTAGAATTGCGATCTCCCTCTCCACCTGGAGAGGACACAGCAATAGGAAGACAAAGGGAAGAAAGAGATTGTCTCACAGCGCTGGTATCAAAACCGCTGCATGCATGCGGTATTAAAGTCACTGGGAATCTGATTGTCTGTTTCGGGGCTGCAGGTTAGAGAAGGGGCAGCACCGGCATAAAAGCAATACAGAAAAGCTGAGGCATGCAGCATTGGAGTGAATCTGAACGTTTCAGTGGCCAGAGCGCAATACAGACACAGACAGCCCCGGCGCAGATAAGAGCCCACCTTCATCAGCACCGACTCGGACAGCTTCTCCCTGTTCACAATCTTAATGGCCACCTTCTGTCCTGTGATGCAGTGAACTCCCAGCTTCACCAGGCCTGAAACACAACATCAGGGATGTGGGGTACAGGACAGACAGCCCTGAAATGTGTGGGGATGCGTGACAGCCAGCATCAGTGCTACCCCTCAGAAATACAGGGACACGCACCCAGTCAGATTATTACCAATACTGCATTAGTGTGCTTGATCACATTCATACTCCACTGTGGCAATCAGACCACAGTACCAGATTTTATGTAGCCTATTTAAAATAGCCCCAGAAATAAAAATCCCCGTATAAAAATAATACCAGGTGTACAGCAACTATTAAACCACATTTTATAAACCCTGAAATATGCAAATGAAACGGTCAAACATTTTTATAATTATTTAGGAAAATCGCTGTTATCGATGTTAAATGTGAAATGTATGTGTCTAAGGTGTTTCCAGCATACTGTTGCTCTCCAGCGCATCACGACAATTAAACACACATCAGTGAATAAAGAAATGCGACTCTGCAATTACAGACGCAGCTGGTTACCGGGAGCACGCCGCTCTCTCACCTGTCTGTCCTTTGCCCAGCGTTTTCTCCAGGCGGTAAGGCCCGACGTACTGGGCCGACAGAGTCACCGACAGTTCCTTGGCGGACATGGTGCGACGTGTTTAATCAAATGCCACTGCGTTGCTGATGATGAGCTACATACGTCCGGGGAGCGGTGTGCGTGTCAGGCTGTGAGGGCATTACAGGAGACCGGGAAGGGACACGGACGGGAACGCGGACAGGGCCAACGGACAGTCATTTGTGGCCTACGCCAGCTCCTACGAAGCCACGTTACTCTACTCTTTCCATCTGCGATTATTCGCATTTATTTTAATTGAGCGACCTCGGGTAATGTCCCATGTCAAGATCCATCAATTTCGGGTAACCGAAGGGAAATTATTAGAAAAAAGGATACAGTGAGTATGAGAGATGCGAATGAAACAGACAGGACAGGGTTTTTAAAATAGGACCAGAAATACTAAATTAACCACAGAGAAGTATCACCAAAAGCAGTATGATTCGTTAATGCAATAAATATTAAGACAAAGAGTAATGGGTTAAATATTTCAGCGTGGAGTCAGCGGGTTGATCACACGCGTAAGCGGTATAAGTGCTCCGCTGGTGTTATATAGAAGAGGAGTGCACACCAGCCCGTCTCGCTGCACCCCCTCTTCCCTGCCCCGCCGTCTATCCGACTATCGCGACCTTTTCATTGCGATCCTTATCCAAATGTGTGCAGGCAACCCCTACTATCATATACATACAGGTCTTGTGTTATGTATGTATATATGTATGTATATATTGCAGGGATGCCGGTTGTCGTGTCATGCGGATCCGCAGCTTAGAGGCGGATGGAGGGCTTTAAAGCGCACCGCCCTCGCTGTGCCCGTACGGCTCCACTCCCGGCGTTTCGCTGCCTAAACGTGCCTCTCCGACACCGGCCGCTGGATCTGCTCCGCGTTTCGTGGCTTTAATGTCGCGGGTGAAGCGGGCATCCTAGGCGAGCGGCGTCCCCTCCCAGCGGCGTGTCCATGTCACAGCGTTTTATCTCTCCGTCCTCCCCGATGCGCTCCTCTCCCGGGTGCCCTCCTAAAGCCGCTGATGCTCCGGAAGGCGCCGTGTGCCGCTCCCCTGCTTCCCGATATCTCTTCACGTAAACTGTTATTTTGTATCTCTTCCTCCTCCTCGTCCGACACAAGCAGCATCAGCATCCGGGTCCCTCTCCCTCCTTCCCCCAGCCTCCTCCCTTTTTCCTTTTATCCCAACACGCCTTCCTTCCCCCATACACCTTGTTCCCCTTCACGTCGCTTGGTAACTTGTGATATTTGGTAATATTGTAACCTTTTCCCGTCTTGTTGCTTTCATTTTTCCCATCTCACACACCTCGGGGCGGAGCCTGAGCCGTAGCTATTGTATATGTTAAAAATGAGAAAACCGTAATGGTCCAAAGGGACCGCAAAGCTGCACACACTTGTGTAAAAGCGGCATGTTGCCGCCCTTCTAAACTAGAACCTGAAATGCTTTTGTCCATAAAACAGACTTATTGCGTATATTTGTTGTATGTCTGTGCTGCTGTCACATGATTAGTTTACTCTAAAGATGATGGCAGAAACTATATATCATTTTAAAAAGAATATCCCCCTGGTGTGACTGGATGAATGCTTTTTCATTTAGCCAGGGAGTGTGGTGCGGGCTGTTATCTGCCCGGCTACCGGGCGCGCTCTCCCTGCAATATTGCGTTTTCACACAAGGTGGCAGCACGGGGTCGGTACCGAGGTGCAGCTATGACTGCATAGCAAAAGATCATTTATACTGCACGTGATTGATTTTAGACCTCTATCTAATCTGCCTTTTTACCTGTTTCTACACCTTACTGTGAAAACTGCACTACCGATTTAGATTGGCTGGTATAACAATCACATTTGCATGCAATCCCAAAATGTAAACAATTTTTAGCGGAGTTTAAACCATCAGATTTTACCGCTTTTTTGTTGGGTCAATAATATTTCATAAGACCCCTGTGCTTTGCCTTTCAGTACTGCTCAAGTTCCATGTGTCTCCTAGGCGACGCCCATCTCCCCTTGCACCCTGTTACTAGCACGACAAACTAAAATATCGCCGTCCTCTTCAGCAGAATTTCACCCCGCAGCAAGCCGACACCCCTGGCCATAAGGTCACATGGTCATGGGGCTCCACATATATGCTGTGCCTTTAGCAACTGGTGATGTCTGACCTTTGCACTGCTGGGAGAGTGTGAACTCAACACACGCATATTCCTGCATGATACACGAGGCCAAATTTCCAAAAACGTGGCACAGTGCATCACACTGCCCAGGCCATTGCCTACATGTGTATGTAAACCGATCACTTTAAATATATTTTCATGGGAAAGGCTTTGTGTTCCCCTGCATATGATGCATTTGCCACGAAACCTTCACTGGTGAAATGAAAAAACGCAAACAGAAACCATTACTCTGGTATAAGGTTTATTCCACTTATCCATGGTCAGGTTAGCCATCCACATGAATGATCCCTGTGCTGAATTGGACTTCAATGGTCTACGGATAACATATGCTGTCTGTGCCCCCCACTGACGGTTCAAGATGGTTCAGTCCCATGGAACAGGAAAGGGAATGCTGGGAAAGTGGAAGACTGAGTGCAGTGGGTCTGGAAGAGGGACAGCAGAGACAGTCGCATGCAGGCTGATGCTGAACTCTAATCCTGAGAAATGCAGTGGAGAACGTAACCCCCCCCCCCCCCGGGTGTCCAAGTCGTACCTTTAACATAATAGCTGGGCTTGTCATTCCTGTGGACAAGCCCTCAAACGCACAGAAACACAATAATTCAGGGACGGCACGCTGATTGCCTGCGTGGAGCTGGTCGCCTGTCTCCTGCTGGTCGCCTGTCTCCTGCAGGGCCGCGCCATCCCTCGCTCAGGGTGCCTGGGTGGTGCTCTTCATGCAGCTGTGGAAGGCTTCCAGTAGATCCTTGCAGCCTTCAGTGCCCTTCTCTTTTACACTGGGGGGAGGGGCAGGGGGGTAACCTGAGGATGAACTCAGACCAAAGGAGCAGCAACAGCCTAAAACCAGCTGGGGTCGGTGGCAATGGGAAGATGTGGCAGCCTCCCCCCTAGAGAGTGCTCCACACCGGCACAGTCGAGATGCCTTTTCAGCCAAATCTAACAAGTGCATTGAAATGCTTCCTGAGTCACATCTAACATAAAGAGCATCTGCATTTCATACATACAGCAGCCCTTGTGCAAAGTGTGTCGTGAAAAGGCGCCACCCAGCTGGAGAGAGCCGCTTAGACGCTGGGGTTTGCTGAAGGGCAGGAGAATCCATGGGTGATTTTTCTGGGGGTGTAGCAGATGCAGGAGCATCCATACTGAAATGCCATTCGCACATTAAATAAAATTAAACTATAATGTAAAGTTATATTTAAAGATGTGGCTTGTGTTAGTCTAATCTTGTGTAATAACAGCGTGTCCTCCAGCCCCTCAAAAAGACACCTTTCACCCCCCACCCCCCCGGAGAGAAGCCCCGAGTTGCCTATGGGAACTCAGAGTGAGATGAATTCAGAGCCATACAGAAGAAGATTGTGGGGGTGGAGTCAGGGCTGCAGTCTCCATGAGGGGGGCGACACGTAACACGATCTGGCTAAAGTCACGTTCCTGAATGCCTGTAGTTTCTGTATTTATGGCTGTTTACGCGCTATAAATAGCTCAGGCCTTCTGCAGTGTCTCTGCAGCGCATGCAGCTTCATTCAGGAAGTCACACTAGGTCAGTCTCTGATAATGGGCATCTTTCCTCCTATTTGTTTACATGTGCTGCTCAAGAGAGCCCCCCCACTCCACCCCCGCATTCACCACCCAACGGTCATCCTGCTTCTTGCCTGCAAACACTTATCAATATACTGCAGCCTTGATGCCCCTCCCACCTGTCAGGTCACATGACTGTTTATCAGTTCCTCACAGGCAGTGCAGCGCAGTTAACGTTTATGGTTAACATTACCTGCAGTAACACGGAGTGTGTGCGTGTGTGTGTGCGTGCGTTTGTGTGTGTTTGGGGGCACATTCTGCCCTTACAATGTGAAGATGCAGATTGTTTAGATTTCTGAAATATCTCGTTCGGCAGGTATGTCTCATGGTAGGTCAAGTGACCTACAGGGACCATCCATCAAGCCGTCTATGAGGACCTGTTAAGGCACTAAGCTAATCTGTGCCAGTACTGTGGTCCATGCAGCCACCGTGAGGCGCTACATCTGTGCATATGGAGTGAAGGTCTGCACTCACCATTTATCCAGGTCTGCCTTGATAGTGTGGCATGCAGCAGGAACTGGGGCGTCGGTGCTGCCTGTGCTCTTGGGGTCGGGCATCTTCACTCTGATCTGCTCTCTGTGTGCCTGTGAACATGTGTAAGCCAGTGACAGTGTAGGGAGTCAGGGCAGGGTGAGGGGCGGGGGCTGTCCTCAGAGCAGAGGCAATGCAACTGGTCACAGTGTCAGGGGGTGACGAGGGAACGGGGGGTTGAAACAGTGGAGTGAAATTTCTCTGAGAGAAGTGTGTGTACATTATAGTTTATGCTCCAACGTTACCACTGACACGTACAAGTACGACACATGCACACAGGAGGTATCGGGCTTCAAGCCTGACACCTAACCAGAAAAAGCGCCTAGTCTTGAGAAACAAGAGTGCCAACTGCGGGACAATGCCATCCACTGGTTGTATGCGGTCACTGCATGACAGCGTTGCCCTCCTCCCGTCCTATCCAGACCACGTTGAATGACTTCTGACCAGATAAAGTTAAACGGGATGAAGTCACTTTGTACTCCGCATTCTGTTATAAAGAAAAATAGAGTAAGCCTAAATAGGTTTTCGGGATTTTTTGTTTTTTTTTCGAAGCCAACATTTAAAATGTAACTGTGTGCGATGTTGGTACAACTGTACAGGACGTACTGTAATATATCCATCCATCTTTCAGCCGCTTAATGAGTACAGGTTTGTGAAAGAAGAATACAGGCAATTTCAGTGCTAACCCATGAAAAAAAAAACGATGCTGCTATCTCACACTGTCGTTTTAGAATATTACTACTTCGTGTGGTCATTTTATTATTTTATAATAGGAAGACTTTTTATAATAGGCTATTCATAGTAGGGATATAGCTTCAGCTATCACGGAACAATAGGCATGTTTGTTTTTAACGTCTGACCCGTCTTGAAATTGCGAAATGCAAATTACGGAATATCTTTTCGATAATTTAAAAGTCCAACAACAGTATTGACTTCAGTGCATACTTGTGGCCCGCGAAAGACAACGAAAAGTCTGATAAAACAAGCCATTCTATAAAAAACATTCAAAATCTACACGAAAGACAGGCTGTATTTCAGTAACCTTTCCATATGACAGTTAAAGTTCAATTTATATTCGGAAATGAATGTTGTGCATTTGACCCTCAAAAACAAAAAAGTATAGTTTACGATTAAAGATTATTCATTAGAACTCTAAAATGTTGTGTAAAAACAACATTTAACTCCATCGGTAACACACCGCACAATTCAACACGATTAATTAACACAAAACTTTTAAACCCCAGTTACCCTATCTTACATTTCCATCTACCTTCCATTTAATTTACATTTCCACCTTCCATTTAAGCAGTTAACGAAGTGACCGCTATATCAATCTTCCTTTCTCAGTAAATGAGCTTTTTTCCTGCATGCAGGTCAGTCACACATGCCGCAGATGAGGTGCGGGGGCGACGCACGGAGCTTACTTATCGGGACGCGTCCTTACTGGCCGCGGGCCGGTACGGGGGTCTTTATATACCCGAATTAAGGACCCCGTACAGAACTACAGCTCAGAACGGCTCTCCTGCCGCAACCTAAACATGGGAGGTGTAGTTTTCCCCAGTGTGTCCAGGTCACGCAGCTTTCACACGGCTAGTTAATGTCCTGGGACTCACTGGACCCGGCTACGGAACCGAGACCGACAGGTGATCATGACGGAACAAAATAACAAAGCATCTCCGTATTATGTTCAGGTAAAATTCATTAAAAACAAAAAACCCTTAATTAAATTATCATTAAGTGTCACACAATCACGTTCCGCTAATGCCCCCGGGAATAGCAGTGGATTTTGTCTTCAATGCATAATGTTTAAAACTTCCGGGTGATGTACTGACTTTAAAGCCATCAAATAGGAAAAAATCCTCTTCGGACAGATCAAGTATGTTGTCCGCATTTCCCAAAATATCCCGTTCTGTACTTGACAGTTTTTTTACTGATACACAAACAGCGCTCAGTGGGCATCGTGCCAGCTTCACGCCTCTAGGGATGAGGGTTTGAATTCTGGGTGTGGCTCTATGTGTGTGAAGCTGGATGCTTGTGTAAATCCCCCCCCCGGTCGAAGCCGTAACCAGCGGCTATGAAATAACAATGGGCGCGACTCTGGACTGAAAATGAAATGGATTGGATAATGAGGAACCCTCCAAAACAACAAAGTTAAAAAAATGGACTAGAAATACGGAGATTTGCACAAAGAATAAGTAAAGTGATTTTGGCTTGAGAGCTCTACCTATGTGGCTGAATTCTGATATTTGAGGCCATCACTGACACGTCTGAGAGCTCATTTGGACAGACTGACCACAATGTTTCTCATTAGCAGAGGACACAAAGACGGGCCCATGAATAAATGAAGAGGAAAGGCAGGGCTGCTATATAACAGCGACAGGTGACGGGGTGAGAGCAGGATGAAGATCAGGACAGACAAGCGTGACAGAGAGATGACCCGACCGTCCCGAGTAGGAAGGCTCCACCTGACAGGTGAGTGCGCCATGCTAGCCTCAGTACAGCCGCCCCTGGTCCCGCCACCCTCAACCCCAGGCCCCGCTGCGCTCTCTCCCTCTCCCACAGTCACGCTGCTGCTGTGCTCCTCGCTGCGTTGCCGCGCCGTCGGCCTCGGCGACCTGCTGGACCGGGCCTCCCAGCTCTCGGACAAACTGCACGCGCTCAGCACATCCCTGACAAGCGACCTGGTGAGGCTCGCGGCTGGGCCGCACGACTGCCTGCCTGCATTCTTCATGAGCGCTGCATTATTTAGCTGCCTGTTGCGAAGCGGCGATGCTCCTTGACACCGGCCGCGTGTCACTGCACAGCTCTGCTCGTCTGGCTCAGGGATGCAGGGACTGCGCCTGTTGGCACACATTTGCGGCTTTTACGCTCCACAACGTAATTTGGGTTGTAGCACTGAAGGATACCCCTCCCCCTCTGTCAGGACACTCACTTCCCCACCATGGGGCGGATCATGATGCCCCATCCATCCATGTGCCACACCTCTTCCCTCCAGACCCCAAACGACAAGGATCAAGTGCTCAGAGTGCCGGTGGGTCCATTAGCCTCTTCTGCGGCGGTAACCTCTGCATGTTCACATTCTACTGGGTGGTAGTGTGGCACATCTTGTAACTAACATCTTCCCTCCAGGAGTCAGAGCTACTCTCACTCATTCGCTCGCTGCTCCTGTCCTGGAACGACCCTCTGCTGCTTTTGGCGCTAGAAGCCCCAACTCTCGCTCATCCATCCAACAGCGCCATCTATAGCAAAACTAAGGAGCTGCAAGACAACACGCACAGCCTGAGCGCTGGACTGGAGCACCTGACGCACAAGGTGAGCGCGTCTCTGGTGAGGCAGGGCAGTCGTGGTGTCCCTGGCAACATGTCCGTCATGGGCAATGCTGGTGCTGACTCTGCTTGATCTTCCCTTCAGATTGGCTCCTCTGACTCCTTCACTCCCCTGCCATTCAAAGAAGGCAACCTTGGTCAAGACAACACCTCCCGGCTCATCTACTTCAACTTCTTGTTGTCCTGTTTCCGAAGGGACTCCCACAAAATTGACAGCTTCCTCAAGGTTCTCAGATGCAGAGCTGCGAAACTACGACCAGAGACATGCTGAAGGAGGCAGGATGAGGCCCAGAGCCTCACCAGCACCGTTGGGGAGATGAAGAGGCAGTCCAGAGGTCTGTGATTGCTACTCGTGATGGATTTGCCTTCACTTTGCGCTCAGTTTTAACTCCACCCGAAATATTTTGGCTAATTATTATTTATAAAAGAGAAACCAACCCAAGATATCAATTATAACAAGTACTGTAACAAGTTTAGTCAAAATGTAATTTAAATTTGTCTTGCTTTGCGTCAACATTTTGTGTTGATAATTTTGTAGCGTAGAACTTTAAATGCTTAAAGATCTTAATTCATAACCGAGTCCAAGCATGTTTTCCATTAACACCAGAAGAAACACAGAATAAAGATGATCCTGCATAAATGAGACTGGCTAATATGAGAATGTGGAGAGCGGACTTACAGGCCATATTGTGTGCATTTCATTGGTGTTAAAACCAAATTGGCTAAAATGTAAAAAGGGGTGGGGGGGAGCCTCTATAACAGTGCAACACCACGCAACGGGCAAAGCTGCCTTCCCAATCTGGATCAGTAACCTTCCAGATCCATATCTTGCATCCATGCACCACGAGACCATACAGAATCAAGTGCACACATACCAAACTTAAGTCCATGCAAAGCATGTTATTTTAATTTTATTGTGGAAAAAAAAGCATCCATTGGGGGGGAGGGGTCCAGTCAGAACAATCCTCCACAACACAATCTTCAAACACCTGCTAATGCACTCCTGCTGTACATCTGCTGTAGCCCAAGCCAGCTACCTGGGTTCCTATTCCTAACTGCGTGACGTACGACACAGATCTTTACAGCCTTGATTACTCACATCAAAACTCTTAGAGACCGCTCTGCAGGCGTGCATTCCAGCGCTGGAGGATTCTCTGAAAATTCTGATAAGCACTGCAGTTTAACGGTTTAAAGTAATTCACAGGAATCTGCAGCAGATACTTTCATATTGACATGCAACAGAAAGAAAAGCTTAATTACAGCTCCCTCTGCTGGACCACCAGAAAAACTGCAATAAGCATCGCCACATACTAACAGAAGAGCTCAGCTTTGAAGGCAGAACAATGTCAGTGTGTGCCATGATCCTTACTGGGCAGCTAGTTGACGAAAAATATTCCCTAAAGGGAAGGACCCAAATCAGTCAGTCTACCACCAAATATGCGAAGGCAACCCTTCTTATTTAAACCGCAAAAGGAATTCACAAAAGCACAGAGGACACGTAGATTCACAAGGAACTAGGGATGACCTGCTGTGAGAAGACTGGAGCCCCTTTTAAGACGAGGGATTCTGGGCTTCTGCCATGACAACAGGCTCTCAACACATTACAATGGCATCTAAACCAAAACAAGAAGCTTATAGAAATACTGCAGATGAGACTCAGAGGGCTGGTGTGTGCAGACATGTGTCAGTTTGTACATACTATAGGATGGCTGCTGTGTGTGCACACATGCGTGTGTGTGTGTGGGCTTCAGGGTCATGTGACGGAAGGGGAGGGGACAGCCTGAAATTTCCAGAATGTCACACACCAACTACTCCAGCAGCAGCAGCATCTGCAGGCTAGTTAATCCACAGCCACAAACTTAAACTTTAAAACTTGTCAACCGAAATAAAATGTAACAAACAAACTGAATGCACACACGCACGCAGAGTGTGTCCTTAAAATGTCACACGGGAGTGCTTGTGGGCCACATGGTACAGCGACGGCCCCTGTAGCACCCCGCCTAGCGCATCCGGTACTCCGACGTCTTGGAGACCTCACACAGCTGGCCCTTGAAGTCAATGTCCACGGTGAAGTCCAGGTCACGCTGTAAAGGGGATGTGGGGGGTCAGCAGGCTTGAAGGTCATAGAAACACTCACCACCCCCCCCCAAGCCAGTGTGGGGCCTCCATTACAGCGCAGTGCTATAATGAACTGACTGACATTCGCAATTAAACTGCATGTGTGTGTCTGTGTGTCAGATCCCCAGGGCCGGAGGGACCAGGTATGAAGGGGCGACTTACATTGTTCTTGACATTTGGCTTCATGTTAATCGTGCCAAATATTTCCTCTCCTGTCTTGACTGTCAGATAGTCATCCAGGTAAAACACAGTCTGCTTCCAGTGTGTGTACGGAGACTCGGGACCTGGGGAAGATGAGACTTTTGATTCCTGTAGCCAGACTCGAAAGGATTAGAGGCAGGAAGGCAAAGCCAACCTATACATACCATCTGAATGGTGGAACATGAGTGAATGAAACCGAGACGTTTGTTCAGGCACTCGAGAAAACGGGACTCACTAGTGGAAAAGCCGGTCCGCTTGTGACAGCGCGTGAATTCGATGTTGAAGTACGTGACCAATGCGTGGATGTAGTCATTTCTCTTAACTTGCAGGCAGAATGGGGACGTGAAGGACAGATCCTCCGTCTTCACTGTGTAGATGTCCACCTCCTGGGAACAGTCACAGCACATTTCAGACACACTGTATTTCTCATTCACGATGCTGTGTATTATTTTCCCAAATGCTCCTAGGCTACCCTTTAATCTGCGTTTTCGATTCACTCATCACCCAAACTAGCTCAAACAGCTGCATGTTAACAAAAGGTACAGACATGCAGCACTAAAACATGCTGACAACCGATGCGGACGACGTGGATGTGTGGCTGCCACTCACTTTGATGAGGCACGCGGTGCTGACCAGCTGCTTGGGGTCCACCACGTCGACCAGGGGCTCCTTGATGGCCACCTCCTTAATGCAGGACATGTCGAAGCCGTAAACGTTCTCCCACCCTAAGGGACAGAGGCAGCCACTACTGAGCAAACTGCCAGCACAGTGTTAAGGTCAGTCAGATTGCTGTACTCTTCACATGACACGATTTGTCATCATGTAATCGGGAGTCTTGAACTCATTGTGGTTTACATACTACACAACTAATCAGCAAGCGGGGGGAGATACCCTAAAAGATCTTTCACCAGAAGGAATTCCCAACAAATCACATCACAAGCGAGAAGTGGCACAGGAAAGGACACATTTTCCAATAAGTTTCAACACAATATAATCTGCTATAACAAGTATGCTTGTCATTTACAAACTTGTGGCAAATTAACTCTTGTGCACATAGGTCTTTCAGGAAACACCACCATATACCTCGGATCTTCAATAACCCGGCATATATAAAATTTAATCTAAAGCCACAAATAGCCACAACTGTGTAAAGCGCACACTATTATTGAATAGTAAGAAACAAAACAAACAAAGTATTTTTTTTTTTTTTATACCTTTTCAAATTCCTCCCTTGGGTTTTGCTTTACCCAATGTCTTGGGCTGTCATTGGCTGTAGCTTTTTGTCGCACTCAGTACGTTTACATGCACAGTAGAAAAATTGAACTGGGTTGGGAAACGCCAAACTAAAGGGTGCTTTTCCAATGCACCAGGTACCGTACTTTTGGTACTTCAAGATGGTAACAAAAGTACGGTACTTCAAGGTGTTTGTTTTCATCATGGCATCAAAACTGGTACCGGCCCCGAATGACATCACAACATGAGGTGCGGTATTTTATTGATTATTCCTTTTCAAGATTATGTAGTATACATTTAAAAATCTGTTTAAAGTTTACCTCCACTGCTTTTGCATGAGTGCTATATTCATTCTCTGAGACATTCATAATCATTTTCATCCTTGCTGTTTAAATTACCCCTAGACGAGTATGTGAGAAATTTGTTGAACTCCTTTTTTGTTTGATAAATACTCCAATATGTATTACAACAAAATCACATTGCAATATTTGAAAAATTTCCAATACTAGTCCTAGTATATTATACAATCATAATAGTACATCATAGTATACAATACAAAATTGTATATTGTTCTGCTATTCTGATCTTGCCGTATCTGTTCTTCTGACCAGATTGCAATTAAAGCTTGTGTCACTTCATTTGTCCACATATGTATCATTATTAAATTTTTATTTATTTATTTATTTAGTCTGTGATGTAATAAGTCAACTGGAAAACCCCCAATACTAACAAACTGAAAGGAGCCATATCGCCAGCTATTGTAGCAAAACCAAACATATTTCGGTCAATAAATCGATCCCCCTCCCATGCATGTATACTGGGACAAGGAAAGTAGTCTGATAAAAATGGCGTAGTCAAGCTATATGTGAACGTACTGAGTGCTAGTCGCAACTTCACACTACAAAATCTGGTGATGCTGACAGGTCCAGAAATTTAGCCAACTGGATATGTGATGGGTGGCTGTGACTCCATTACGGCTTGTCTTTGAACAGCTTGACTATTTGCCAGCACCAACCAAACACCAATTTGCCAATCTATAGCTTTTGTCTGATCTTCAAAAACTTGTTGAGCGGAAAATTGAAGCTAAAATTAGGGTTGGACCGATCCA
>JAODKE010000050.1:4742808-4756388 GCA_026779605.1 Mormyrus hasselquistii | reverse complement strand
AATTTTTTTAATATAATAAATGTGTGCGTGTGTACAAAAAATTATATATAAAAATATTTTTCAAATCTAGAAAGTACAAATTAAATATGCCAAAAAACTCTTTAATTAGGCTATTAAAAACATGCATAACATACCGTTCCACCTCGTTTGTACATCTTGTTTTAAGCATGAGGCATTTGCAGTTCAATTTGAATATCTTCCAAGCGAGGCGGCGCAAGTAGTGAATGCTTAAAATGCCCCACAGTTTTTCTCCCACTTGCAACAGCATCACTTATACTGTGCTGCGATCGCAGCCCCTTGTGTATCAAAAGCTGCAGCAAATGCGTAAAACAGGCCAAGCTAGCAACTTCCAAATCATCCATTGCTTTTTTCATATTACTCGTTTGTTGTTACTAAGGTAAAATACATATGCGAATGATGTCACCGCAGGCGGAGTCACTGCACCCACACCCACTGAGTGGCATCCTAGTGAAGATCACGTCCATCCTAGTGGCATCAATAAAGTTGTGATTATTATTAATTATTATTATTATTATTATTGATTATTATCGTTAGCGTTACGCTTGAATGCCACAAAAAACGTACTTAAAATGGGAAAGAGCTGTCGTGAAAATGATTGAGAAGAAAAAAATCTATTTAAAAAGAAATAGGACCTCTCTTTTTACAGAGTGCTGAAAATGCAATACGTACTTATCAGACACATATCAGTCACATATGGCCGGATCTGAATTTTGGATCGGTGCATCTCTAGCTAAAATCACATAGTGTGAACTAGGCATAAGCTGAGCCACAGGTGCTGTGATTCAGAAACAATGTAAGCCGGGCTACCGAACACTCACAGTGGATCTTGTAGTCTTTGTACTGCCTGTCCTCAATGGCTGTGATATATAAAGTGGCTCGATCAGGAAATATAAGCCCATCTGGTTTCTGAGGGAGAAACAGGCGTTAAACAATTAATGGTTCAGTTCCGGGGGCGGTTTTATTAATCACCGACAACTTAGAACATTAGTGATTTACATGTGTTACAGTAGTGTTAATTGTAAAATGAAAAATAAGTTTTGCGACAGTAAGTTTTGCGAGTAAATTTATGAGCGCTCAACACATCACAGTTCTGTCTTCCGGAGATCGGAAGCATTTGTATCGCAGTTTCGGTCATGGGTTCAGAACCGTTACACCATTACTTGAGAGTGAAATCAGTTGGTTATTTGAAAATCAGGCCATGCAGCAAACAGCCAACAGTGCATGAAAGAGCTGAATCGAAACTCATCCTGAGAGCTGAAGCAGAGAGATCACTCACCAGCCATTTGTCCCGAGCATAGATGACAGTGTTCAACATGGACTCGTAGAAAAGGCAGTAGCCCATCCACTCAGAGATGATAATGTCCACCTTTTCCACGGGTAACTCCACCTCCTCCACCTTCCCCTTGATGATGGTCACAACTAGATAGAGCATACAGGGTCAAATCACTGACAGGGTCCAAAGTGATTTTTCAGAATAGACATAGAACAGCAGAATGAGCTGATGTCTGTGGATCAGAAGTCCTGACATCTGTTGTGGTATGGGTGCTTCCAGCCACTCAGAGGAAGTTGTTTAAAACCTTGAGGAGCACTGTGTATCAAAACTATCAGGGATCAGTTTGGTCAGCCTCAACTTTCAGCTGAACAAAACCCAGTCTCTCAATTATGCAAACCGTAAAACTGTCATCCTTGGGGCCGAACTCAGACAAACCCCAAATACTTACTGTGATCCAGTTTGTTGGCCTTGACAATTTTCACAGCATAATCAGATATGCTGCTGCACTCAATCTGTGGGGGAGGTGTAGAGGATTCAATTAAATCCAGATCCCAGCGCTAAAGGCATATTAGCAAACGTAGCTAAACAGCGGGAGCTGATTAAGGTCAGCGAGGGAGGACTCTCACCCCAATAACCTTCTTAGCTCCAGCCTTAGCCGCAAACATGCAGAGGATGGCCGTCCCACTGCCCACATCCAGAACCACTTTATCTTTGAACAGATGCTTGTTGTGGAACATGGAGTTGCGGTAGGTGAGGGTGCGGACTTCATCTTTCAGCATCTCCTGGAGTCAACAGGGAGACAGCAAGTGTCAGCACTGCATGGCAAAGCACCTTTGCCTACATTTACAGGGTATGAAAGTGGCAATCCTGAGAAAAATGGCAACACTCAAAGGGATACCCTGGAACGGAGCAGGATGGCACGAACACATACATGCAGACATAGCACACATGGAGTAGACTGTCACACGTTTTGTCAGTATGGACAGTACCTCATGGATGCCAAAATGAGCATAGGAGTCGAAGTAATAATCCTTTGAGGTCATGTCCTCGGCTGGAGTCTTTGTAGAGGTCTCTCCCTGGGAAGAAACCTTGTAAAGGAAGAGGCAGACAGTGAAGACCCGCTTCACTAATGCCACTTAACCCCCGGATGCTGTGGAATCTTGTCAAACCATACAATTCCTTTTAAATCGCAAAACTGTATAACTAGTAACGCCCTGTGAACCAAGAGATGTTTTGTATCTAGTCTTAAAACCAGCAACTACCACGGGGAAACTGGGTCCCACATGCAGAGCTGGTGGTATCTGGGGGGGACGCGCCGGCATCATCAAATGATTATCAGTCACAGACTTTAAGCCGGTTTGCGGCTCTCATTTCCCCACTAATGTAGCATTCTGGGCAAGTAACCAGTAAAGGGAGGGCAGAGTGGCTGCAGTTATTGTTAGCATGCTCGCAAATAGTCCTGACATAGCTCGGGCTCGTTAATAAGGCGTCTTTAAGAGCCTATTAATGAGCCTGGAGCAGAGAGTTCAGGCTGGATACACTGGTAACACGGCGTCAGAGGAGCTCCGGCCGGGAGGAAAACGGCTAACGCACCAGGCGCACGAAGCAGGGACACTTACTAATACGCTGTTACCAGTCACCAATTTAAATAAGAACCGCTGGTAAACCGGTTAACGCACTACGCCAAACTAGCTGACCACTGATGCTGTCTTCGTCAGTTCTATCGCCCATCCTATCAACGAAAACAGTTAACATTGAAACGTGAAAATCCCGGCTTCAGTTTCAATCTAAAAGACATGCCGGTTCGGAAGTGTGATTCGTGATGCCGCTGGACCTTCGCAGAGATCACCGTGGGTCTCCGCTTCTCTCACCTCCATTCTGTCTGCTGTCTCCGCCATTTCAGTTCTGCGCGTCTCCTCCTCCAGAGCGGCCTCGCGCAGTGTTGCTGCGCGCGCCTCCTGGTGGCGCCCACTTGTTTGGCAGCGGCACCCGCCCCCCTCGCGCCGCCCGCCTCTGCTAGGGATCGTGGATAAACTTGTTATTAGCCACTTTAGGGTCCATAAATTGGGAATCTTGCAAGAAATATCAGCGCATTATTTTAAAAAGATTATTAAACAACCAGATTTCATGGGAAAAAAATGTGCATACTCTCAAAGTGGAACTCAATAGAGGAAACGCACGTTCAGCCGTAGGCTTATCTCCCCAAAATGTAAAAGCGACCGCTTGAGACGCTCCTTTGTACCCAAGAGCATCAGTCATGCAACACCTCCGACACCGCCAGCTGGGACGACACAAGCCCACTATCTCTAATTTCTAACAAACTAGTCCTATCTTTTACCCCACCCTAAATATTGCAGGGCTGTGTGTGCTTTCATTTTGCACCATATTACCAATTTGAGCCATATTGTCCTTTGTACTGCTTACAATACAATTGCAATACAATTGCAGTTATATTCCCTGTTGCTTTTATTTTAACCCACCATTTCAAATATACATTATATATTATTGTAACATTGCAATACTTTGTTTATATTTTTGTTATCTAATTATCCTCTTAACTGTACATCCCTTATTAGTATATAACTCATGTCTTATGTCTGTATATAAATATAAAATGAAATGCGTTTCATAACCAATGCATTTTTAAAAAGCAGAAACCATGGTTGTTTAAATGTAAGGGGTTTTTGTTTATCCAAAACCATCGCGCATAATTTGCGTGACCTACAAGCAAAATGAATAGTTTGTGCGTAAACAAAATTCAGTGAAATGGTTCTCGCTCTTAGTCATCAGAGAAGGTTGTGCAGATATGTTAACGTTACATGTTGCTCAAAATATTATAATTTTCCTAAACTCTCGAGATCCAATAGAAACCCGTATAGAAGTTGAGCGATGTAGAGATAAACAAATACCGTTAAAGAATAGCGGGAAAGTGCGACGGGAACCGATCCCGTCCACCAATAAGCTTGCTGCAGGCAATAGAGGGCGGGGCGGAGCCCAGCTTTCCACAGCTCGAATCTGACGAAAAGCGGCGTCCTGGCTCACGTTCTGGTCACGAGCTCGATCGGGTGTAGTATAATTGCCAGCCGGTGGGCCGTTAAACGCCCTCAGTGAAAAGAGGTAGCTAGCCGGCAGAGCGTCCTTGCGGCCGCTCGCTCCAGGAGCCTTACGAAGAAGCGGTTGATGCATTCCAACATTTAAAACCGCTAGCCTAGCTATCTGTGACCAAAGAGAGCCACAGGCTAGTGGCATAGCCGGCTAGTCGCTGTGCGCCTTATCCCGGTGGCAGGGTTACCGCTTTACCGACGCTTTACGACACATAGTACCCCAAAGGGAGGGGGGAGTCGGGGCGGCTGGACGGTCTGTGAGCATTGGCGCACGGTGACAGAGCTGAGGGAGGCTCTGAATGAATAACAGAGAACATCCGACCCACCGCCGCTTCAAGCCCTTCATCACCCGGTTACGGCTGGTTAAAGCGTCGCCGTTAACGTTGGGTGAGCCTGGTCATCGAGTAACCTCGCCGTCTGCTTCGGGAGAGCACATTCAGCGGACGAGAAGATGCCGGCGGTGTCGAAGGGGGACGGGATGCGTGGATTAGCGGTGTTCATTTCGGACATCAGGAACTGTGAGTGTCCCGCCGTGTGGTGGGTGGCAGACTCCGCTCACCCCGGGGCCCTGATTTGGGAAAGGCTCCCGTTAACCGAGCTGGATGTTCCCGCTGGTCGAGGCTAAAGCCTGAATCTTACTGATCGCTGCTGCTTGTGTCCATTATGCGGACAGGATCTGCGATTATTGAAATAAGGGCGGACACATCAGTCAGAGGAATGGGAGCCTTATGTATGTAATTGACCGGTTTATGTTCTTTGTGGAAATGCACATGACACCAATATCGCTTCCGTAAATGTGTCCTGATTATTCCCGGGAGCTGGCACTGTACACTACTTAAGATAGGCCGCTAGAGTAACTGGCACCTTAAGCCTTTAATCATGATTACATTGCTGACTTGCTTTAGCTACTACATGTTGGTTCATGTTTCTGGGTTGGGGTGTAATTTTTGGGATCTGGTTTCCCCCTTTTCTGAATTTGGGGATACCCGGCGTCCAGCAACACCGCTAGCTTGCAACAGGAGATTGGTGACGGTAGTTTACAAGAGTATGCTAGTCACCTTTGGTCATTATGCAGCTTATTCGGGAAGAACAGGGCACCTGGGGCAGGCTGAGTGCTCAGGTCGTTGATGGATGGATGGATGGATGTATGTATGGATGGATGAACATGCAGGTACCTATTGAATGTTCATGCTTGATTTATATATGTAAGAATTATGGAAGTTATTACATGGCGGCCATTGACTTTCCCCTGATCACTGGTGGAGGGCTTTAGCCACACACGTGTTGGCATAGCTGACGTATGTCTCACTTTCAAGTGAGCTCTTTAAAGATCAGACTGTCATTTTCCTTCAGTATCTGCAGGAATGACTGGGTCTCCTTGAGATAGGGACCATTTTGAAGAGGCTGTAATCTTATTAGTTGCTACATATAGTTTTTTTACTTTTTAAAGGTAAAGAATGTCTTTCTTTGCCTGGCTGGTCTTGCTCTTGTGCTGCTTTTTGTCTCATTTTTGCTTGACACTCTAATCTCAATCTGCAGGCCCCTCATTTGCCCGCCATACACACAGCCACACCCCTCTGCAAGGCCCCTTTATCACTCCACCTCTCCTCACTCCCTTGCCTGCACCTCATGCCTGTCTTCCTAACTGCTGCTGTCTGATCCCTTTTTCCTTCTTATTCCCACTGTGACCTGCCTCTCCTATAATCTGACCATCTCCCCTCTCTAATGTAGTGTTTCCCAAAGCAGTCTTCTGGGACCTTCTGACAGTCCCCGTTTTTACTCTTTCTCAGCTCTCTGTAGGGAGCAAAATAGCGGACTGATTTTTTTTTGTGGGTAGTTGGGTGGAAGCAAAAATGTGGACTGTCTGGGGGTCTCCAAGGACTGGGTTTAGAATCACTGCTCTAATGCACAATCTTCTCCTTTCTCTTATCCCCCGCCCAACTGCATTTTCTGCTTCCGCTGCTTTGCTCGAGTCGTTTAAGCCTCACTGTGGTGCCTTGTGGCCTTTTGCTCTCTCTAATTCTGTGCTCCCCCTCCAGGTAAGAGCAAAGAGGCCGAGATAAAGCGCATTAATAAGGAGCTGGCCAACATTCGCTCCAAGTTCAAAGGGGACAAAGCGCTGGATGGCTACAGCAAGAAGAAGTATGTATGCAAGCTGCTCTTCATCTTCCTACTGGGCCACGACATCGACTTTGGCCACATGGAGGCCGTCAACCTGCTCAGCTCCAACAAATACACAGAGAAGCAGATTGTGAGTGCCAGCGAACGGGCCAGGGTCCCGGAGACTACGACTCGCTGCCACTGGAATAACCTCTGCTCTCTCCTTTTCTCCTAGGGCTACCTCTTTATCTCTGTGCTGGTGAACAGCAATAGTGAGCTCATCCGTCTCATCAACAACGGCATCAAGAACGACCTGGCCAGCAGGAACCCCACTTTCATGTGCCTGGCACTTCACTGCATCGCCAACGTGGGCAGCAGGGAGATGGCGGAGGCCTTCGCCGGGGAGATACCCCGCATCCTGGTGGCTGGGTGAGTCACAGGGGCGTTCCCCGCTTCAGGGGTCAGCTCCGGATGGACACAGCAGAGACTCTTTAATGAGGGAGTGCTGTCGATGGTTTACAGGGACACCATGGACAGCGTGAAGCAGTCTGCTGCGCTCTGCCTGCTCCGCCTACACAAGGCATCCCCGGATGTGGTGCTGATGGGCGAGTGGACGTCGCGGGTGGTGCACCTGCTCAACGACCAGCACATGGTGAGATCACGCTGACCGCTGCTGCGCCGCTAGCGCTCTGCTCTGGCTTTGTCTGGCAGGCTTGACGGGTGACATTTTTCGACATGCCCGCTGACTCCCAGGGAGTGGTTACAGCAGCGATCTCCCTCATCACCTGCCTGAGCCATAAGAACCCAGAAGAGTTTAAGAGCTGCGTGCCGCTGGCGGTGTCCCGCCTCGGCAGGGTGAGCTTGCGTCCCTCGTCCTCTTCATCTTTACCAACTGCTGTCTGGGATGGTGAACTGAGCTGGTGCCCATGGGCCATCTATTTCGTCCCCAATCGCAGATCGTATCCTCAGCCTCCACGGACCTCCAGGACTACACCTACTACTTCGTCCCGGCTCCCTGGCTGTCCTGTAAACTGCTCCGGCTGTTGCAGTGCTATCCTCCGCCAGAGGATGGCGCGGTGAAAGGCCGTCTGGTCGAGTGCTTGGAGACCATCCTGAATAAGGCTCAGGAACCGCCCAAGTCCAAGAAGGTGCAGCACTCGAATGCCAAGAATGCAATCCTGTTTGAGGCCATCAGCCTGATCATACATTACGACAGGTGAGGGCCCCAGCAGGGCATGCCGCGCCAGCCCCCCCTGCCTTGCCTCACGCGTAGTAAATCCTCCTTTATACTGCCCCCCCAGTGAGCCCAATCTGCTGGTGCGGGCGTGTAACCAGCTGGGCCAGTTTCTGCAGCACCGGGAGACCAACCTGCGCTACCTGGCCCTGGAGAGCATGTGCACGCTGGCCAGCTCCGAGTTCTCCCATGAGGCTGTCAAAACGCACATCGAGACCGTCATCAATGCCTTGAAGGTGCGTCTCCCCCCCATGGCAGTGCCATGTGCTGTCAGCAGCAGATGTACCTAGGGTCTAATGTGGCTGGACTCCCTTCCTGGTCTCGCAGACGGAGAGGGATGTCAGCGTGCGGCAGAGGGCCGCAGACCTGCTCTATGCCATGTGCGACCGCAGTAACGCCAAACAAATTGTGGCTGAGATGCTGAGCTACCTGGAGACGGCGGACTACTCCATCCGGGAGGAGATGGTGCGTCTTTGTGCTCCGCCCAAAGCCGACCACCCTGCCCCGCCCCCCCCCCCCCCCCATGCTGACTGACCGTCTGTCCTCCGCAGGTGCTCAAGGTGGCCATACTGGCAGAGAAGTATGCCGTGGACTACTCCTGGTACGTGGACACCATCCTGAACCTGATCCGCATTGCCGGAGACTACGTCAGCGAGGAGGTGTGGTACAGGGTCATCCAGATCGTCATCAACCGTGACGACGTGCAGGGCTACGCCGCCAAGACTGTCTTCGAGGTATGCTGGGTTGGGGGAGATCTCCCTGGGGGAACGCATCCTCGACTCAGTGACGCCGTGTCCCTAATTGTCTTGTGCGTCCGTCACTCCTGCCCCCCCCCCCCCCCCCCCCCCCCCCCCCCCCCCCCCCCCCCAGCCCTTCAGGCACCAGCATGTCACGAGAACATGGTGAAGGTGGGAGGATACATCCTGGGGGAGTTTGGCAACCTGATAGCCGGGGACCCCCGTTCCAGGTACTTGGGGGACACTCTCGATCCTCGCGAGCTCATCGCTCCTCCATGCAGACTGTCACTCACCCCCCCCACTCCCCCCGCAGTCCGCTGGTCCAGTTCAACTTGCTGCACTCCAAGTTCCACCTGTGCTCGGTGCCCAGCCGCGCCCTGCTGCTCTCTGCCTACATCAAGTTTATCAACCTGTTTCCGGAGACCAAGCCCACCATCCAGGAGGTGCTGCGCTCTGACAGCCAGATCCGCAACTCGGACGTGGAGCTGCAGCAGCGTGCCGTTGAGTACCTCAAGCTCTCCTCCATCGCCAGCACCGATGTCCTGGTGAGGCCCCGTGCGTTTCAGTCAACAGGCCGCTCGTGATCGCCGGCATGAAGCGACCCTGACCCGCCTCACCTCGCGCCTGTAGGCCACAGTGCTGGAGGAGATGCCCCCATTCCCTGAGCGGGAGTCCTCCATCCTGGCCAAACTGAAGAAGAAGAAGGGTCCCGGAGCAGTGTCGGTGTCTGATCTGGAGGAGGCCAAGGGGGAAGGAGGCGCTCTGAATGGGAGCGGGGACAGGGGAGCCGACGCCGTGGCCACCTCCAACAGCGTAAGCGACAGAGGCAGCCTCTTTGCTAAAGTGGCTTTTCAGAAAGAGCAGCTGTCTGGTGTGTGGTATGAGGCCACTGTCTGTCCTGCCTGCCTCCTTGGCGTGCTTTGTGCCTGAGACTGCACATATTAAGGTGTGTGTGTGTGTGTGTGTGTGTGTGGTGTTTTTTTTTTTTTTTTTTTTTTTTCTTCCATATTCCATATTCCATATCGTGCGAAGCCCTGAAATGAGGCGTGGATGTGCTGTTCGGGCCTGATCAGTGAACAGAACCCCTCGACTGGCCGCACTAACCTGAACTGTGACTGTCTGGCGGCTCATCCGCTGACGGCTGATTCCTGCGTTCCCTCAGGCCACCCTGTCCCCCTCTGCGGACCTGCTGGGGCTCCGTTCGGCGGCTCCCGTTGCCCCTGGAGTTGGCAGCCTGCTGGTGGATGTGTTTCCTGAGGCTGGACCTGCATCTGCTCCTGCTGTCAGTGAGGATGGCTTCCTCAGGTAAGAACTCTAAATCAGTTACCAATAGTCACTTTGTCAGGATTTATTCTGAGTTTTTGTAGTCTCAGTATCTGTATTTGTACCAGTAATTCTTGGTACCATCAGTGAGCAAATGGCCCCTGTCAGTATCTCCTGTCTGTCCCTCTTTTCTTTGTCATTTTTATATGCTGTCTGACTTCTTGTGTCTTCTTCCCTTTTTCTCTCCCCTTCCTGTTTCTTTTTGTCTCTGTGCTGGATTTGTCTGTGTCTCTCGTCCTTGATTGTAATTGGACAATGTCAGAGATCTGGACCTGCCTTCCGAGAGCTCTGACTCATTGGTCGAAGCTCCTGGTGAATCTGAGTAAGGGGCCAGAGACTATCACATGATTAAAAGGAGAAGAATTGGCCTACATTCTTTTTAAAAATATTTTTCGTACAGCCATTGCATAAGCGATTTTGTAGACTAAACATTATGTTTTTGTTCCTGCAGTATACTTGTCATTCTCTGATTTATTTCCTTTCTTTGTGCTTGTTTTGCTGTGCACCCCACCTACTCTAAACACTACCCTCTCTCTCGCCCCCCAGCTTTGAGGACCCTGCCCTGCCTCTTCCAGAATCAGATGATCTTCTTTACAAGTAAGAGCTCTTTCCTTTTTCCTCCCCGCCTCTCTTCTCTCCATTCCTCTTTTCCTCTCCTCTGCTGTCCCCTCTTCACCCTGGCTGTTAACAGGCCTTCCACCTCTGAATCTCTCGCATAGTGTATGTATACAGCTTAGGGAGCATCTGACAAATCTATCTGATCTTTGTAAATGTAAAAATGTTGGCTGAGCTGAGCGCACTGCCAGTTTATTGATCGAAGGCGCAAGTGTCCTCCCTGTCCCCCTGAACTCTTGCTAAGCAGAAATTTTTAAGGAGTTTAATTGGAAATGTGCAGTGCAGAACTCGCATGCCAGGCCGTCCTGCTGCCGGAGCCCTGCTCAGCACTTCCTACATGGTAGCATTGCGTCGGCGCCTCTGCGTGACACAAGGCGCAGGCGGCCGCCTCATGCCTGTCAGGCAGCATGCAGTACGAATTTCAGCCTCCTTCCCAGCACTGCTTTTGTGACCTCCCATTAACCATCTGATTCTTAGGTTTGTATGCAAGAACAATGGGGTTTTATTTGAGAACCAGCTGCTCCAGATTGGCACCAAGTCAGAGTACCGCCAGAACCTGGGTGAGTTGGGGACACTCCCCCCTCTCCCCGTATTGACACCACCATACAGGGACTCTGGCCCCGGAAGCATCCTGCTGTGCTCCTCTCCGCAGGGAGGATGTACCTCTTCTTTGGGAACAAGACATCTGTGCAGTTTTCCAGCTTCACCACTGCCATCACCTGCCCCGGCAACCTACAGACTCATATCCTGTCCGGTTAGAGTAAACACCCCCCCTCCTTTTTAGAGTTGTGTGGTTAGAGCCCCCTCCATCCCTTTAGATGAAGTACGTAAGGTATAGCTGTAAGTAACATGCTGACAGCGGCCCTATAGGGCATTCTGCGGTTGTGCATCCTTGACTAACTGGCCCACAGCTGAATGTGCAGACAAAGCCAGTGGAGCCCCTAGTGGACGGAGGCGCGCAGGTGCAGCAGGTTCTCAACATCGAGTGTCTGTCTGACTTCAGCGACGCACCTCTGCTCAACATCAAGTTCAGGTACGGCCTGAATCTTCACCGCCCTGCGTGCTCCATGCTCTCCCCTGAGTCGGGGGGGGGGTCACATGACTACAGCTGACCACTCCCCTTTCCCAGCAGGTATGGGGGGGGGCAGCAGAACCTCACGCTAAAGCTTCCAGTGACCATAAACAAGTTCTTCCAGCCCACTGAGATGAGCTCACAGGACTTCTTTCAGCGCTGGAAACAGCTAAATCTGTGAGTAAAGTAGCTGCTTGCACACATGCGTGTGTCTGAATCTTTTCAGCATTTCTAAGCATAACGGCCCAGTGTGTCAGTGCATAATCAATCAGAATCAATCAGATACCCACTACTGTCCGTGCGCGTCTGAATCTCTGCGGTTCCGCTTACTCTCTTATTCTCAGCCCTCAACAGGAAGCACAGAAGATCTTCAAGGCCAACCACAGCATGGACACTGAGGTCATCAAAACAAAGGTGAATCTCAGGGTGTCGTGATGTTTGACTGTAATCTTTTTTTTTTTTTTTTTTGGGGGGTGGTGGCTTGTCCTCCTCCTCTTCCTCCTCTTCATCTCTCTGGCTCATCTGGAGGTGACATTCAGGCTCTTTCAGATGCACTGCCCCCTCCCCCCTTTAACAGACTCTGTCCCCATCCTCCTTACTGTGAATGAGTGCCTTTTTTTTTATTTTTTATTTTTTAAATGACCTGTAGACCTCACTCACCTGACTGTTGTGCACTTCAGCTGTTGGGCCTGGGACCTGCCCTGCTGGAGGATGTGGACCCAAATCCAGAGAACTTTGTGTGTGCTGGGGTGATCCAGACGAAGGCCCAGCAGATTGGCTGTCTCTTACGGTTGGAACCCAATGCCCAAGCCCAGGTACCGCCTGTCGCCTATAATCCGTAGTGTCAGTGTCCAGTCTCTCTCTCTGCATTTTAATTCACTTCCTGTGCGTGGCCCTCAGCCTCCTGCCCACTGCAACACCTCCTCCTCCTCCTCCCTGCAGATGTTCCGGTTGACTCTGCGCAGCAGCAAGGACACGGTGTCAATGCACCTCTGCCATCTGCTGGCCGAGCAGTTCTAGAACGGCGTCTCGTGGGGCTGCAGCGCGCTGTCAGACTGGGCCCTGCACACATGAGGGACGCCGCGGGCCGAGTGGGACGGGCCGAGTGAGACAGGCCTCGCTCCGTCTCCATCCGCTCTCATCTGGTGGCTCTTATCGTGGCTGTCGTTGTTTTTATTGCTGTTATGCTCTGTGGGTGCGTGACAGCCCATCACTGTTTCTGAATCTGGAGTTTTGTTTTATTTTTCTTGCTTTTCATTTACTTTCCATGACTCTGTGCTTGTGCTGCCAGCTGGGCTGCAATGACAGGAAGACATTAATGGTCTTTGTCTCCTGCCCGTGTTACCAGACATCCCCCTTTAACTGGTCTAAGCTAAGTCGCATTTCTCGATCATGTTTTCCCTGATCTTTTAGCTTCGGGCTGTGCGTGTGTGTGTGTGTGTGTGTGTGTGTGCCTGTGCGTGTGTGCGAGCGTATGTTTCTCATCGATGTGAAATGACTGGTGGCTTTTCTACCCCAGCCTCTCACCAGCACTACTGCCAGCCGCGTTCGTTAAACATCCAGACCTGCAGTTAGTGTTCAGTTTAGAGATGCATACTCTCCCTCTTCACTGCGTATCTATGTGTTCCTATGATGATGTTTAAAATGAACATTCCGGCAGTTTACAGGGGAAGCCCCCAAACTCCCTTGACAGGGTTGAGCTCAGTTTTTTTTTTTTCCCAGTGCCAGCAGGTGAGCAGGGGGCATCCATCAGGCCGCTGTATGTTGTGAAGAGGTAGGCTTGGAGGAAAAACCCAGCTGCTGGTGTTTTAAACCTGATAGACTGGACCCGTCACTGGGGTCACTGGGAGCTGAGCAATGCTGTCAACACGCTCTGTGTGGTGTGTGTGTGTCATTGTTATATTAAACCTGTCTGATGTACTGGGGCTAATATGAAGTCATTGTCATGATGTATATTTGACTGTAAGTCTCATCTCATGGAAGGTGTGGAACATGCTCACGTTAGGTAAAAGTCCATAACTGGTGTGTATGTGCGTGTGTGTGTGTGTGTGTGTGTGTGTGTGTGTGTGTGTGTGTGTGTGTGTGTGTGTGTGTGTGTGTG
>JAODKE010000050.1:4703667-4719185 GCA_026779605.1 Mormyrus hasselquistii | reverse complement strand
TGCACCATCTACCACCACACCGCGCTCCTGCTGCCCCCCATCACCAGCGGCTCCCCCAGCCCCGTAACCCCCATGCCCATTCCCGCCCTCATCGCATACCCCCGAACCCTGCTCCCCCAGCACAGAGAGACCAGGACTCCCAGCTGGACCAGCTCAAAGAGCACCAGTTTGATAGTGGTAGCCCTGCTGGGAAGACTGGGCAGAGCCAGCAACGCTTCATGGCCCTCTCCTCCATCTGCTTCCCGGACTCTTTACTGCCGGACGAGGAGCGCTCCTTCTTCCCCAGCATGGAGGACATGTTCTGCTCAGAGGACTATAAGGCTGGCTGCAGCAGGGGGGTGGCCCCTGGGCAGCCGGGGCAGGAGGGCATTTCAGAGGGACGCAGCACGCAAGAAGGCATGGAGGCAGTGAAGGTGGGGGAGGCTGGCGGTGGCTATACCATGATGTCGCACCATGGAGACCAGGGATACGGCTCATACTGCCCTGGGCTGCCGGAACCCGAGGCCAGCACCGTGCACCTGGACTTGGACTCACTGAAGGCTCATGAGCTGCCCTCCACCGTTAACACAGAGCAGCTGGGTTTGATCCAGTCACAGCCGGCCAGCTTGTCCATGGGTGGGTCTGGGACCGGGCCAGGTGACGCCGGAGGGACCAAGATGCTGGGAGGCACAGGCATGGGGACAGAGCGGACCACCGGGGGCAGCGGTGGGCTCACTTCGCCCATCTTCTGCTCATCACGGCCTAAGAAGCTGCTGAAGACCAGCTCGTTCCAGCTGCTAAAGCAGAGGCGTGACCCCAGCTCACTGCCCAAGAAGCACTACGCCCAGGAGTACGAGTTTGAGGACGACGAGAGCAAGGCTGACGTGCCTGCTGACATCCGTCTCAACAGCCGGCGCCTGCCGGGGCACCTCCCCGACCTTCTGCCGGACCTGGTGTCTAGCTGCAGGAAGTCCGTTGCCGGCGCCTCCCTGGTGAGTGATCTGGATTTCTGCCATCCGCCTGGGTACCCGTCCCTGGGTCCCCCTCCCCAGCTTATACCCCAAGACGGACCAAAGAAAAGGGGCAGGAAGCCTACCAAGCCGAAACGGGAGGGCCCCCCGAGGCCCCGAGGCAGACCCCGCATCCGCCCCCTCCCAGAGCCCCCCCACTGCCGGGGCATGATGGGACTGGGCTCGGGGACAGGGGGAGAGATTCGGCGGGGCAGGGGGAGGGGAAGAGGGCGAGGCAGGAAGGAGGAGACGGCAGCCATGATGGACATGCACGGTGTGGCTGAGGCGAATAAAGGGAACAGCCAGCATTATCAACTTCATCAGCATCAACATCAGCAGCATCAGCACCAAACAGCGATGCAGCAGGAGCCCATCAGACCCATAAAGGTATGAGGCTGGAGGGAACCACTCTGTTCGGTTCATTTTTAACACTGATACCATATTGGGTAAATGGCCCAGGGGGTAATACTGCTGCCGGTGCGGGTCTGGGTGTGAGCAGTTTTCACAGCCCCTACATTTCTGATATACCTTCTCTCGATAAGTCAGGTCCCCCATGACTAAGCAGGATAAGCATCTGGAAGATGGTTGCACGTCAGTTATGTTACATTTTCTTTGTACGTGACGATACCGTTTTCTGTTCTTTTATTTTAAACCTTTATCACCTAGATCAAACTGCCCATCCCTTCCATGCCTCCCTCCGACTCCCTATTAAGGACCGATTCTCTGTCCAGTAATGACCCGGTTCTTTCGGATGGTTCTGTTGGATCAGCTCCATCCCTGGGCTTGAGCCCTGGGCCCACTACTGGCCTGGACCTGAACAGAACCCAAGACAAAATGAAGTCCAAATCCCAAGAGGTGAGGAGTGCTGAGAATCAAACAAAACGATTAGGTCGTTGCATGCTGTTTGATATTTTCATAAAGCTTCGGCCGGCTGTACTCAACGGTAGATCCTTCTCGTAATCATGACGCTGCACTAATGCTGACACCGTTTGCTTTTCTCAGATTGTGTGGGATGGAGACATGGATGAGGAGCTCCCCTCCGAGGCCTGGGCAGCCATGCACAAGATGTCCAGCACAGTGAGTAGCGCCCCCTGCAGACACAGTCCAGTCAAGTCCCCAGTTCTGCTTGAGATTCATTCTCCTTTCTTCTCAGGTGGAGGAGAAGCCACCAGAGATGAAGTCTGGATTCATGGCCTCCTTTCTGGACTTCCTCAAATCCGGCAAGAGGCCCCCAGACCCCGGAGCTCCATCCGATACTGTAGCCTCTGTAGTGGGCGCCGACTCCTCCCCGAATAAGGGTGGCATTCGGCCACTGTCCCCCACGGTGACGCCGCAGCCCGTGCCCCCATTTGGCGATGGGGATGGTGAGGGGGGGCTGTCCCTGGGTGGCTGTCCGAGCCCCTGCAAGCGGCTGGACGAAGAGCTAAAGCGGAACCTGGAGACACTGCCTTCCTTCTCCTCCGACGAGGAGGATTCTGTCAGCAAAAATCAAGACCTACAGAAGAGCATCTCCTCCGCCATCTCTGCCCTCTATGACACTCTGCAGCCCCCGCCCCCAGCGATGGTCCTGCCTGTTACACCATCCCCGAGCACACCGTCAGCACAGGCCCCGCCCACCCTCAGCCCACAGCCGCCGCCGCGGGGCAGCACCCAGCCCCTGGAGCCTGCACAGCTCGAGCGGGAAGATGGTGGGGAGATGGCAGAGGAAGACAAGCAGGAAGAACAGGAGGAAGATGAACAGGAAGACAGCAAGCCAGTACAGGAGGACGAGAGCGAATCAGCAGCCATTACAATGGACGGACATGAGGAAGACGGTGTGTTTGTGCAGGAACCTTTGTCCCTTCTGTCACTTTCTCTTTCCTTTGACCTGAATTGTCAACAAGAAAAAGTGAAATGTGGGTTTTTAGGACAAATGGCACTAGATAATAGAAAAATTGTTACTCCTTTTTCTTTCTCGACTAGATTTCCCATCTGCACCTCCTGCAGCGCCGGCTTCTGCCCCAACCTCCCCTCCATCCCTGTCCCCATCTCGGCCATCATCATCCTCCTCTTCCTCTCCTTCCCCCCTTCCTCCCCCTCCCCTTTCTCTCCCCTCCCCCCTGCCCCGGCAGGACGAAGCTCATTCTCTGCACTCCAGCCCCCCCCCTCCCGCCCTGCCATCTCCCTCCCCTCCCCCACCCACGCTCCCTCCATCTGCAACTCCGCCCCAGTCTGCTTCACCACCCCCCGCCCCTGAGCCAGCCTCACCTCCAACCCCAGAGGACCCCCCTGTGCCCCAGATCACCTCACTACACCTAGCCAAAAAGCAGGCGGGCGCTGCCATAGCAGGAGAAACGGAGGGCGAGGACAGCGAGAGTGGCGGCGAGGGCATATTCCGTGAGAGGGATGAGTTTGTGGTCCGAACTGAAGACATTAGTGCCCTCAAGGTCTGTATTGTTGTTTACTCTGTGTGTACGTTGTGCTTCCCATTTGCTCCTTGTGTGTATTTCCTGTGCATTCCCTGTGTTTGTTCTGTGCAGTTCCCATATGTGTTCAGGGCTTCCTGTATTCAGCCTGTGCACTTCTTCTGTGCATCCTATGCTTCCTGTGCACTGACTGTCCCTGTTGCATCCCGGCTAAGCGTGTGTCTCCAGGGGGTGTAACTTCTGCCTTCCCCCCAGCTCGCGCTGCAAACGGGACGGGAGCCCCCACCAATCTGGAGGGTGCAGAAAGCCCTGCTGCAGAAGTTCACGCCTGAGATCAAAGATGGACAGCGACAGTTCTGTGCCACCAGCAATGTGAGTGGAACTAGAGGGGGGCATATGCATACCCCCACTGGGTTTTGGGTTATTTTGACAAAGTTCAGCAAACCTCCCCCCCCACCTCCCATGGACATGCTGCAGTATTTCTCTCATGTCTCTTTTTTCCCCAGTATCTTGGGTACTTTGGGGATGCAAAAACTCGCTATCAGAGGCTCTACGTGAAGTTCCTGGAAAACGTCAACAAGAAGGACTACGTGAGGGTGTGTTCCCAAAAGCCCTGGCATAGACCCGCGTTGGCACTCAGGTAGGTGTGTCCAGGGCAAATTCCATGGCCCGTTTTAGTCATGGCTCAGAGCCTCAGTTCCCGAGTCCTTGTCCTACCTACAGAACATGTGCTCCTCCCCCCCAGGATTAAAATCGGGTAACGCTGTCCACATGGCCCGTGTGCCTCTCTCCCCCAACAGACGCCAGTCCCTCCCGAAGCCAGCTGCCCCGGCCCGTAGCCAAACCCCACCCCGTGTGGAGAGAGAGGAAAAGGAGAAAGAGAAACAGCGGGAGAAGGAGAAAGAGAGGGAGAGGGAAAAGGAGAAAGAAAAACAGCGGGAGAGAGAGAGGGAAAAGCGAGAGAGGGAGAAGGAGAAACAGTGGGAAAGGGAGAAGGAGAAAGAGAGAGAAAAGGAGAAAGAGGAGGAGAGAGAGAAGGAGAAAGAGAAGAAACTGCTAGCACTCCCAGAGAAAGTAGAAAAGAAAGGCAGAGGAGTAGAACGAGGCAGAGCGAAGGAAGACAGGAAAGGAGGAGGGGAGAGGAAAGTGGAGCGCCCGGCACGGGTCCGACCCGTCAGGGTGAAGGCTGAGCCCCCGCCCAAGAAGAGGAAGAAGTGGCTGAAAGAGGTGCCCTCCTCGTCAGACTCCGAGTCGTCCCCGGACCCCCCCAGCGAGGACGATGGTGAGATTGCTGAACTTTTGTGGGGGGTGGGAGTTTGGATGTGGGGGTGTCAGCGAGTAACCGGCCGGCTGTGTGTGACGCAGCGCCGCTGCTCAGGGGGGGACCCGGCAGCCGCGCCATGCGGGAGATGTTCCGCAGCTATGTGGAGATGCTGGTCAGCACCGCGCTGGACCCCGACATGATCCAGGCCCTGGAGGACACACATGGTGAGCTTTCCAGAAAGATTCCCCCAGTCAGGGAGGAGCAGGCTCACCAGCTAACCATGTTACTTCCTCTCATAGACGAGCTGTACCTTCCACCGATGAGGAAGATTGACGGCATCCTGAACGAGCAGAAGAGGAGGCTGCTCAGGAGGGGCAACATGAGCTCACAGCACCAGGTCTGCCGCCAGCACCCCCTACGGGTAGCCGTCTGACACACAGCTAACGAGTGCTATGGCAAACATGGGCTCAGCCTCTGCCGCTATTGTGCCCCCCCCCATTCCAGGAAGCCCTGCACTGCTTCCCCCAGATGACAGCCGACCCCCTGGACGCGGGAGCTGTGAGGGTGCGCCTCAGCGGCGACGGCTACAACCGCAAGACCCTGAACCGCATCAAGAGGAGCGTCGCCAAGCAGCAGGTGGGCCGATCCCGTCACGCCCTCCCCAGCAATTATCCCTCCTCCCCCATTATGACATCACTGGCTAGACATTTCCCCCTGACTGCTGACCGCCCTTCATTCTCTCTCTCTCCGTTCGCAGGACCTTAAGCTGTCGACAGAGGCGTGTCGCATCTACAGTCTGTATCACTCGCTGCATCATTACAAATACCACACGTTCCTGCACTGTAAGAGAGAGGTAAGGAGACTTGGGGGAGCGGAACGCCAACACACGCCCACCCCTGCATATCCACAAACGGTAAAAAAGCAGGATAGTGAACGCTGCCCCCCCTCCCCCACCCGCAGACGGATAGCATCGAGCAGGCGGCAGAAGACCCCGGGCAGGAGGAAGTGGTGCAGCAATGCATGGCCAACCAGGGCTGGCTGGAGAGCCTCTTCAACTCCTTCCTGGAGCTGCTCACCCTCAGCGCCAAGGTCTGAGGGCTCCGGCCGGGGGCAGGGCACGAGGAAAGGGACCCGGGGAAGGGCGGTTAGACGTTTTGTCCACCTTATTCCCAACAGGGCTGAGGCCTGTAAATAATAAATGTTTCCCCAGCATCCCGTTAGCAAAGGGGCCCGATCGTGGCTCCGGGGATGTGGCCATCCTGGTTAGGGTGCAGACACTCCTACGAAGGGGCTTGGACTGAGACCATGGCATGCACCGCCGCGTTTGTCCTGAGGGGGGCGACAGTGCATCACACGGATGAAGGAGTGAGAATGTCACTGAAATGGTGATTTGGATAGAGCTCATGGCTGTGAAGAGTTTGGGGTGATCTTTATACAGGCATAGGCAGTTAGTGATGTTATATATGAACAAATTAAAAAAAGTATATATATATATAAATATATAATTATGATTTTTATTATTTATACAAGGACATTTTTAAAAGGTACCTTCCCTGGCTGGGATAGTTTACTATTATTATTGTTATTTTAAATAATGATATTTTGCTAAGGTGTAAATGAAACGGCCTACCCATAATTCCTTTGGTGTGTCTCTATGGCGAGACATGAAGGACACGAATGGAAAAGGGGGTGGGGAGCCAGGCCACACAGCCTGTCATTGCAGAGGACGGCAACAGGAAGAAGCCACAATAAAGGATGTAACAAGGCAGAGAAATGCTTGTTTTCTTAAAGAAAACAGCATGATGGAGATGCAGATGAAGCATGTGGTTACGCGACTGTCTTTTTATGTTTCTCTTTATTATAATGATTATTTTTCGAACATTCCTCTTTTTTCTCCTGAAGTATTGACTTTGTGTAAATATTGTACATATGCAGCTGTCGCCTCTCACATTCTGGATCCTTCTCTGTACATTAACTACCTGTATTTGACAAAAGCAAATAAAAACGTTAAAATAATGAAAAACCTGAGCGCGGTGGGGGGTAGCGGTCATGTCTAAATTTGTCTGCCTTAGCTATGTGAACCTGTTTATTTCTTCCTGTGTTTGTTGTTTCTGCATTATGTCCTCTGTGATGAGATACATTATGTAGCATTGACTGTATTTTATGTCGGCACCCCCTCTTGTGTTACTCCCTGCCTTGATTCTAAAAGATTTTAAAAGGTGTTTCGTTATGATCGCTATTAACGCTTCTCGTGATTTTGACATTGATTAGCATAATACAGGCCTGTATCAGGATCGCTGATGACACGACATCGCCGTCTGTTCGTCTTACTGACATAGTTCTACGTCATCATTTTCCGGCTGCTGGACCTGGGTGGTTGGGGGGTTGTGAAGATAGCATACTGCCTTGGTCTCGCCATGCCTCTCTCTCCGTGACCCCGGACTCTGGGGTGGTGTTTCTCAACCGGGGTCTTCAGGGACCCCCAGACAGTCCACATATTTTGCTCCCTACGGGGACCGGCTTGAGGAACACTGTTCGGGGGGGATTCATAGATGTTGTCATGCCCTCTGGGAGGCATTTCCCCTCCGGCGCATCTGAGCTCCACCCTGGACCCTCCTCTCCATGGACCGTACCTGGGTCTGCTTCCGCAAGGCATGGCCCAACCCTGAAGCATCTCCGCTAACTCCTCTGTATCCCACTGAAACACACACCCATTTGCTTCACAATCCTGCCCACTGACACACACAGCCACACCCCCGCAGCAGGGATAGGATCATCGAGGACGGAAGGGGGGCACCGATCACTGACGGCGCTCGCGGGTCACCGGGTAACGTGGGAGTAAGAGGCACCTGCTGGCTGATGCAGGTAATGGTGGCTCACTCTGCAGACCCTGCAGCTCTCTGCCACCATGCTGAGCATGGAGGTTCTGCTTCTCCTTCACCCTTAGACCCTGGAGCAGCACAGCCAGAAAGGCTCACAGCACACCACGAGCACACAAAGGACACCTCCGCTTGAATCTACATGGTATATTTAGTTAGTGGGGACAGCCTCGGCTTCACAGACCTTTCCTCCCACCGTCCACAGACTCGCTGTTACGTTCCTGCACTGTAAGAGATATTTCCCGTTACATTTCCTTTCTGATATGAATGTGTGAGAGTCCGGTCCTCTCCGTCAGGGTGATGCTGAAATGGTTCGTAAGCAGGTAGTAAAGTGCAGCAGAGGTGGAGAATGGAAGAGCAGGGGGGAGAAACAGGTTTAGGCACTGACAAAATATTATTCTTGCCGTTTTCCATGCAGTTCGTTTCTTGCCCCTTCTTGATAACAAAAGTAGCAGCAATGTCCTATATCTGCCACTAGGTGGCGATAAAGAGCAGTATCTTACTAAGGTGAAGAAAACCTGATTGCTTGTTTTTTATATAACCTCATGAACTCTTTGTGACCCTAGAAATCTTGTTTCATCGAGCTCCTGTCTACAGATTTTGAGGTTGATGTCAAGTCTTGACAACATTGATCATTTGCTGTGAGCATCATGAAACTGTGAGCGCTGTTGGGTTAGTCAGCATCCCATTCCTGTCTCCCCAGTGCACAGACAGACAGTGCTTGAGGGAAGGTGTTAGCATTGGCATCCCTCTTTCCCGAGAGAATAACACAGTAAGATGTTTTCGCAAAACATACTGGGTGGAATAACTACATTGGTAGTTCCATCTATAACATTTAAAATGAGCGTCAGGAGGAAAGGATGGTGCAGTTTCTATAACTGTCCACTTGGGGGCACTGGAACCTGGACACCTATTTTCAGCCTTTCTAACAGGCCTGTTAGCAAGCTGACCGTAAAGAAGCAAACACAGGGGTAGGTTATGGCATCCTTCTGAAGATCATGCGTCAATAAATGTTTTGCAATACAAGTGGTATCTATAAATGGTATTGCTTAGAAACTGGGAAAACCAGCAATTCCATTGTAACAACGATTTGTTTGATTTAAATGGATCATTGTCCTAACTGTCCAGTCACTGTAGGTGAAATCCATTTTTCTTCTCTTGATGCGCATATACCTCAATGCACTGGCTCTCTTGTGCCCTCTGGCTTCTGTAGATGATAGTGCATCGTGTCTTTACAGCCTGACCTCCCCATCATCACTCTCTTTCCTGTTAGCTCTGCTGTCCCTGCCTGCTCCCCCAGGGCGATGATTCCCAGACACTTCTCTCGTCCCTAAGCATGTTAGCAAAAGTAAACTGAGCACTGAGTGAGAAATAGTGTTCTGGGTTAGTGTTAAGTATTCTAGCAAGGGTTAAGGAGTAATAAATGGGTAACTGCAGTTACCTTCTCCAGCTCCTGCCTCTGTGAAAATCCCTGTGGCAACAAAGATGGTGGGCTGTAGTGGGGAGTTCAGAAGCATTATGGGTGATGGAACCCAGGGCATACTGATCTACATCAATGTCACGCATGCAGACTGAGCAACATCGCTGACAGGGATCAGCCGGCTATGGTATTTGTCTCATTAATACATGTCCACAGCCATACGTCCTGGAAGAATGAGGTAGCTAATCTAGAGCAGGCAACCTCGCCTTGCGATGAGTCAGATTGGATTCTAGAACATTCCTGAGATGATGGAGCATGATAACGCTCTCATTCTCCACTCACCATCTTCCTCTCCCTCTCCTCTCTGTTGAAGAAGAAGCACTGACCATACTACCATAAAAATAGGAGGAGAGTGTTTGCGTTTCCACAGTAGCTGGTAGGGATGCTGAGATTCATTAACGATGACGTCACAATACCTACGCATTGAAATCCCGCGGCCGTCCCTGCACAAAGTCCTGTGTTTCATACACTGCATGATTCCTTCTACATTAGTCTCTGTCTGACCAATATGACAGCTCAACCCTCTAGGCAGCCGCATTCACAACCGACTTGTTGCATTTTGAACTGCACCAGCATCAAACCATGTTTGACATGCAGTTTGTACAGGCTTTTCCATTATAGCTGGGTGGTGGCAGCCGGTCTTCACGCTGCCTACCAGTAAGATGACGTATAATCAGAAAGCCTCCGTTATGAAGGTATGTAACTTCTGTGTCTTCGAGAATTGTACATGTCTGCAGAAAGCATCTGAAGCAGAAGGTAACGGTGGTACATTTCAGTGACTGCTCTCGCCTTAATGTCAGGCCAAATAAACGATGACAGTGATTTCCTGAAGTCTCCTTTGTCCTGCACTGTCCTTGGCTGGATCTCCTACCTATAATCTCTGCCAGGTCTCCACCGTGTTCATTTCTGTACTCCTACCCTTTGGCACTCTATCTGTGTTGCCTCACTGACCAGTTCTCCTTAACCTCAGTTATATGTTTACTTTTTTTTTAAAATTTAAATCGTATGTAACAAATGCTTTTATCCAAAGCGATGTGTGTTTGACAAAGATGGGTGAACAAATGGGCGTTAAGGGCCTTGCTTAAGGGCCCAACAGTGACATGACTCAACAACAGGATTTTAACCGGCAGCATTCCTAGTACAAGCACCGCTTGCTAGTCTGCTGGGCCACACAGCCGTGCTGTTATAGTGTCACTGAAAAACCTTTTGACTCCATCAGTAGTGACTGAAATTAATTACAGTGGCAAGCAAAGCTTATGAGTAGATTCGATTTGTAATAAAATATTTGTTATTAACAGAAGTATTCATTATCCTGTGTGCAATGGCAAATAGTCTATCTTTAAATGAACAAGAATGTTTGATAATTGTTCTTGCCTCCTGCTTTAATGTGAGTACATCTTAGCCTGGCTGGTGGGTACAGGGCAGATCACCAATAGACTGCATGCTCCTGACGTCGACTTTTCCTGGCAGACGGGCGACCACTACAGACAGGTTGAAACTCACGGGGTAATTAGAGAGCTTTCCCAGCTGAGAGGCATGCAGGGGTAATGGCGGCCTTTAATGAGGGTCATTAAACAGAGACAGACAGGAATATAGACAAAACCAGGAGACCTGTGTAAAATGGTCAGGAGCATGGGTCCTGAATTGGGGAGGGAGAATGAGGTTGGGGATGAGGACGGGGCAATTATATTGGCTCTTTGTGGATAATTAACAGGAGAGGGTGGAGTAAATGTAACAGTGAATGTCCTTCCACACGAAGCATGACATGTGCAGTAAGTGCATGGGTGGGGGCAGGTACAGTAGGAGGTATATATACATGTCAGCGGCCGTCTGGGGGAGCTGGACGTGAGCAGCCGCACCAATCCTCTTCATTGCTTTCAGACTCATCCTCAGACGCCCGTGGTCAAATAGAGGCATGGATCTCGCTCTCCTTGTGCTGCCCATCCAACATGCAGCGTTAGGATGCAGCAGGCCCATCTCTGCATACTGTGTCTGCTGTCTCTGGCTTCCTCCTGCAGTGCTTTTGGGTACTGGCGACTGCGGCACCCAGCAGGTGGAGGCACTGATCTTTGTTAATGGAGAGAGGGGCCTCTTCTGCCAACTTGGGCGGCGGGTGAGGAAGGGTCAGCGTAAGTGTTTCTGGAGGCTAAGAGCTGCTTATAAGGTTCTCAACAAAGTGATTTAATTAAAGTTTGATGTGCTGCATGTCCACGCTCTGGCTGAATGGATAATTCAACTGTATACCAACAAACTCGGTTAGCCTTGGAGAACCAAGATTTCCTAACCTTAGTAGAGACAAATTCAAGAGTCCAATAGGAGATTAAGGCTTGATGATCTCTTCCTTTTGTAGGAATTGTGATGCAAAACAGTGACCCCTACCTGCAGGAAGATCTACTGGGGATACATGAAGGAGGCAGGGAGAAGGAGAGCACTGTAATTTCTACTGCAATTACTATGACCTGGAGAACTACTGCAACACATAGAGAGGGAAAATGAAGTGGGCAAGCATTTAAGAGAGAATTAGACTGCTCATTATGTGGTGATAAACAAAGGAATGTTCCAGAATGAGTGGCACAGGGTAGGAATAGCTAAAGGCAGTAAGAGATTGCATTTACTTTTGATGTGCATGTCAGTTTTTGCAAAAACTAAAAAAAAATCCATCAAAGCAAGATTGGAAATATGTCACAAAGTAGTGCATAACTGACAGACATATATACATGGAACTGGAATTGCTGCCTTGCAGTTTAATAATTTAAAGTTCTATATACTTAATTATTGTATTGTTATCTTTACCAATCCAATAAATAAACAAAGTCATAGGTGAAAGGCCTTTCATTATCTGTGTTTCCTCTTTTAACACTCCAAGGATCATTCATCCATTAATAATTAATCTATACAAGAAAAGTAGCATCTGCTAGTTTCCCAACATACAATCAGGGTAGGTAGCATCAGCATCAAAGAGCTAAAAGAATTACTGAGCCCCGGTATGTGTGATGGAAGCTGTTTTAAATGTACCCCATGCAGCCTGTGCTTTATGTGATCTGGGCAGGGCTCCAAGTACCCCTTTGATGCTTATAAGCGGTTAAACTATCACCTGATGGATTGACTCCACTCTTGAACGGTCATTCGACGTGACCGTGACCTGGACATTTTCTTTGCACAAGCTATAGTAATCATGTATAAGTCAACTTCTCTAACGTGACTTGCAGCCTGGCACCCTGTGGAACCGAACCGCTTTGTACATTACATGCCTCCCACCTCAAGCTCAAACACTACTGCTATGACTGCTTGTGTTCTCCTTACTGCTGCACTCTTTATTTGCCTGTTTCCATACCTTCACGTTCTGTAGTTTACTAGTTGTACTAGTTTAGTTCCTGCACAGTAATCACCAGTACATATAGTTGATTCTTTTTATTACTTTGTCTGTTTGTCAGTTGATTAATTTATCTGTTTGTTTGCGTTAATCGTTATCACCTTTTTGATGTTGTGTTTGTCTTTCAAAAATAAATATTCCTTTTACATTACTATCAATGAGCATGTCCAATAAGAATAATTCTGATTCTAACTCCCTGTTTTGACATTCTAGTTTCGGTTTTACATGTTTTTATTGGGTAACTGATTTTTAAAAATAATTAACATGCAGTTGTCAGTACTAACAACTAATATAAGTATAATGCAATTAATTACTAAAATTTTACTAAACTAAAACATCTGTGTATGTATTTCTTACACAGTATTAAAATAAAAGATGCGAATATTGCAAAATGTCCTTTGGCGGGGGATTGAAACTTTAAAAGACTACAAAACCTAGAATTCATAGTAAGCGAACTGGAAGTACCGCAGTGGACGACGGGAAATGTGGTGCAAATTCGGTGCTGGACGGTTCCTTCAGTTTATGTTAAGCCAACGGAAACAACATTTCCCACTGAGTCCGCTCGGCTGATTGGAAGTCAATGAAGAAAGCGTAATGGCGACAGCGGCCGGGAAGGCCTTTTATTGTGTTATTAGGAGAAAAATCATGTTTTGAGCTTCGGACTTGCATTTTAAATTAGGGCATTATAATTTTAAAAGTACAGTTTGGGAAAAAAAATAACTGCTTTCATACACCGCCGCGAATTGCGTAGCACGCCGCTGTGAGTATGTTTATGGATAGCTGTGTGGCTAAGTTAGCTGGCAGGAATTGGCAACGTTAGCCGTGGCTAAAATGCACTTAGCCTACTAACAGTTATGTTCTATAACTATTGCCATCTGGATTGTGCAAATAAACAACCTCACATTGTATTTCGTAAATGCATGCACTAGAGGAAAAAAAATCCTATTTTTGTGAAAGATGTAGCCGCTGAATAGCCATTTGGCAATGCAGGGGTGTTTGCGCAGGCTAGCAGCAGGGATGCTGAATGAGGAACGTGTTTGTGGCCAATAACATCTTCCAGGGTTGCATGCCTTATTACTCTTATTCATGCCCAGATGGAAGAAGAGGAGGAATTTGACGAAGTTGACGGTGTCCGCCCCAACGCGGAGGTGCGTTTTTTCCCCCCTCGATTTCCGTCAGATAAATGATCATACTCTGCTTCACAGTGGTTCTGTGTAGCAGTTGCATGGCTTGAAAATATTATTTGCGTTGTCCGTGGAAACCGAGTAGTTAGTGCAGAATGAGTGCTCATGGACCATCCTGCCTAACGGTGAAACATCTATCTGGTTTTGCTCCAGCAAGAGCAGTGCCATGGAGAAAGAGAAGGCAGGGCAGAGGAAAAACGGACAAGGCTGCGATGCTGTCAGCATGAGAGGGAAGCTTCTGGTGTCCAGCCTGGTGACATGGTACGGTCTGTCCCAGTTTGCTTATGCTGCTTCTGTGAATGCCGACTTACCATAAGTGAATCTGTTGGATGAACACTATTCAGAATCACCATCTGTCACTGTGTTTCATCTATCTTGTGCAGTGCCCTCCTAAAAGAGACTACTCTGTCTTTGCTGTGGTTTTGATATTGTGGTCAGTGGATCCATTGATTTTCTTTAATTGGTTTGTAGGAGGTTGGTTATTATTAACGCATAACTGAAATACAATTTGTGGAGCCTCTGGCACGTCCTGTGCTGCTCGCATCTTATGGTTGCTCATGTGTTTGAACTCCTCATTCTCCCGATGTCAGGATGCGGCAGCTCCCACGATATCTGACCGGCCAGTTTCCCCCATCTCACTGCTCTGCCTCCCCCATCAGTCTGACGACAGGTGAGACTAAACAGTGCAACAAGGATCTCTACCTCTCCAGTTGTCATAGTATTGTTTGGGATCTGAGGGTGTCGGTTGTAAAGGTTTCCTGTGACTAGGGCTGCAGTGCCTTATCAACAATGTCAGTAATATTCTGTAGTAAAAATAGTTGTCAACGAATTTTGTCATATTGGTTGCATTTTTTACAGTTTGTGGCATAAAATGAATATAGTGACATCATTACCTAGTAACATTTACATTGTTGTGTTAAGCTTAGTTCATACTTAAATTTTCTGGGTGCTCTTAATGTCTGTGCAAGGTGGCGCATACAGACTTGTGTGCGTATTACATATGTCCGCAGATGCATACAGCAATGATATTCCATCAGACCAGCAGAGGGCAGAGGTATTGCAATAAACACAAATACAAGCAGTGTAGTGAAATGGGTAAACTTTTATGAAGTTTTGAAGTTGATACTAGGCTTGCATGATGATATGGTAATGCGGGCTACCAAGGAATTTTGAAATCTTGCTGACAAAATTAGCAGGGGCCTTTGCTTGGCAGATTTTATCGCCAAGATTTCACAATGCTGGAATAGCATTACTTTTGAAAGTACCGCAGTATAAAGTACAATCGTTAGCAAGCTAAATATGGCAGAGATAGAAAGGTACTTTTGCAGCTTATAGCCCTCAGAATCCCACAGCTTTGTAATTAACTGTACAATATGTATTGAAATTCAAACACATTGTTCAGTTAGTCTTTTTAGTTTGCTTTATTTTATTCCTGTATTTACCTGCTATTTGTCTGGTCTCATGTTAAATCTGTGTTTACGTGCTGGTATCTGGATACCATACTATGAGATTAGTTAATGCTACCACACGTAATTGTTTGAACGTGATCTGACCCCTTTAACATCATGCTGCATCATCATTGCCAGTTAAATATCTAAGGGCGCTTTTCCACCTCACAAAGTACGGTACTTTTGGTACGGTACTTTCGCTTTTTCATTAACTTCCGGACGAGTACCAGTACCGAAATTTTGAGTACCAAAAGTGCCAAACCACTTGGAGTACTTCTTTGGTACTTCTGTACTTTGGGGTGGGTCTTGCAAAGGTATTTGCTGTCGAATTGGTTATGCAAATAGCCTGCTGCTGAAATGCAAAATACAACTGCGATCTTTTGAAACACACAGCGAACAGCGAGACACAAAATAAAAACCAGTAAAAACAAAAATATAAAAAAAGTAAAATGGAAGGATGGACAAACGAGGAAACACAGGCTTTAGTCGCCATATG
>JAODKE010000050.1:4667365-4703567 GCA_026779605.1 Mormyrus hasselquistii | reverse complement strand
TGTCAGACATCTCACATACATCTTTGCCTAAATATTAGGAGAAACATTGTTTCCTGACATCCAGGATATTTGGTTCCAACCTGTTAAAACAGGTACATAGCAACTCTGGGCTTCGGTACTAATAACAATACTGTATTCACGTGTAATAATGTACCTGAGTGATGGTCAGACATCTCACATACATCTTTGCCTAAATATTAGGAGAAACATTGTTTCCTGACATCCAGGGTATTTGGTTCCAACCTGTTAAAACAGGTACATGAATGAAGTACCGTACTTTCGGTACTTTATGGGAGTGCCGAAAGTACGGTACCCGGTGCGGTGGAAAAACGCCCTAAATCTAGTTTAGTTCCTGTTCTACTTTGACCTGACAGTAAAAACTGTAGTTATAAAGTCTGACTATGTACAGTTTGGCAATTTATGATGTGATGGAATTCCCTATTACAGGAGTGACTGTGCTTGTGTCCTTTTACTCCCCTGGTATAGTATGATTTTAGACATTGAGGTCACAGCTGAAGTCAGAGTTGAAGGCAGCTCCAGTTTGGCTCTCCTGCCCTTGGCTGCCCCTCATTTACTGCGGAGTGGGAAGCCTGGTAAGGTAGCGTTTACTGGCCTCGCCGTATTGTAGATATGGGACTGCTTGCCAAATTAGTCATCCATCTGACGAATATGCTCTCTTTTCTTTTTCCTTTCAGCGTTTTTTTATGATCAGTCTCCCTTCATCTTGAGTCATCCTTCATCCATCTGGACCAAAGGTCTGGACAGAGGTCTGATGAATCTGTCCTCCTGGCCTTGGCAGTTTAACACAGGCTCAGCTGCTACTACGGCCACTTTACCTGGCACAGTTATGACTGCGAAGAGCCCCTTCCCTTCACCCCCCTGCTCTTCACCATCATCTCCCTCCTCTGCTCCATCATCACCTTCGTCTTCACCTTCATCCTCGACCTCTTCTCCTGGAGGCACAGTTGTTGGTTACCATGACAATGATAGGAGTCGCACAGAGGGTGGTGCGGTTACCAGTGCGACGGGGGAAGCCGTCTCCTCTACCTCGGTCTCGCTGGCACCCCCTACGCACCCGCTGCCCCCTTCTTCCAGTACCTCTGTCCATCTCTCTTCCTCACCCTGCCCAGTACCAGGAAGAGCAAGCATTGAGATCTATGACCCGTTTCATCCGACAGAGGGGGAGGCAGACAGAGAAGGCAGGGCAGCAGTGGAGGATGATGAGGAAGAGGAAGAGGATGAGGAAGACATGGACAAGTATGACCCATTTGATCCCACGGGTTCCCCAGCCTCAGAGAGAGGGAGGGAACGAGGAATAGAAGCTGAGGATGAAAATGGTGTGCCCAGAAAGGCCATTCTTTTGACAGAGACGCGCGTGGAGGGGACAGGGAGGGAGAAAATGAGGGATAGGGCTCCTTCAGTCTCTACTGACCCTCCTGTCTGTAGGCCACGGGAGGAGAGGGAACAGGCCAGAGGCAGAGAAAATAAGAGAGAAAGGGGCAAAGGAGGAAGGGAAAGGAAAGAGGTTGATAGCGATAATTCAGAAATTGAGGAAGGAGAGATTGTAGGTGTGGGTGACCGGGAGAGGGACAGGAAGAGGGACAAAACAGGAGAGAGGGTACGTGCTCCCGATAGTCCCTTCCTCCACTCCTGCCGCCAGCCAGAAAGGATCCTCCGTGTTTTGGATGGTGACGACTTTGTGTCTGTGAGAGCAGAAGGTAACTGGGCTTTGGGGAGAGAACGGGATGGAGTGGGAGACCTGAGGAGGAAGCTGGTCAGCAGACGGAAGGAGAAGTTTCGATCTGGCCCCTCCTCTTCCCTCTCTCCACCACTGCCTCTTCCACTCCCTGTTCCATCTGTTCCAGCCCCTAAAGAGAAAGAGAGAAGCAGGAAGTCCACCAGGGGATCCAAAGATCGAGAAAGGCATAAACGGAAGCAGGACAGGGGTGGTGAGAAACCAGACAGGAAGAGAGGAAAAGATACTGGAAGTAAAGAAAAGAAGGAGAGGGACACAGAGAGGGATGGCAGGAGGGGGCAGGAGGAGAAGAGAAGGGAAGAAGGCAGAGGAAGGAGCAGCAGGAGCAGTAGCAGTAAAAGGAAGAAAATATTGACTAGCCCAAAGCGCTCCTCACACTCACAGAGCTCCTCTCACAGGCAGAAGCACAGGCGACACTCCTCATCCAGCCATTCAGAGGACCGGCGTCGGGACAGGGACAGAGAAAGGAGAGAGGAAAGAGAGTGGGACAAGGAGCAAGACTCCACTAGGAAATCAAAGCGTAAGAGGGAGAGGGGAGAACAAGCGGAGGAGTCTGGCAGCAGGGAAAGAAGAGGGGGAAGCCGGAAAAAGACAAAGTCGAGTAGAGAGCAGAGGGAGCGAGGCAGAGAGAGGGATCGTAACAGGGATCATGAAAGGGAAAGGTGGCGAAGGGATGGCCGGCCTGTAGTGCCTCCATCCATCCAAGACCTCAATGGTTCAGACTTGTTTGCTATCAAGCGCACCATTACTGTCACAACTACCACAACTACCACCACGGTCCCAGGATCACCTCCACTGCCCCAGGCTGCCCCAGATACCCCACCTCAGGCCTCCGACAAGCCCCGTAAGAAGAAAAGGAAGAGGAAAAGATGGGAAGAGAAGGAAGATGAGGAAGAGGAGATGCCAATGAGTCAATCACGTGACTCTTCTCTCACACCTTTGAGATACCATGATTTTGACTCGGACCAGTTCTCTGACAAATTAGGTGTGGAAGTGTTGTCTTTGGATGGGGAGGCCCTCGACTCAGACTATCCATCGCTGGAAGACACCCCTCCACACCTGCCACCACCATCCCCCCATCCGAGCCCCAAACCCAAGGTTAAGTCCAAAACTGGTAGACATGTCAAGAAGAAATCCCGAACAGGCAAAAAAACTAACCTTGCTGAGACTTCTCATAGACCAAAATCAGGAAAAGGTCTATCATCTCTCTCCCCTCCATCAGTTCCCTCAGTTAATGCACCTGCTAAGCACATCCAGAAGGCAGGAAAAGAGAAGGGGGTGAAGAAGGAAGGAGGCCGTTCAGGCAAGTCTAAAAAGCTGAGCCGAGGAACTCGTAAGGGAAAGCTCCAGTCCAAGGTGTCTGTCCTGGTGCGGGATGGGGTGAGCAGCACCACAGGTGGGAGTGGCGTAGGGAAACGCGGAGTAGTTGTTGGGAGTAGTAAAGATCTGTCAGCTTCAAGTGGAAGCAGCAGTGCAGGAGTTGTTGGGGGCTCCATTGCTGTAGTCTTCCGCCGGGACAATGAGAGCCGGTCACCTTTCCTCAAACCCTGTTCTGAGCCCGTCTCTGTGTCAAAAGGACGGAAATGTGGGACCCTTTCAGCCTTGGTTCCTCCCTCTTCTTCGTCATCCTCTTCTTCCTCATCCTCCCATCTCTCCGTCATCAAATCTAAGAAGGCTGAGCCCAGCTCCACCACCTCTGCCTCCTCATCCTCAGCCTCCTCACCTTCTTCTTCCTCAACAACGAAGCAGAAGCGGAAACAGGGAAAGAGAGAGCGAGATCACAGGGAGAAGGGAGGAACTACAGCTGAGGCGGGTGGAGCAGATGATCGTTGTGGGATAGGAGACGATACTTGGGGTGTGCCGCTGTTGGACACACAATCAGGCCTCACCCCTGGTGGGAAGCCCTCCAGTCCTCCATCCAGGCCTCAGGCCGTACCCTCGTGCTCATCGTCATCCTCTGCTTCAGCCAGTATTCCCCCACCATCATCTTCACCCCCCTGCAGCCCTCCGGTTCCCCTCCCTGTTTCTCGTGACACTAGGGAATCCACTCCAGACTCTCAGACTGTGGACAGCAGCTGCAAGACCCCAGAACCCCCATTTGTGTCTGATGATGTAACAACACAGATCCAAGCATCCCCACTCTTATCTAATGCTCCCCCAAGCCCACCATCTCTTCAGACACCCTTGAGTGGTACCCCAGGACTTGTGCAGTCTGGCACAGACCTCAAATTGCCACCGGAAGAGCAGAAAGCACCTACATCCCCTCCCTGTTCCTCCTCCTCCTCCTCTTCTGCGAACTCGACTGCTGCTTCACTCAATCTCTCACTCCCAGCCTCATCTGCGGACCACTCCTCGTCTGCCTCCTCTTCAGTTTCATCCTCATCAACTACCAAGCCACCACCTCCTCCGCCCCCTGGAGCCCCACCCCTTCCATGGAGCCTACAGACAGGAGTGGATTGTACTGCTGGGGGGGTCTTAGCTTGTGAGTTACATTTTTTGGTAGATTTGCTATCTTTTTTTTAATATCTTCCATAACGATGTTGACATACTTCTGCTTTATCTTTCAGTGACTGCTCTCTTGTTTAAAATGGAAGAGGCCAATCTGGCCAGCCGTGCAAAAGCACAAGAGTTCATTCAGGCTACCAGCCAGGTGAGGCTGTGATGATAGATCTTCTTTTTGAATGATTAACATCTTTTTGTTCAGAGACAATGAGGAATGAGGAACTTTCATTCTGTCCTAACTTCTGTTCATAGATTCTCTCACAGGCTAACCAGAGCCAGACTCTGCCCCCTTCTTCGTCGTCCTCTTCCTCAACCTCATCGCAAGTTGCCTCTTTGCCATCTCTCGCCCCGCCTTCTGTCCCGACTCCTGCCCAGTTTATCCTCCACAGCTCTCTCCCATTGGTTGGCTGTACCAAGACCCCACCACCTCACCTGCATCCCGGCTTGTCGTTGGGTGCGGGATGTGCTCAGACTCCCCCCTTACACAGCGGGTCATTAGGCACAACAGGGGTATCAAGTGACACTAGCTGGGACGGGGAAAGCAAAGACCCAGATAAGGTGAGCCTCAGTTGCATCCTGATTAATTAGCATTGTTAGCAATACAGAACGATAAATTACGTCATTACATTATTTCGTGCATAAAAACACTGTAGTAACATGCCCACAGATAGCTGTTAAGTCAGTAGAGTGTGTACAACTGATTTAATGAGCCACAAATAATACATAAGTGCTAATAAACAGTATGAAACTACAGCTTTAACTTCTGTTGATAAAGGGCTCACCCATCTTTATTCTGAAGTCGGGGTTGTGTAGATTTGTCCGTAAGAATTTCGATTTCTGGGGACATTCCAGTTGAAATTTCTGATCAGATCTCATAATGTCCGAGTTACAAGTTCAAATGGAATGCAGCATTACTCACAGCACATCAGAGTGAAGTGAGCATTGGATAAGTCAAAAGGTTAATCCGAACCTGCATGGCATGCCTTTGTATAAACCGTTTGCTCCTCCCTATCAGTATCTGAAGAAGCTTCACACCCAAGAGAGGGCTGTGGAGGAGGTGAAACTGGCCATCAAGCCCTACTACCAGCGCAAGGACATCAACAAGGATGAATATAAGGACATTCTGAGGAAGGCTGTGCACAAGGTAGGAGCCCCACTTGCCATTATTTGCTTACCCCCACAGTGTGCCACCCGCCCGCATGTGTTTTATACTTACCATTCCATGTTCATTTCCCCTCCAGATATGCCATAGTCGTACTGGTGAGATCAACCCAGTCAAGGTTAGCAACCTGGTCAAGCTCTACGTCCAGAGATACAAGTACTTCCGGAAGCACGGGCGGAAAGTAGGCGAGGATGATCGGGATGGAGACAGAGATCCAGCTGCTCTGCATTCGTCATCCTGATTGTTTCCAATGCATCAATTAGCTCAGCTGTTGAACATGCATTTGTTGCTCCTATGCTATTGGCCAGAGACTTTAGAGGCAGATACTGAGCTATGCCTGCTCATCCCCAGCGCCCTTGCCTTGTCGATGCCATCGAAACACATGCATTGCTGTGCTCCTTTCTTTCGCTTTGTCTTGCTGTACAGATGTATCAACAGAAATACAAAGTATGTACTGGAAGACGCAGGCTGATGCTGTCCATACTGTGCATTACGCGTACTTGCTCTCCTTCAGTTGTGTACAGGTTTTATCGTTGGTTGTTGGTTGGTATAAATATAGGGATTTCACATACGTGTTATTGTCTCTTGTTTTTATTGAGATTTAAACCATCCAATTTCCCCAAAACAGAGGTTTCCCAGGTGTGACCTTTTGCTATATCCTTTACACCTGTAAACGGATGGAGCTGGTGATGCAGTAGCGCCAGCCGAACAACAGATGTCGCCATTTCGGAGGCTCTGCACCCCCCCCAAAACCTCTGAAATCAAGGAAACCGATGGCTCGGTTGCTAGCTAAAATAAAAGTGATTAAATGTGGGGTACGTGCTGTCCGTCTCTGATGGAAGAAGACGTTTTGAAATGTCTTAGATACACGAAATTTTGGTTACATGCAGATTATGTTGGAAAATGTTAATTAAACATTTTCACATGACCTGCAGTTCACCTGTGTCCGTGTATCCAGGAACTGGAGAACATGTTACTAGTCACAGTGCTCCGGTACGCCCAAATTGTTCCCCGCCCTATCTATCACCTTAACCACACCTCGGCGGTGGCGGCATTCCGGCGGCCGGGTGAGCTTCACTGCAACGACCCGACAAGGCGGGCACTTTCCGGGACACTATCACCGTGTGTTGCATACGCTGTTTGAAGCAGACGACTGTGTATTTTTTCGTGATATACGTGCACCAGGAGGGGGCACGGGCTTCGGCTGATTAAAAGAGAAATGGGGAAGAATGTAGAAAAAGACAAAGAAGTCACAGGAGGAAGAGGGGGGATGAGGAAAAGCCAGAAGGATCAGGTACGGGTCTGTTTAGGTCACGATTACTGTGCGGTTTTATCGGCGCGTTTGATACAGGAGTTACTTTGCATTTAATCCGTCTGGGTTATGAGGCGAAATATCGACTGAAGGAAGAACGTATTCGCATTGTTGTCTGGACCGGTTCGGGTCGCAGCGTTTCCGAGGTCTGGGAACTTTATCACAACTTGAATTCCTGTGCCGCAGTAAAACTACCAGATGGACAAGGCATGTCGCGACAGGCGCCGGTTAGACCGCCCCAGAAACTCGAAAGCCTTGTGAGCACTTCCAGCGTTGGTTTGGTTACTTGACACAGTACGGGATCACTGCCGGGGGCACTGAGATTTAATACATATTACTTGTCATTACGGCATCGTAAACCTCATGTAACAATTAAAGCAATTGAAATGCTGCATCCGAGTAGGATCAAGTTAAATAATTGTGTTTCTTGTTGTGCAAATAGTACAGATGAGTAGTGTACTCAGCGCTGATGGGGTGTCGCGTCTTGGCGTGCAGAGGAGGTGGCGGGAAAGTGACTCATTACCAGGTGGGGATCAGGTGACTTGGGGATCATTCTGTTCGGTCTCCCTCTTTTGGGCAGCGTCTCTCTGTGTAAACATCACCGCCCGGCTCTTGTGTGTACACTCCGGACTGGCTCATCTCTGCTCCCACATGACGCAATGTACTTATTAAGAAGCACATGTGTAGACTTTAGACACTATGAGGTGGACCAGCAAAAGGCACTGTGCAGCCAGGGTTGGCAAATCTCACGCATCTTCAGCCTCACGCGCAAGCAAGAAATCTTACGGCAAATCTATATTATTCCACTATAAACATAAAGTTTGCTACATAAAAGTGTTGGGTAGTTTGCAAACCCTACAGACTCTTTGCAAGGTAATAAAACTTACATACATGCAAATGCGTGTGCAGACTTGTATCTAACTGAAAATCTCACGCCAGCCAGCTAACCAAAGTTGACAACTCTATATTATGTAAGATGATGCGGCTAAGTGCCGGGACTCGTTTTAACCAGCGATTATTTTGACATACAGGAATCGTAGACACTATGGTAAGCAAAATACGTCAGCGTGATGACAAAGACAGCCTAGGCTACTCCGCGAGACCAATGACATATATTTATGCTTAACCTCGCGTTATTTATTTTCCCGAATTTCTCAGTTATACACTGCTCAAAAAATTTGCAAAGGACACTTTCAAAGGGACACTTTCAAAACACAGATCTTAAGGGGAAAAATAATCATGCCGTATACCTATACTGATATGGGCTGGGTAATCTGTTAGGAATGAAAGGATGCCTCCTCGTTTGACAGAAATGAAAATTATCAACCTACAGAGGCTGAATTCAAAGACAAATGATGCAGCAGGCTAGTTAATTTTTCTGAAATTTCAATGCAGCAATTTAAAATCATACTCAGTAGTTTGTATGGCCCCCATGTGCTTGTACTGTATGCATGCCTGACATCGTTGAGTTATACTCCTAATGAGACAAGGATGGTGTCCTGGGGGATCTCCTCTCAGATCTGGACCAGGGCATCACTGAGCTCCTGGACAGTCTAAGGTGCAACCTGGCGGTGCGAGATGGACCAAAACACAATGTCCCAAAGGTGTTCTACTGGATTTAGGTCAGGCGAGCATGAGAGTATCAATTCCTTCATCCTCCAGGAACTGCCTGCATACTCTCACCGCATGAGGCGAGGCATTGTCAGGCACCAGGAGGAACCCAGGACCCACTGCACCAGCATAGGGTCTGACAATGGGTCCAAGGACTTCATCTCAATAGCTAATGGCAGTCAAGGTGCATCCAAACCTTACTGTACATCACCAAGTGCAATGCAAAGCGTCAGATGTAGTGGTGTAAAGCACCCTGCCAATGGACTCTAGAGCAGTGGAGATGTGTTCTCTGGAGTGAGGAATCACGCTTCTTTGTCTGGCAATCCGATGCATGAGTCTGGATTTGGCAATTGCCAGGAGACCAGTAGTTGCCTGACTGCATTGTACTGCAAGTGTAAAGTTTGGTGGAGGAGGGATTATGGTTTGGGGTTGTTTTTCAGGGGTTGGGCTTGGCCCTTAATTCCAGTGAAAGGAACTTTTAAAATTGCAGCATTCAAAGGCATTTTGGACAATTTTATGCTCCTAACTTTGTGTGAACATTTTGGGGATGACCCCTTCCTGTTCCAACATGACTGCACATCAGTGCACAAAGCAAGGTCCATAAGGACATGGATGACAAGTCTGGTGTGGGGGAGCTTGACTGTCCTGCACAGAGTCCTGACCTCAACCCAACAGAACACCTTTGGGATGAATTAGAGCAGAGACTGTGAGCCAGGCCTTCTCATCCAACATCAGTGCATGACCTCACAAATGCTGTCCTTGAAGAATGGTCAAAAGTTCCCAGAATGTATTCTGAAACCTTGTGGACAGCCTTCTCAGAAGAGCTGAAGCTGTTGTTGTTGCAAAGGGGACAGCGTGTGGCTCGGTGGCCTAAGCTTGTGTGCTTATAATCACAAGGTCACCAGTTCAAACCCAGCCTCAGCACATCTGCGGGTCCTTGAGCAAGGCCCTTAACCCCCAGCTCCCTGGGTGCTGTCTTTGTTGGCCGCCCTTTGTGGACAGCTTGCTTACAAAGAGCAAGTTGAGGGAGGCGTGTAAGGCTTTTTTTTTATCATGGATAGGGGTGTCTTAACAGGTAGGGAGGCTCACTCGTAATTGGAAGATTGCAGGTTCAAATCCCCAACCAGCAAGTTACCACTGAGATTCCCTGAGCACTGCTTCCTGGGTGCTGAATTAGCTGCCCCCTGCTATGTCACATATGGGTTAAATGTAGAGAACACATTTTATTTGTGTGCTGTGGTGTGTCAACAATGACAATTAATCACCAAATTCATTCAAAAAAAAGGGTGGGCCAACTCCATATTAAAACCTGTGTATTAAGAATGGGATGCAATTAAAGTTCATGTGTATGTAAAGGTCTCCCAATACTTTTGGCAGTATAGTGTTCCCTGATCCTCTGTATTCTCAGCATGTCCTCTTTATTTCTCCAATGCTTTTCTGGAGCGTTCCATCTCCCATAGCTGCTCCACAGCGCTGATCTTCCTGAAGGATCAGGGGCCTCATGTATAAATGGTGCGTACGCACAAAAATGTTGCGTACGTCCATTTCCACGCTCACGTCGAGGTGTATAAAAATGAAACTTGGTGTACCGCTACGCACATTCTTACCGCAGCTCCAGACATGGCGTACGCACGTTTCTGCTCGGTTTTGTAAATGGACGGCACTCAGTGGTAAGTCATCGCTACGGCGGTTTCCCTTTTTTCTGATTTTTAATTAATTTGTAACAATAAAACGGTGCAGAAAATGACCAAACTATTACAACTACCATGGCAGCTCTTGCGTTATTAGAAGACATAGCTTATGGAAGAATTAGAAGAGAGCGTGGATTCAGGGATCATAGTGATTTCTTGGCCCATGATAATGACTGGCTTCTAAGTCGATTCAGATTTCCAAGAGCAATCATTTTGGAGCTGTGTGCTGAACTGGGGCCAGCATTACAAAGGCAGATGAGGAATTGCGCTATACCTGTTCCTTTACAAGTTCTGTCCACTCTCGGGTTCTTAGCCACAGGTGCTTTTCAGCGAGAACTTGTGGACCGATCGGGTATTTCTCAGTCAACATCGAGTCATGGAACGGCATAATCCGCTTGTCACCCAGATGTATAAAATTTCCTTACACTGTGGTTGAACAGGCAAATATTAAAGTGCAATTTGCAGCGATGTCCGGTTTTCCCAATGTAATCGGAGCCGTCGACTGCACGCACGTTAAGGCACCTTTGGAGAACGAATTTGCTTATGTAAATAGAAAGCACCTTCACCCTATATTAATGTTCAAGTTATGTGCTATTCGAACATGCGCCTTATTATTGCATGGGCGTTGCCACCATTAAATCTGAGGGGGACGTGTCCCCTTCACATTTCATAATTATTCGTTTGGACCCCCCCACATTTAACATAAAATATTAGTTTTATGCCAGTGTGTTTCCATTAATGCTTCTGACGCCCCTGCATTAATGTTGTGGCTAGATGGCCTGGCTCAACCCATGATTCATTCATTCTCAGAAACAGTAGTGTTAGAAACAAACTTGAAAATAGGGTGGTACGTGATGGCTGGCTGCTCGGTAAGAAGATTTTTCCCATTTTATAATCTGACCCAATATTGTATGCGTTGTTTGATTCAACCATTTGGCAACTCCTTGGGGGACAGTGGGCACCTACTGAAGTCGTGGCTTCTCACGCCGTTCGCAAACCCACAGAATGAACAGGAGTGGCGTTATTCTGCTGCCCCCCATTCTCGGGCTCAGATGGCAGTGGAGCGCACTATAGGGCAGCTTTAAGGCTGTTGGCGCTGGGGTGCCGCTATACAGTCCGCAGAAAGTGCGTCGCATTGTACATGCATGTATGTAGCATGTTGCATAATCTGACACAAAATCGTGGCTTACCGGTATCTGAAGAGCTTAGACGAGATGAACCTGAGCCACCAAATTTTCTGCAAAATGGAACAGCGTTACAACTTTAATGGATGTTTTAATTCATTGGCAACATCTTGCAGCATTCACGATTTCTTTTTGTGACTGCAGCACAGCTTCAATCAGCACACGGCTGTATGTGTGCAGCCAGCGCCCAAAGATGTGCTTGGCATAGCAGCACCATCACTGCCTGTTTCGTTCTTGGCACTGTGGGGACCTCTTGTATTATTGTCTATAAGAATAAACAAACAGAATAAACAAAAGTAACACCGCATCTGCGCCCTACTTGTTATTCAAAAACATGTAAGTAATTCAAACAAGTATGGTGCGAGAAAAACTCACCCGCGCTGACATCTGCGTCCCCCTCACCTGATAAAAGTTTCCCCAAACATCGCAGCAACTCGTTGCTGAAAGGGTGTGAGACCGGGAATTCCGCTACCTCCGCCTGTGCTGTTAAGACTCTTATGGTGAGCAGCCTCTTGTTTTTTCACGTCAAATTTTATGTCTGACCACTTCTTCTTTTTAATTTCGGCTACCGTGCGAATTTTGGAACCAACACTTTTAACTGACTCCGCCATGCTGTGACACTCCGTCAATTTTCGTTTATTTCTGATGCCACTAGTTAAACCACTCAACTTTTGTTTATTTCTGATGCCACTAGTTAAACCACCAAATATCACTTTTCTTTTCTCGGTTTCTGTTAACATGACCTTCATTCCGCACTCACTGAAATCCTTTTTTTCCCCACGTGGTTTACCCATTGTTTTTTAAGAAAACATAGAACAAAGCAGGTATTTATACAGATTTACATATGCAAATATACTTAATTATGGACGGGTCAAGGGGGTGGCTGTGGGCTCATTCACGTACGTAAAATTTCACACTCATTGGGATTTATAAAGAGAATGTGCGTAGATCTGTGCTTACACACAGTTTTGTGTATCTGGATTTTTTCTTGCGTAAGCGCATATCTAGTTTTGTCTGTACGCCATGTTTCAGTGTGAATTCTACGCACGTCGTTATACGTGAGGCCCCAGGTGACTGGGCAGAATGTGTGTTCATGGTTTGTGCTGATGTGGGAGTACTGTGAACCATGCGATGACCATGTCTACTCGGATACAGGGCATTTATTGACAGTAATCCTCCCTTTATGAATTCTTTTTCAGACCTGGATTCCCAAGGTTTTCAAAAGGAGGGTGTGTACAGCCTTTATAGAAGACACCTTAAGGTAATGATATTCCTTTTGGCTAACACACCCTGTGCCGTTGGATCCGCTATGTTCATCCTCTTGTCGATCCACAGCAATGGGACGCGGTGCCAGTGTGGGGCACCGCACGAGGCCCACAACTCTGTGGCCATGGGTGACTGCTTCGGGACCGCCATGGTGAGCCAGTGGGACAGCACACAGCACACCACCGAGTTCCCCACCGATGCCTTTGGCGAGCTGGAGTTCGCTGGGGCCGGCAGGAGGAGCAGCCACGTGGGTGCCGCCTCACCGCCACCGCCGCCTGCTGCTCACTCATCATGACATCATTTTTTCTCCACACCGTATCTCTCCGCATGCCTGGCTTATCCACGGTCTCATCGATTTCCTTATCACGGCATACTCGATAACAAAAGAAAAGGCATGGCTGTATCATGCCGCAGCACAATGTCGTGTGGACGTACAATAGGGGCCCACCCTCAGGGTCCCGGTGGTGACATGCCTGGTCTGATGGCCTTCTCAAAGGCTTAGGGCTTTTTTTTGCCTGTGGCCCCATTTCGACATCACAAATTTCTGGCATTCTGACAAGTTTTTGATCGTGTTTCTTATACCGTGTTGCAAATACCGAGCAGAAAGAGTAGTGCACAAAGTCGCATTTCCCCTGATCACATGTACAGTTAGGCGAGCTTGTCTTTGCAAGGCTGAAGGCGATCACCATCATTTAATTTGAACTCATGTATATTTGTTGATATTTATGAATGAAATGAATTCTTTTAGAAACTTGTAAAAACTGGCTTAGGGGCTGGGGGAGGTGCCAGCGGGGTGGATAATAGCCGATCTTTGACAGCAATCCATCTGACATGGTATTTCAAGAGAGCATAATACAGTTATAAGCTTAGAGTAGCAGCATTTCTGCCTACCAGATCATTTTGTCTAAGGAGATGGTGGATAGTGCTGTATCATAGAGCCCAGATCACAGGAACCTTCGAAGAGGTTTTCCTACATTTCAGACAATTCAACTCCCAAGTTCACCACTTGCTCGTGAGCGTCACCTTCTGGCCGCATTGCTGCAGGCTCACTCAGCATGTCTGTGTGTTTTCATTTTTCATGTCCCAGTTCATACGCCTGGCCAGTGACAGTGAGCCAGTGAAGGTTTACCACCTGTTGACGGGGCATTGGAATATCCCCCAACCCAACCTGGTGGTGTCGGTGGTGGGGGGTGACAGCCAGCAGAAGTTGAAGACCTGGGTTCGAAAGGTGCTGAGGCAGGAGCTGGTGAAGGCGGCGCAGAGCACAGGTAACCCATCTCTCCCACCCCGCTATAAAACTGGCCCTCGTTTTATTTCTTCCATGTTTGTTTCTGCGCTATTAGTCACGGATTTACAGTGTGTGTGTATGTGTGTCCTTTTATGGGTGTAGGAGTGCAGCCACCAAACAGGGAATGTCACAATCACAACCAACAAACACTCCCAGTTCCCATCTGCTGCCACTCAACTATGACAGTGGAACAATTCGAGTTTTTTCTTTTGTCTTTTTTTTGTGTACAGTCCAGTAAAACCGGTTTTTCTGTCCTGTAGGAAATGCGACACAGTCTGCGGCGTGAGAGCTTAGCAGTCTGCAGTCTTACTGCGATCATGCTCCTATGTTCAAAGAAAAGTCTTGCATAATCTCCTGTGGGGGAGCAGATAAAGCCCACGACATGCCCTATGTGTTTCTGTTTTTTTCTGCTGTGTGACCTGCAGCAGGATACAGTTTGGGAGTCACTGATGTTCTTTGTGGTGTCACAGTTGTTGCTCAGGGATTTGTCATGGCTTTGCTCTTCTTCACAGCTTATGAATGAACCGGATCTGAGACTGTTTGTCCCTGTGTGTGCTAGGTGCATGGATCGTGACTGGGGGGCTCAGGGAGGGAGTGGGCAGGTGTGTCGGTGAGGCGGTCAGGGACCATGCAACAGCTGCTCCCTCCATCGGCAAAAAGAAGGTGATCGCCCTCGGCATCGCCCCCTGGGGGCTGGTGGAGAACCGGCAGCAGTTGATTAACCCGCAGGTGAGGTTGCCAGCACGGCAGAGGGAGACTGGGGGAAGGGAGCTCGGTACTCTGCCTCAGCGGCGTTTCTGCTTTCAGGGTAGTTTTCCTGCCAAGTACTACGTGATGAACACCACGCAGGACTCCCTGTTTCTGGACAACAACTACCAGGCCTTCCTATTGGTGGATGATGGCAGCGTGGGCCGGTGGGGGGGCGAGGCTGCCTTCCAGGCGCGACTAGAGGACTACATCTCCAACCAGAAGACGGGCATCTCGGGTTAGCAGATTTTGAGATTCTTGAAGTCGGTGCAGAAATGGAAGGAGTTTTGTTGTCAAAGCTCAGTCATCACTGTGTTCTGAGCAGTCTGTGATCCTTCTTCTCCCAGGCAGTGGAAGCATTGAAATACCAGTGCTGTGTATGCTGATAGCAGGAGAAGTATCTACACTAGAGGTGAGATGATGAAGAAGATGATGATGATAATGGCACAATGGAGAGGACCATCTTCTCCATGCCTAATGAACCCTTGTTTCTCTCTGCCTCAGAGACTCGACCTCTCGCTCCGCTGCTGCACCCCCTGGATGCTCCTGCATGGCTCGGGGGGCATTACCGATTTCATCTGTGACGTGCTGAAAGATCTGCAGTCTCTGACCGCCTCCACTATGTCCCCGGAGGGCGAGGGCCTCAGGCTGGAGCAGAGGAACAGAGTCAGGGAGTGGTTGAAGAAACATCTCCCTTTGGAGAAGGAGGTGGAAAAGCTGACTGAGAGGGTGAGAGCATCAGCTGGGGATTGGTTGGCCTCAGACCATGAGGGTTTCTTGCATCTAGTCAGGTGTATTTGCATGTGGACACATGACCCTGCCTGCTTCTCCTCCTCCTTTCTGCCCAGATCCTCAGGATCTATCACAATCAAGACCTGATCACCATCTATAGCAGTGAGCAGGAGGGGCCTGATGACTTTGACACGTTGTTGCTGAAGGCCTTGGTGAGAGGTAATGTTTACATGCCGGACGTGTGAGGGTGTGTGCCCTACAGTGCCAGGGTATTGAACCTTTAGGCCACGTCCCTCCCAGCCAGCAAGCGTAAGTCCAGTGACGCCAGCGAGCACGCGGAGGAGCTTAAGCTGGCTGTGGCCTGGAACCGTGTAGACATCGCCAAGACCGAGCTCTTCAGCAGCGACATCCAGTGGAGGGTGAGTGCACCTTCTGTTCTTGGGGAAAACGCGAGGGTGCGTAAGCTACAGGAAATGACATCAGATGGTCCGTCATCTCCCCTCTGGCAGTACGAGGACCTAGAAGGCCCCATGACGGATGCCCTGGTCAATAACAAGCCTCAGTTCGTCCGTCTCTTTACGGAAAACGGGCTGAACATCCTGGACTACCTGACGTATGAGCGTCTGGAGAACTTGTACCGCTCGCTGCCCGACAGCTCGCTGGCCTACACTTTGCTGCAGCGCCACCTGCTGGAACGGCTCAGCATCGCCAGCTCTCCCCGTGCCGACATGGATGGCACCATTGTCATGAAGAATCATGACAGCTCGCTGACCGAGTCCGCCTTGGCCAACAAGCTGACCCTCTTTGAGGTGGGCCAGGACGCGGTCGGAGGAGGTTACACCTGATGTATCTTCATGGGTTCTGCTCAAACCTTGGTTCCCTATCCCAGGTGTCACAGGTCCTACAGGACATAACTGGGGATGTCTGCCAGCCGTTATATTACGACGTGTGGGGCCTGGACCATGGCATAAGCACGAGAAGAGCGATGAAGGTACTGTCCGCTCATTTGACTAAAGTGCCTTCTCAATATCGCACACAGTGCCCCATCAGATAGGAGTGATTCCACCACCCTCTACCCTTCTGTCTCCTATCCTGTAACCATAACCATAACCCCTCTGTCCCTTTACCTGTCCTCCCTAATCTAACTTGCAGATTTGTCCAGTAGCCGGAGGCCGGTCTGCACCAACTTGGTCTGCCTGCCATGTTCTCATTGAGTTCAGGTTTCTTGCCCTGGTGCTCGATGCTGACTCTCTTCCCCCCCTCCTCCCCAGCTGATGAACAAGCTACTCCAGGGGGAGTGTAAATACCGCACTCACCGCTGTCGCTCGCCCTGGGTCTCGCTCTTCATCTGGGCCCTCCTGCAGAACCACCATCAGATGGCCATCTATTTCTGGGAGATGGTGAGATTTGGGCGGGGCCTGTCTTTGGGGTGCTCACGTGTGTGTGTGGCTGCACACTGTGGAGCACGCAGCACATGTGCTCATCATGCTTGTGATGCTGACTAAGAAAAAAATCATTTTCATACTGTCAAATGATGTCACTCAGGTGAATGTAGTGTGTGAGTGTGTGAGTGCGCGCGCACATTTTAGTAATTATTACATTGTAGGTACTAGACTTTTCCACAATGTGTTGAAAACCTATAACTTACCTTTTTCGATCCCCAAAAGGATAATCACAGTTTTATGAAAATCTGTAACTGCAATCAAAAAACTAGTCTTGTATTTTGTTTGGTTACTTATGGTTAAGGTTATAGCTGGATAGGGGTTCAGGTTGTCATTGTTGGGATTAGGGTTATGCCCTTACAAATGAATATGGACGGTCCTCATAAACATGAATACATGGACTGTGCGTGTGTGTGCATATGTGTGACTGTGTGCCAGGCTGCCACCCATCTGTCTTGGGTACATCTTGCATCATAACCAGTGCAGGCCTGGATCTCTGTAACCCCAAACCAGAGACTGCTTGACTCCTGACTCCCTGATTCTGATGCTGATTCTCCCAGGCTGGCGAGTCGGTGCTCAGTGCCCTGTCTGGCTGCAAGATCCTCAGGGAGCTCTCCAGGATGGAGGGTGAGACGGAGACAAAGCTCTCCATGAAGGAGCTAGCTGAGAGGTTCGAGAATCTGGCGCATGGTGAGTGAGGTGTGCATTTGGGGGGTGGGGGGGCATTTAGGAGGGGTGACTGGGTCTGATGCGGGGAGTATGCTGTGTCTCTCACCCCCTAGATGTGTTCAGTGAGTGCTATCAGAGCAGAGAGAGTCGCTCCTTCAAGCTCCTCATCAAGAAGTCATCCGTGTGGGGGGGGGCCACCTGCCTGCAGATGGCCATCGCCGCTGACGCCCGTTGCTTTTTCAGCCATGACGGTGTGCAGGTGTGGCATAATGGGGGTTGCGTGAATTACTGCTGAGGTTCTTATCGGCTTCTTAGCTGTTGACATCCTCGGTTTTGTGTTCCATTTTAACTTTTTGTGTTGTTGCGCTCAGTCTCTCTTGTCCCAGATCTGGTGGGGGGACATGGAGAGGAACACACAGGTCTGGAAGCTTGTGCTCACCTTCTTCATCCCTCCTATCGTGTATACAGACCTTATTTCCTTCAGGTGAGCCTCCTATTGACGGTGAGGTATCTGTATTGATGTCGCTCACATTCTTCATGGTGGAACGTTCCATTCTTCATGCATTGTTCAGTGGATAATTGATAAAACTCGGTAGTAAACAGTAATTTGTTTCTGCAAATTTAATGTCAAAGAAATTCTGCGAATACTTAATGCCATCTCCTACAGTGACCAACGTGTTATTAAACATTTAAGTTTAAGAACATGACTGAACAACACAACCCCACCCACTTTCCTTTCAGAGAACCAGAGGAAGAGATTAACACTGAGGCGGGTTCCTCTGGGAAGGACCACGAGAGCCTGGACGGAGGAGAGGTGGTCCAATCCCCGAGTGAAATTGGCAACATGTAAGGAGCCTGCTGTCTGTGCTGAAGGGTTCATAGTGTCACATAGATACACACACCAGATGTTTCTTGTAGAACTCCCTTCTTTGTTTAGTTAGTATTAGAAATAACCTCTTTTTAATGCAGGCATATTGTTTAAGTGATTATTGATTATAGGGAAGCAATTTTCGTGGTACACTGCCTTAACCTACCAGTGAATGAGGAACACCTTCTTTGATACAGGGAGGAAGGTCACCAAGAACATACTTGCCTCACATCCACACCTAAAGGTTGGTTTCTTCAATCCCTTCTTTTTTCATTACTTACTCTGTGTATCTCTCCATTTTTCTGCTCTGTTCTCCTTTACTTGTGTCTTCTTAGACTGATATTTTCAGCCCAGATGAATTTCTGATTAAGAACGAACTGTATAAAAACAGAGCATGTTCAATATTTGGTCTTAGTTCTTCTTTCTGAAGAAAAACAGAAAAAAAACCGGGTACAGAATTATTAATCTCATTGTTATTACTATTATAATAATAAAGGGCCACTCAGAGGGATGCAAAACAATCAGAATTGCGAGACTTCAGAAATGGGATCACTGTGTAAGTCCTTTGTGGCCTGTAGACAAAGAGGACTGAAGCAGCATATAGAGAGAAGAGGACACAAACGGACTGCCAAAGATATGCGTGAAATGAAAGGCGAGACTTTAATGAAGTGAACTGTAATCTTACCGGAGTAAGATGTACTGCGTGACATCGCTAAGGCCTCAGAGGTTTGAAACATGACCTCCACTCAGTATGGCACGCAAGGTGAAACATGAAGGATAAGCAGATGAATGGGTCCTCTTCAAACACCAACAAGGTGATGGGCTGCAATTATCAGTGACAAACTTGTCGGACCTTTCTGACTTGCAGTTGGTGTAAAAATTAACCAAGGTCTACTGCCAATTTCTGGAAGGTTCCTTGTTCAAACACTACCAAAATAAGAAGTCGACAGCTTTCAAAAAAGCTATGATATTCATGCTGGACATGCTGCCCCTTCCCATGCATCAAACCATTCCATAGACTGGCCAGGAAAGGCTTGAATGGTGATTGAGTTATTATCTGTTCCCCTTCATCGACTGACTTAACCCCCCACTGAGAACTACTGGGCCTTACTGAAGTGTGGGATTTACCAAGATGGCAAACAATACACTTCTCAGATCAGCATCTGGGAAGTGATCCTAGCTGGCTCAGCTAATACAGGTTGGGATCAAATCAAAAACATGATCGGTTCAGTGAACAGCAGGTCATTGAGAAGAGAGGTGGCTATACAGGACATTCGAGTGAAGTGGGTTGTATAGAATGATTGATCGTTTGTTATTCCTTATTTATACAGAATCACTTTTGATGGCGAAGAGAGAAAATCTACTTCTTGTTTCTGATTGCCTAATAATTGTGCACACTGTTAATCAAGTGTTTTTCTTTACACCTGCGAAAACAAAAATGAATTTAACATTTTCTCTCTAAGTAAATTTACTTGGAGCAAAATGAGACGTCTGAATTCACCTGCAGTCTGGCCAACTTTTGCTTAAAATTATCTCCAGGAACAGTACTTGCTAACTATTTCTGCGCACAGTGTACAATGTCTCCTCCTCTTCCATGTGCACCATTTACATAATTTCCTAACACTCAGACGAGCTGTACTGACAGAGGAGGTTTACTCACATGTGTGGTCTGCAGTCAGACCCTTTTGGCCCTCGATGGAGACAGTGTGGATGATCTCAGCTGAACAGTGATGTCATGATGGATAGTACGGCTGGCAGGGGAGAGAAGAAGCTCAACTGTGGAGAGAATAAACTGGAGGTGATGATCCCTCATCCAGACTGTGATGTCAGCCAGACATGCTAAGATCTGAGCAGAGTAGATCTGGATGTCATACTAGTGGTAGGACAAACTTAGAAGACCTAGAAGTAATGTAAAGAGAGAAGGGGAGATGACCCAGGACAGAGCCTTGGCGGAACACTGTTTGTTACCTGATGTGATTTTGTCACTTCTGTACCCCAAGCCACTTGGAATGATCTGTCTGACAGGTGTGAGCCAAATCACTGCAGAGCAGTGAAGGTGAGAAAAGTTGGCCAAGAAGATTGGGTGATTAATTGTCTCAAAAGTTACAAAGAGGTCTAGCAGGATCAGGACTGATGACAGATGCAATGCATTTCCACAACAGTGAGGAGGATAGTTTCAGTTGATTGTCCAGATTAGATTTTACTAAGAGTTTTGAACCAGAATTTGAGGAGAGAGACTGCCCGATTATTCTCAAAATGCAAAAGAACGAAGGAGCCTTTTTTAAGTGGCAGTGTTATCCAAGCCTGCTTAAATGCAGCAGATGAGGTGCCAGTCGTAGGGAATGCGTTAATCGGATGGGTAAGTGTGGGTGGTAGTGTAGGAGATGTGACCCAGAGCAGATGGGAGGGGACAAGGCACAGGTGGTGGGCTGATAGGTGAGTACAAAACAGCAGAAACATCATGGCAGGTTAGGGAGTGGCAGTGTTCTCCGGCATCTTCTCTGTCCTTTTCCATGCCTTATATTGCCCCTAAGCAAGGTTAACCTTGCCACTAATGAGCAACCGGGTGAGGGGCTGGTTTGAGCTGCAGGTGTCTGGGGGTGGCGTGTGATCAGAAGGTCGCCAGTTCAAATTCCGTGGTTGGTAGAGTGATTTCACCTTTCGGCCTCTGAGCAAGGCCCTTCACCCCCTGCTTTGGATAGAAGCGTCTGTTAAATAAACAAATATAATGTAAATAAGCAGGCAGTTCCTTAGGGGTGGGGGAGGCCTGCAGGGTAGGCCTTGTATATGTGATTAAGAGTTGGATCAATGTGTTGCTGTTTGCTGTGTTCAGCCCCCCCCACCCCACCCCCAGCTTCCTCTTCATTCAAGTGGCCCTTTTTGGTGTCTCGGTGGCGCCGGTTCTGGTTCGCACCCGTCACCTCGTTCCTCGGCAACGTGCTGATGTACTTCCTCTTCCTCGTCGTGTTCGCCTACATCCTGCTGGTGGACTTCAGGCCGCCCCCCCCTCATGGCCCCTCCCCCATGGAGCTGCTTCTCTACTTCTGGGTCTTCACCCTGGTGTGTGAGGAGCTCCGGCAGGTAGGGCCAAGTGCACGCACACGCTTGCCACGGGGTGGCAGCAGCGGACGTTAAAAATCTCATGTCTCCGTCAGACCTTCGTCCTGGGGAACACCACCATACTCCAGAGCATGCGATTTTACATCCAGGATATGTGGAACAAGTGTGATCTCACTGCCATTGCTTTCTTCATTTTGGGCATGTGCTGCAGGTAACTAGGCAGGTCGCGCTGCTGCGATTCCCCACGTGTAGGGCCGGATGTACAGCTGTCTCATCTCTGTCTGTCTTATTCAGGATGTTTCATGTGACCTATGAGTTTGGCCGGGCTATGCTGTGCCTGGACTACATGGTCTTCACTCTGAGGCTCATCCACATCTTTGCTGTCCACAAGCAACTGGGACCCAAGATCATCATCGTGGGCAAGATGGTGAGAAGAGGAACTCTTTGATTGAGTACAGGAAGGGCCAGCATCTGTGTTTGCATTTTTTAGCCTGGGAAGCTGATTAATGTAACTGTAGTAGTTATGTCAACATTCTACGCACAATGAAATGATTCAACCTCTTGTCTTTGTTCGTCTATTTCCTCCCATCTCATAGATGAAGGATGTTTTCTTCTTCCTGTTCTTCCTGGGGGTGTGGCTGCTGGCATACGGTGTGGCCAATCAGGCGCTGCTATACTCCTACGATCCTCGCCCACACTGGGTCCTAAGGAGGGTTTTCTACAGACCTTATCTGTACATATTTGGGCAGATTCCCCTGCAGGACATTGATGGTACAGTGTGTGGACCTGTGTGTTGATGCACATTAAGATGGCCAACGAAGGCCTCCAAGCACAATCATCTTCACCTGAATTTAAACATGCACGCAATGTTGGTCATGAGACCAGTGTGGTTACTGTGTGTGTGTGTGTGTGTGTGTCGAGGGGTTATGTATGTATTGCATTGTGCGGACCAAATGTCCCCACAATGTGATTAAAAACCTGTTATTTTGACATTAGGACGGTTACTTATGGTTAAGGTTAGGGCTGGGTAAGGATTAAGGTTGTTATAGCGGAGGTTCCCCCAAAAATATAAACACAAATGTGTGTGTGTGTGTGTGGGTTTGCAATGGGGGTCTTCACGCTGGTACCCTCTCTCGCCCTCTCTCCACTCCTCTAGCGGCAAAGCTGGGTGACGTCCAGTGCACTGACAATGCCACAGCCATCGAGATGGGTGAAGAACCTTGCATGAACCTCTACGTCAATTGGCTGGTCATCGTGCTTCTGGTCGTCTACCTGCTGGTCACCAACATTTTGCTACTCAACTTACTCATTGCCATGTTCAGGTGCCTGCTAACCCTGGGGCTGTACGGGTGGCTCGCTGTTCATATCTGTACAGGTGTCTGTGATAAATAACTGACATTCATTTTGGGTTCCCCATTGCTCTTCCCCAGTTATACATTCTCCAAGGTGCAGGAGAATAGTGACACCTACTGGAAATTCCAGCGCTTCAATCTGATAGCAGAGTACCACTCCAGGCCGTCATTAGCACCGCCCTTCATCCTGATATCCCACCTCAACCTCCTCATCAAGCGATATATCCGGAAAGTCCCCTCTATGAAAGTCCAGCATTTTGGTGAGTGGCCCCCAACCCGTATGAGTTATGGGGGAGGGGGAGGCGGGCATGCCCTTCCTGGGCACCACCCAAGTGACGCCTGCTGATTCCCCATGTTCCCAGAGCTGACTCTCAACGAACTGGCAGCCAACCAGCTACATACCTGGGAAGACATCCAGAAGGAGAACCTTCTGGTCACGCAAAGCAAGAAGCAGAAGGACTGTGACAGTGAGCGGCTGAAGCGGACGTCCACAAAGTAAAGGCAGACCTCGCGTGTCGCCGTGGCGCGCATTCCGAACCTGTGCCGTGCTGTAAGCAGCCTGTGTTTCCGTGTGTAGGGTGGACAACGTGCTGAAGCATGTGACCGACCTGCGGGATCACGACCGGAGGCTGAGGCAGATGGAGGCTGAGGTCAGCATGCCTGTTCTCCGATGTATATCCTAAACGCAAATGGGACTTTGCTCACTTTGCTCTGCTGGCCACCACCTCTGTGGCGCATGTCCTCTGTTGCAGTTGGAGTATTGCTATAGAGCCCTCTCCTGGTTGGTAAACTCAATATCACAGAGCAACTTGATTAAAGCGGAAGAACCTCCACCTAAGCTTCAAGGTTAGTTCTGCCTCTCTGGAGGACATCTGGCCTTCAGACCAGGCTGTTTAAATAATTATGTGGAAGGGGTACTCAAGTGTACTCATGACTCCTTACGAATCTCCATGCCACATGACCTACTGAATCTAAAGGAGCTTTATTTATTTCTCTCTCTCTGTTTCCAGACTTCCTTCCTTCACCATGAATTGTTAACACACAGAGATGTACCCACCACCAGGAAAGAAAAGGACCCTTGCTTCTGTTAGATTTTTTATTTTTTTTTTACCTTTTTATACAAAGGGAGCTCTTCAGGATTATGGGAATTCCATGCTAATGTTAAGATTGTCCTTCTGTTTTCTGTTTTATTTTTACATTATGGGGACCAACAATGTGATTAAAAACCTGTAACTCTTGACCTTGTGGGGACATATTTTTTTTGGTCCTCACAAGGATAACCTCCATTTTATTAAAACCTGAGGATCTGTGTCAAGAAATAAAAAATGCAAAAAGTCTTATATTTTGTTTGGTATCTTATGGTTAAGGTTGGTTAGGTATCATTAGGGTTTTTCTTGTAAAAATGAATGGGGAGCTCCCATAAAAATACAAACTCCATTTCCAGAAGAGTTGGGATATCCTCTAAAATGTAATAAAAACAAAAATCTGTGATTCGTCAATTCACGTGAATCTTTACTTAACTGACAAAAGTACAAAGAAAAGATTTTCAACAATTGTACTGATCAACTTAATTGTGTTTCGTAGATATATGCAAAGTTAGAATTGATAGCTGCAACACACTCAACAGAAGGCATATTTGCCATTATATCGCATCACCTTTCCTTTTAATAGCACTTTTTAATCGTTTTGGAACTGAGGATCCTAACTGTAGTAATTTTGCAAGACTTTAGCTGCTCAACAGTCCATAATTTCCATTGTCTTTATGACTCACACATACATTTTCAGGAGGAGATTTATCTGCCCTGGCAGCAGTTCACTCAAGCACCTGCACTTGGTGTCGACTAATGCTTTGTCCACACGTACACAGGTATTTTTGAAAACGTGCATTTTTCTATACATCTTGGGCTTTTGTCCACACGTAAATGGCGTCTTACGTCACTGAAAACGGAGCTTTTGCAAAACTCCATCCAGGGTAAAGATTTTAAGAAACCCCGTTTTCAGCGTCGACATGTAGACAGGGAAAACAGAGTTTTTGGCTCGAAACGTCACATTGTGCGCCGTTGTCCATTTTGTTTAACGTCAGAGCGTGCGCTGTTTGCTGTATACATTAGGCGAGTTTGAACAATCGCGGACTTAGCCGAAATTGTTCTTATGCTAACCTTGCTGGCAGCACTTCTTACATGTGTACAGATAAATGTTGAGTCACTCTCGCGTTATATTGATCAACACAGGCGTTGGAAAGTGTGCCATGGTTTTCATCTTAACAGAACTGGCAATTAGGCTTCTGATTGGCTAACATGGTTAGAGTTATATATAATGCGGCCAGTTGGTTTGGCTCTTGACAGCGCATTTTAGCGGTTTCATGTGGACGGAAATATTTTAGAAGACAATGTTTGTGTTTTTTTTTTAAATGGGGGAGGAAAAACACTGTTTTAAAAAATACCCGTGTACGTGTGGACAAGGCATTAGTCATGCTGTTGTAGCCTGTGCAGAATGTGGTCTGACACATCGCCTTGATGCCAACATATAGTGTGTCTCTCTAAAATCCTAATATGCAGAGTTAATGGTACCTTCATATACATGCAAGTCACCCATGCATGTACTGCTGCAGCCTCGTACCATCACAAATGCTGGCTTTTGCACCTTTGAGTATGGAATACTCTTCCTGCTAGTGTAGTGCAAGCTAAAACCCTGGGGTCCTTTAAGTCAGAACTAGATAAGATTTTATCAACTCTGAGCTATTAGTTAAGTTCCCCCCAAAATGAGCTTGATGGTCTGAATGGCCTCCTCTCGTTTGTAAATTTCTAATGTTCTTTTGTACCTAAATTCTCTGCAATCTTGCTTTAAGGATTATTCCTTTTGAATTGACTAATAATTCTCTCATGAATTTTGGCACAAAGGGTTGAACCACGACCCATCCTTGATTGATAGACCAAGCTGTTTGATTTATGCTACTTTTATATCCAATCGTAATACCTCACCTGCTACAAATTAGCCTGTTAAATGTGGAGTCTTCCAAACCAGTGTTTGAAGTAATATTCTGTGCACTTTTATTTTTATTTTATTTTAACTGTGTCCCAACTTCTGATGAGTGTGTTGCAGCCATCAAATTGTAACTTATATTTGCAAAATTCAATTCAGTTGATTAGTACAATTGTTGCGAATCTTTTCTTTGTCAGTTAAATAAGGATTCACGTGAATTAACGAATCACAGATTTTTGTTTTCTGGTCCCCATATGGGAAAACTCTAATTTATAAAAATCCGTAACTGCAATGAAAAAGATAAAAATGCAAAAACTCTTGTATTTTGTTTGGTTACTTATGGTTATGGTTAGGGCTGGGTAGCGGTTAAGGTTGTCATAGTTAGCATTAGCATTTTTCCCATAGGAATGAATGAGTGGTCCCCAAAAAAGATATGATTACACCACTGTGTGTGTGTGTGTGTGTGTGTGTGTGTGACAGCATAAGCAGGTGCATAGGCTTCATTGTAAATAGAAATGCCAGATGGAACAGTATATCTTTTCAGTTTACATTCTGCATCCTCGAGGGTTCATTCTAAATTGGTTTGTCCCTTGGGTTTTTTTTAATTCACCTTAAAAATATATTCCTTTACTGAAACTTGGTCGACTTTTTGACTTTCTTGCTTGTGTTTGGAAAGCCTCTGCCTTATGAGATTATAAAACGAAAAGAAAAACTTTATAAAAACTGCGTGAGCGTTCGTGTCTGTGAAAGCGCAGCAGCATGTGGAGGGAGGAGGCAGCGCATGGCCAGATCTTTTCAGATCCTGAAATGGACGCCACTCCCATTCATGTCCCCCCTCCCACACATCGGTCTCCGTATCCCCACCCAAGGAAGGGTCAGGTTCCCCTTGTCATAGCCTTAAATGGGAAGAGAAGATGGGCGCAAGGATGGATGATGTCAGCTTCTCAGAACACATCCTTCTTCAGGCTGCCGTGGAGCGTGAACCACATGTATGAACATGTCTCCTTGTTGGTGTTTTGACACTTAAATAATGCGGCTGCAGACGCTCTCTGCAGCCTGACTCTGGGGAGCGACGTCTCACTCTCCGCAAAGATCCCACCTTAAATGAAGGCAGGAGTGACCTGTGTGTTCCAGCACAGAAACACACCAGCAGGGCAATATACTCGCGCAAGCATGTGCAAGCAGAGCCCGCCTAATGCAGACTGACAAGAACATCTCGGCGCCATGTGTCAGGCATCTCCACTTTCAGCCACACTGCACCTTCTGCACACACATTCTCTCCATCTCATTTAATCAATGTTAAGCTGAGGGTATCTTTAGTGCCCGGAAGGTGTCAGAAAGGGTAAGGGGCAGACAAGAGTGCCAGGGGGCAGAGAGCCGCGTGCATTGTGGGTAAAGGTGGGCTGCAGCCCAGTGAGGAGCCCCCGCTGCCCCCCCCCCCCGCCCCACTGCCACTGAGGTGTCCAATTTGAAAGGGTCCTGCTTTTTTATTGTGCCATGAGGAGCGTAGCATGGCTCCAGATGCAGGAGGGGGAACACGAGGGTGAGGCGGGTTGGGGCAGAGTTTCAAAAGCAGGTGAAGCTGAAGGGGTCATATTACCCTGACTCAGAGGGGCGGGGGGGGGCTTTAAATAGGCACCCCACTACACTCAGCTGTTTTGGCAGCATGGCTGCCGGTGGGGGGGGGGGCTTGAGGAGAGTTAGGGGTGTCAAAGCTGTGTGTGTGTGTGTGTGTGCATGTGTGTGTGTGTGTGCTTGTATGTGTGTGTGTGGGGGGGGGAGGCGTGTGTGTGTGTAAGCAGTGACTGTGTTTGGACAGGGGACACCTGCAGCCATAATTATTAATATGGGTAATTAAACCCAGACGGTAGTACTGATGTGTTCATCCTCTTCCTCTTAACAAAAAATATACAGCAGTTGGTATGGGAGTATGCAAGCTGTCCATCACTTGGGAGCAAAATGACTTTCTGAAACTATAGCGTTAAAATGCCTGTCAATTGATTGGATATCTTACTATCATGGCATCACCTACTGTCAGACTTTATGGCCACTGCTTGTTCTTGCTTTGATCATCGATTGCAGGTCTTACTTGCAGCTGGAATGTAAAATCATCCCTGAGGGATTTATGCTCCTGTGCCTCTCTGTCCCTCCTCATCGTACCAACCCTTCCCCCTCTGAGTTTTATGGTCATAAACTCCCATTTCTAACTTTCCTGAGTCAAACTCATACTTTACAAGAACCCCCCCCCCATCTATCCCTGTCTCCCCTTGTGTGACTGAGTTAAGGACAACGTAAGCATAGTCACTACATTTGCCCCTGTCAGTCATCCAAAGCCCCCCCCCCCCCCAACATCTAATCTTACCCCCGCTTTTCTCTCTCCTGTCCGGCTCATATTAGTCGGGTCGGTGTCTCGATCACCAGCCATCTACTATTGGCTCTCTTATATTACTCGTCCTTTTAAACTACTAAACTCTGGAATAAGAGGGAATTTTGGTCTTGGTGCTGCTGTCAAATTTTTTGAGCAGAAGTAAGATATTTTCCTTTGAATGTGTCCATAGTTCTTAGGGAAGTGTGGTCAGAAGGAGGACTGAATCAGCTGGAAAAATTATTGTATAAAAGCTTAAACTAGGTGTCTTTCATTGAGGAACATTGCTGTGATTTTACTGTCTCTGCTGGACTGAGAGAACGTGAGTGAGAAGAGCTTGTGACACTACTGGACTTTGGCACTGTGTGTATTTCAGCTATTGGAGGAGGTCCACCCCCAAGAAAGCCTCACACCGTGGTCCAACATGGCTGCCTTCAAAACGTGCTTGGTGGCGCTCCTGCTGGCTCTGCTCTGTTCCTTCCAAACCCCTTTGGCTCCTGGTGCCAAAGCTCAGGAATTTGGTTATAGTGAAGACCACAGAGATGATGATGACAAGAATGTAGAACATGCGGGTGACAATGATGACGACGACGATGATGATGACGACGATGACGATGACGACGATGACGACGATGACGACGATGACGACGACGACGATGACGATGACGATGACGATGACGATGATGACGACGACGATGATGACGACGACGACGATGACGACGACGATGATGATGATGACGATGATGACGACGATGATGACGACGATGACGACGACGATGATGACGACGATGATGACGACGATGACGATGACGACGATGATGATGACGACGACGATGATGATGATGATGATGATGATGACGACGATGACGATGACGACGACGACGACGATGACGACGACGATGACGATGACGATGACGACGACGACGATGACGACGACGACGATGATGATGATGACGACGATGACGATGATGATGACGAAGATGACGACGACGATGACGACGACGATGACGACGATGACGACGACGATGATGACGATGATGACGACGACGACGATGATGACGACGACGATGATGATGATGATGACGACGATGATGATGATGACGACGATGATGACAAAGATGATGACGACGACGATGACGAAGGTAATTAGTTTTCTTTATTCTTCCCTGTCAGCTTTATCACTCTTCTGTCTTTCTACCTCTTCACTGAATCCATGGCCTCACACCATTCAACTCTTTCACTAACTGTTGGGAAAGGAGCTAGCAGTTTATCAACCTTACCAAAAGGCACAGTGGTGTATTTAATCTCCTGTCACCCCTTCCTCATTCTCACTGTCTCTCATTTTCTCTGTATCTTTTCCCTACTAAATAGAAAAGTGAGCTCTCTGGAATTTGAACTGCACATCTGGAACTGAACTGTTGAAGTCCTACATAGATATGAGGTTGGGACTGCAGTGGCTAGCAAAAGAGAGCCAGTCATCACAAACCCAGTGCAATATGTATCAGATCAGTGATTCAACGAGTTCAGACCATTATGTTCTTCAAACAAGTTTGTTTTTCTGTCCTGTTCATCATTTGTCACTTTTGAAAGAAAGGGAGACAGTGAGATATGGTAGGGATGAGAGAGGGGAGATTTACACCAAAGGGGAGCTGAGGAAAGTTATCATTTAACCTCAAAGATTTCCTCTCTCTTTCTCTATACTCTCACTCTCTCTCTGTTTTGTTGGGGCTTTTGATTCACTCTGTGCTCAGATACACCTCAGATATTGGAATACATTGAATCCCTGTACACCTTTTTGCTGTGTCTCTCCACGTAAGCAGCATGTTTAACTAAATGTTTTTGTAATACAAACATACTTATCAACTTTTCATTTTGTCAAATTATCATTTGATTAGACAATTATGAAATGGAAGCTGGAAACATTTGCTTACAGATTCAGCTCAATTAGTCCAATTTATTATACATTAAAGCTACATTACATATAAGGCCTGTTGAAAATTGCATGACTGTTCAGCAAATATTGTCTTATCCTTTATGATGTTTTAATGAGAGACTGAATTTTTCATTGACCAATTGATTGGATGATTACCTGATACTACTGGAGCAGAACTAAATGGGCTGTTTTACCTCAGTTTATACCTCCTTTGTCTCCGTCCTTGTACACTAAGGGTTAGTTGAGAATATACCTTTCTCTCCCCAATTTTCTCTATCTAACTTAGACACAGGAACATCTCCTGCGAAGCTTTAAAGAACGCAGGGCAATGTGATAATAAGAAATATAGAGTCATGTCTTTGTACTAGATAGAGATGGATCAAAATGAGAGAGGTCTGAAGTCCAAATGACATGTCTTAATGCTTCAAATACAATGTTTCATGATGATTCTCAGAGCTGTACTTCATGGAGTGATGTTACTGTTGGTGCTGATCCACATGTTCCAGTATTTTCTGTCAACATGTCCTTTCAAAGTGATGATCAACACAAAAATGCAGATGCAGTTTCAATACTGTAATAAACTAAATGATCACCAGTGACTCCACATGCAGTTATTTCCTCCCATTCATTATCATAGTGACTCTACATGCAGTTACTTCCTCCTGTGCATGATCACTAGTGACTCTGCATGCAGTTATTTCCTCCCATTCATTATCATAGTGACTCTACATGCAGTTACTTCCTCCTGTGCATGATCACTAGTGACTCTGCATGCAGTTACCTCCTCCTTTGCAAAATCATCAGTGACTTGACATGCAGTGACTTTCTCCTGTCCTTGATCACCCCTGACTCAACATGCAGTTACATCCTCTCATACAAGATCCCCAGTGACAGTGAATCTTAATGCAATTACTTCCTTCCATTCATGATCAACGGTGACTCTACACAGTCACATCGTCCCATCATTGATCACCAATGACTCTCTATGCAGTTACTCCCTCTCATACAAAGTCACCAGTAACAAGGAATGTTAATGCAGTTACTTCTTCCCATCCATGACCACCAGTGACTCTGTATGCAGTCATGTCCTCTTATCAATAATCACCAGTGATTCTGCACATAGTTATGTCTTGTTTTCCATGATGACTCCGAAAGCAATTATGTCTTGTTTTCCATGATGACTCCAGATGCAATTGCTCCCTCCCATCCATCATCATCAGTGACAGTGACCCTTAATGCAGTTACTTCCTCCCATCCATGATCACCAGTGATTCTGCACGTAGTTATGTCTTGTTTTCCATGATGACTCCGGATGCAATTGCTCCCTCCCATCCATCATCATCAGTGACAGTGACCCTTAATGCAGTTACTTCCTCCCATCCATGATCACCAGTGATTCTCCATACAGTTACCTCCTCCTGTCCATGATCACTAGTGGCAGTGAATCTTAATGCAGTTACTTCCTCCCATCCATGATCACCAGTGACTCTGCATGCAGTTACTTCCTCCCATCCAAGATCACTACTGATTAAACGCATAGCTATTTCCTCCATCTATCTTTCCTCTGAAATGGTTTGCCCTATTCAGGGTTACAGGGGGTCTGGAGCCTATCCTGGAGACTATGGGCACAAGGCAGGGAACAACCCAGGATGGGGCACCAACCCATCACAGGGCACATTTACATACCGTTCACTCATACATGCATGCACACCCATGGGCAATTTGGCAACTCCAATTAACCTTGCCATGCTTTTGGACTGTGGGGGGAAACCAGCGAAGCCAGAGAAAATCCTATAGTGACACGGGGAGAACATGCAAACTCCACACGCATGGAACCCCAGTAGACATTCAAACGCTGGTCCAAGAGGTGTAAGGTTAATTTGCTAACCACTACACCACCCTGCTGTCCCACATCTTCACATACAAAATCACCAGTAACAGTGAATCTTAATGCAGTTTCTTCCCCTCGTCCATGATTACCAGTGACTCTGCATGCACTTACTTCCTCCTCTCTAAGATCATCAGTGACTCCACATGCACTTGCTTCCTCCAATCTATGATTAATACAGTTACTTCCTGGAGTCCATGATCACCAAGAGCTCTTAATGCAGTGGTTCTCAATTTGCGGCCCGTCACAAATGCAAATGCGGCCCGCGATGCTGACCACGTGAAATTTTTTTTTTAAAAATTAAAAATAAATAAAATAATAATAAATGTATCCCATTAATGGTAAGTAGAATTATACTCTAATATGCGGCCCGTGAGACTTGAATTTGGACATAGTGCGGCCCACTGCAAAAAAAGGTTGAGAACCACTGTCTTAATGCAACTACTACCTCCTGTCCAAGATCCTTAGCATACAAGAAAACGCAAAATTAGAAACTATACAACTGGAGCTTTGTCAGAAATTTCAAAAGCAGTAGGATGAAATGAAAATGACATTGTAGGTGACTTCATTAGACAAGCAGAAAAAAAATCCGTGTTCACTGTACTTGTGCATGAGTATTAGTGCGACTCTGGGTGTCAGTGTGTTTGTGAGTGTGGATGTCTTTATAAAGAAAAGTTATATCTACTGCAGAAAATCTGTCAAATGTTTTGTATGGCATCAGTCAATATTATCACTATTTGCATTAAAACGGGACATGAAAAAACAGGAAATTAAACATCTGTACATTTGCCGCTGCATGTTGATCATGTGTTGACAATATCATGACACCCGCAAATGTCTGTCTATATATGCCGAATAACACTATGGATCACCCATTTTCAGCTTCTTATCCTGGGCAGAGTAATGAAGGAGCCTGTAGGCCTTCCGTAGCATAGGGGCACAAGACTGGGGTACACCCTGCACACACACACACACACACACACATATATAATATAACATTTCATTTACATTTTTTTACATCTTTTTCTTCTTCTTCTTCTTCAGATGATGATGATGATGATGATGATGATGATGATGATGATGAACCATATGAAAAAGGATCCCTGTGTAGTTTCTGCTCATTCTGTGAGGTAAGAGCTGTAATTAGTCATAAAAATGGCTTGTATCTATTTGGGGTAATCATAGTGCATTAACCTCTCCATCCCTCTGTGCTCTCTCTCTCTCTCTCTCTCGCTCTCTCTCTCTCTCTCCCCTTTCCTCATTTCTCCTCTTCCGACTTTCTCTCTCCATGTTTCCCCATCTCTCATTTTTCCTCTCTCTCATTCTGCCTGACCCTTCTATATTTTGTTTCTTCTATTCATTTCCCTCTCCCTCCTTCCTCTATCTTCTTCACACATTTTTTCCACGCCACCCCTCTCTCTTGCTCTTTTCCAGCACTGTGATTCTTGCGATAAGTGTCCATGTAAGGAGGGAGACAAGTCAGCACACTGCAAGCACTGCGATGTGAGTCCCACCCAGACACTAATATGCAGCACAGCATAGAGAAAGCTGTGACACACGAGCTGTGGCAACCTGACCCCTCACTTGATTGGCTGAACATTTCAGCTTTATATCCAGCTGACTGAGTGGTTGTGACTGACAGTGATGTTTGTGTGTTCGGCTTTTAATTTTGTGTTTTTCACCCCAGATGTGTAAATTCTGCAATATCTGTCCTGCCCTTTGTGAGACTGTTTGCAAACCAGGTGAGTGAAATACATTTGTTCATAATGTGTATGTCGATGCCTAATTGTATACTAAACAAGTGTAAATGTATGTGTCTGTGGCGATTTCAGGTGGCTACGTGGATGAACTGACAGGAACAGTCTACCAGTAAGTTCTTTTATTGCATTTAAGACGGAACTCACCTAATGTTCTAGGGTCCCTGTTAACCTTACCGTGTCTCTTTACCTCTTTAGAACAATAGCCCGTGCTCTGGAGGGCGGACAATAAAGCCCTCTGCTGCCACCATGTGGCCGAAGAGGAAACTGCAACCAACCAATTTTATTACTTTTAGTGTATAATAATTTATTTTTTGTTTTTTTGGTTTTGAAAAAAAATATAAAGATACAATCTTTACAAGGTTTATTTTAAGTAAATAACTTTATTGTTAAGTCTTAAGCTTTAAAGACACACTGAAACAGAAACCAAGTCTTAAAAAGCTCTTCAGGTTTGAAAAGGAGATTCTAGAAAATAAAACGATTAAGTCTTAAAATTAAGCATTTCATTTTCTTCAATTTCTCTGTCCTGTTTTCAGTTTTGACGTTAAGCAAATTGTATACCTGTTAGCAAATATATAATCAGTAACACATTTTCAAGTCATTGTCAATCAACAAAATATAGATGTCTCTTAAATACACACTGAAATGTGTTTACAACCAATCGGAGGGAAGCATCCAATCACCCACGATAAATGATCTAGGCTGCAGGAGAACTGGGGATTTATTCGTGAGACCATTACAAGGCGGGTGATGATCGGTTGACCAAAGTGCTCCAGTCCCTCGCTGTGGGATCATCAGATGTGAAGCGCCCGTATTAAAGGTCCCGTACAAAGATCAAGTTGGAGCATCAAGGCACATGACTACTCCCATATGCACTACTGTGCCTAGAGTACCGCACAATGTGACTTTATACAGACCTTTCAGATCTCTCCTACCATCACCGAAGTCGACGACCGCAAAATCGCTCAGTGGGATTACTGGACATTTTATTTCCGATATTTTCATCGTGATGAATCATAATGAACATGACAATAAAACCCCGATATTGGAAACTTAAATCATTTGTCCCGACAATTACAGATTTATACCCCCAGATGGCACTCCAGTATCACAAAAAGTCAGCGGAGATGCGTCAGTCTGAGCCCGAGTTAGATAAGAATGTCTACTGGTTCCCGTATCATTTAGGTTACCGACGTCTTTTTCTTTTGTTTATTTTCAGATAACACTTCATAGCGGTATTTGAAAAATCATTCGAATCATTGTTGGAATAAAAATGCATCAGATCAATAAAATTTTATGACCTTCTGAATGGTTGCTTCAAAGCACATTGTAATTTATTCCCTACAAAGGCCTTTGTGCCACAAGCCACCTGTCCTTATGATTGGTGGCCTTCACCTGAGTCCTGGGGCTCTTTGCTGTGTTCTTTGGCTCGTCTTGTGTTACATGGCGTTACTGCCAGCTTCAGGTCAACACAGCCCCCTCTGGCAAGATGACCCATGCACTTGCACGAGGTCACCATGACACAAATGGCCCACAGTGAGTCCGAGTGGCTCACATCATGTGACCTTCTCCGTCCCACATAGATCAAATGTCCCAGTACCTGAGCATGGAATGTTCTGATTCCATCCTTAAGCAAAGGAAAATGGCAGTCTGAATGAACTTGTGAGAGGTTTCGCTATGTTCCATCAGACACTCATTGTGTATTTCAGTAATATATGGGTTAATAATGCTGTAGATGTGACCACGTGCAATGTACAGAAATGGAAACAAATACCCAAGAGAAAATTGGTAACGGTTTATTAGGCAGATAAAATCAGACAATATGTCCACTTTCTCCATCCCCAATGAAGTGTGAGGCCAGTCAGAGCTCATCGTGGACACCTGACACAAGAGTTCCATAGTCAGTCAGGGTGCTGACAGAGAGGAACTGTGCTTTCTCCAAAATCTCTTCCAAAGACAGGCGGCCATCCTGAACAGAGGCGGAAAACAGAGCTAACCAGCCACAGACTAAACCCTTTCAGCTCAGAGACTGCAGCCTGAAACTTTCTTACAGTCAGCAAAGGGGACATTCCTGGTACAGGGGCCTTGGAAACATCAGTTCTACCTTCCCATCTGCACTTCACATACCTACTTACTTGGTTTGTGTTGTACAGGACACAACGCGATTGTACAAGGAAGTTACAAGAAACCATATAGAAACACGTATGAAAAATTTAACAGCTTTATTGATATTTGAAAGTGGGAAGCAGTGACTGTCTTCACATTGTGCCAGGCCTGTCTCTGTGTTTGCTGTCCCAGCAAAACCGTGACTGTGTTGCTCTCTGCTCAGTGTGGTTGGTGTCTGAACCTACCTTGACCCCAAATTCCAGAGTAGCGCCTGTAAACTGCATTTATTATACTGCTCTGCCGGACATGTTCTGCGAAGCAGCAGAAACGCTCCATCCCGACAACTGCTTGTGATGCGAATGGTATGGTGCTATATAACTGTGTTAAACAGGTCAGCAATGCCATTGTGGCAGAGTACAGAGCAGCAGCAAACCGGAATGCATTTTGGGGGGGGGGGGGGGGGGGGTTTCAAATAAACAAAAAAAGGGAAAAAATGGTTTTTTGGGGTTTTGTAAGGAAACCCCCCTTT
>JAODKE010000050.1:4577944-4648305 GCA_026779605.1 Mormyrus hasselquistii | reverse complement strand
AAAAATAATAATAATAATAATTATTATTATTATCATAAAGATCTTGGCCATCACCTGACATAGGAGACAGCCATGATTATTATTATTATTTTTATTATTATTATTATCAGTGATGGAAAAAGTGTTCAGTTTTCATATTTAAGAATAGTACAAATGTTATTCAATTATACTACTTTTAAAAGTACTTAAGAAGTGTGGGCGTTTTAAATCTATTGACCTTACAAAATGCAGCCTATCCATTTAAGTTCACTCAAACAGGCTTGAATATAGTACTGTGAGTCCAGCACAAAAACAAACCGAGTCTTATGTTTTCTTTTTGTTCAGAAAGAGCGGTGTAGCTTGCAGAGTCAGCACGCCGATTAGCAGAATGACTTTTATTCTGTGGAAAACCAAAGCTCAATCTACGGGCCAGATTTAATAATGAATTATAAACATTTCGTGGGCCCGTATTTTGAGACATTCTGAAAGGGGCGAATACGCCAACTCAAACGATCCATTAGTGAAACCGGCTAATTGTTCAAAGTATTTATTACAATCATTTCAGTAGTAGCTCTAGTACTCATTACTTTGACCACTGATTGACTATAAATATCTGCCACAATTTTGTTATGTCAACTTTCATATTGTGCATTTCTACATATTGTTTCTTCCTTCTTCAAAAAAACAATATGCAATGCATAATAATAAGAAAGAGAAAAAAAGAAAGAAAGAAAGAAAGAAAGAAAGAAAGAAAGAAAGAAAAAGAAAAAGAATGCTGAAGTATTGTGAGAGAAAATCTCACTGAAAAGAAAATCGATTCTGGGTAAGAAAAATCGTGATTCATACAGTATTTTACCCAGAATTGTTCAGCCCTACTCAGGTATGCTGCATGCAATATTAGGCCCTTATTTTTTAAAGGTGAGTAATGATGGTTGTACAGAACATATTGAAGTAAATTCATTATTTTGGATCAGAAATGTAGCGAAGTGAGAGTAAAAGTTGCAATAACTTAAAAGACTCAAGTAAATTACAAATCCTGAAAGAACCTATTTAAGTACAGTAACAAAGTTTTTGTTACTCCTTAATAACAGGACAGGTTCTGACTGTGATGGGGAAGGAGACATAAAAACCCAGCTACAGAAATGGAACGGTGCTGACCCAGAAGATGAGGTTGAAGATGAACATGAGGTACTTCACAAAGCAGAAGCAGTGTCCCGAGATCGCCATCCTGGACAGGAGAGAGAGGCGTGTGTTACAGCAAACCCGCTCCTGTCACTGCCACAGCACACAGCATCACACAGAGGTCCTCCAGGGAGGAGCTGAAGTTTCTAAATCGTTTATTGTTACACACGGAGGAAGTCAAACAGGACGTTACCACCCTGAAGGCAAAACTGAGCACTATGGCAATTCACAGCCTTAGTATGTCATACACAGCCTTAGTATGTCATACACAGCCTTAGTATGTCATACACATGTTACCGCACTACGTTTGTACCCACTTCCAGCTCTGTTCATGCTCCGTAAATGTCTCTCTGGCAGTGGAACATGAACATCCCCACTGCGTAGCCATCCCTGTCTATGAGTATGTTTCTATATGTGAATTTCAAACAGTATGGCAGCTTATGTCTGAACACAGGTCCCTCCAGGTTGCTTAAATTATTTGCATTCGTTCATCTCACTCATCAGAAAGAATGCGTGTCCAAACGAGGTATGTGCAGACCTCCTGCATCTCAGCGTTCGCAGATGAAGACTGTGAGCGTAACTCCAGCCCAGGGCGGCTGGCAGGGCAGTCAGAACAAAACCCCCCGGGCTCCTCTCATCTGCGCTGTTTGTGCGTCAGGATGTCTGATGTCATACCTGCTGTGTAGATGCTCTCCTCACTGAACAGGGCGATGGTTGAAAGTACGTCTGGTCACTTCGGCTCCTGTTTTTGGTCTCCTGTGCACAGATAGTCCCCTGAGATTTTAAACACACGCTCCTCTGCTTTCTGTTTCTAAATTATTTTAAAAGCTCATATAATCGCTGTGTAGTTGCCCTGCCTCGCATTCCCGACTTTATAGGATCACCTATCGGGGTTGCTGTCCTGTTCTCTCCTTGCTTTCTGTGTCATTCCCTGGTAACTTTCTGTTCTCAGTGAACTTCCCTCTTTCCCTCTTCTCCTCAATAAGTTCCAGATGTGTGTGCGTTCTTTCTCCCCCTGCCATCCCCTCTCTCCCTCTCTCCCTCCGTCTCTCTCTCTCTCTCTCTCTCTCACCCCCCACCCATGTTCATTCTTCCCGAATCCCTTGTCCTGCCCCTTGCTCCTGTTATACCTTATCTCTCTTCTTCTTATAAACACTTTAGTTTATTTGCCAAATACGCCTCTTTTCCAACAGATTTTTGGGTCGCCCCTCCTGTCACCCGCATGCCCTCCCCCATCCTCCTGACTCTGTCCCTTCCAGCGTATCTCCTCCCCCATTGCTTCCTGTCCTTCTCAGCCAAATGGAGGCTTTCCGGACAGAGACCAGACGATTGTGTTTATGTTGCATTTTCGCTGAGGTTTTTCTCAGTTTGAGGAGCTCATGAAACCACATTAATTACAAATTATCACTACATGCCTGTCAAAGATTCATGTTTTTTTCCCCATTTCTTTACTGTGTAATTCAAGTCATTGTTTAAACTGCTAAAACTAATTAATAAATACTTACAGTAATGCCCTCTGGCATGTTCGGAAATAACAGAACAGGCTGGACAGCAGTACAGTCTCACTCATAATCCAGCATGCAACAAGTAGCCGAGTGTCGCCCTCTAGTGGCGGACATCAGTCTAGGATCCATATGAGCCTAGACTCCATGAGAAGAGAAAGACAATCTACTTTACAAATAACGCTACTAAAAATGTCATGTAGTGTAGTGAAGGGCAGAGCAAAAACACAACCTTGGAGATATCACCGTGTAAAATAACAGTGTTTATTGCCATTTGAATGTGACATTTGGGTAGATATAGCTTGTATTTGTGTAACAAGAAGCAGGTGGGGGTCCCGGAATACAAGTCATAATGCTTGGGTGCGAAGCAAAAAACACACAATGCATGATTATTCCACAGAGGACTGCAGCTCTCCCACCTGTGCCATGGGGGACAGAAAAGGAAGAAATCGAGACAGATATTTGATCTAAAAATATAGCGATCTAAAAAAAAAAGAATGGGTGGGTGTCATCACTGCCAACAACATATCAGTATATAATGCGTCACCCCCACCCCCAAAAAGACAATAGGTATTACTCAAACAAGCTGGAAATCACTCAGCATCTTACAGGGCATTGGAGGCCCTGCATGCTCTCCATCACTCGCTCAGACAGTGGCAGATGGCAGGTCTACAGTTTTTCTTGGTCGTGTTGGCACTGGAGGAGTGCATCAACAGACGTTCCCCCTCTTCTAGTTTGAGTCCTCGTCGATGAACAACAAGGCCTCCACTTCATTCCACCTTCGTGCTTCCTTTGTCCCGGCTGCGCCCACTCCCAAATCTTTGGGGATGAATGAGACCAACATAAGTCCCGGGCTGCCGGACTCATCCCTCACTGCCCCCTCCAGGCTTTCATCCGCCCCTCCATCACCCCCGCAAGCATCCCACTCCCCATCCCTCTTCCTTTTTGAGTTGCTGGTGGTGCTGACGCCCCACAACACACAGGCAATGGTGGCAATGCCGGCCATCATAATGACCGCGACGACAATGGTCTTCCATAGCATACCGGTCTTACTGACACCGACTTTGGCTTCTAAGGGGACAATGTTCTGCGAAGTAGACTTGAGTACCGTCTGGGTCACAGTAGCCTTGAAGGAGGAGGTTTCCAGGGTAGAACTTTCTGGAAGAAGCGCAGGACGTAATGTGGAAGGTTTTCCTATGATGGTCAGAGTATTGCCTTGAGTATGCTGGACTGGTTGGGGAATAGTTTTTCCCAGAATGGCTTCTGCAGTAGTTTGGGCAGTTGGGGTGCTAGATATTTCTGAGATAAACTCTGTAGTTGGTTGGATAATTGGGACAGTAGACAATTCTGGAACAGATTCCGTGGTAGGATGGGCCATTGGAGTATTAGATGATTCTGGAAGTGGTTCTGTGGTCAACTGGACAGTTGGAATAGTAGATGATTCTTGAACAGGTTCTGTGGTAGGCTGGGTGGTTGGAAAAATAGAAGATTCTGGAACAGTTTGTGTTGTAGGCTGAACAATTCGAGTAGCAGATAAAACCGGAACAGATTCTGTGGTGGGCTGAATGGTGGGAGAAGAAGATGATTCTGGAACAGATTCTGTGATGGGCTCAGTGGTGGGAGAAGAAGATGATTCTGGAACAGATTCTGTGATGGGCTCAGTGGTGGGAGAAGAAGATGATTCTGAAACAGATTCTGTGGCAGGCTGAACAGTTGGAGTAGCAGATGATTCTGGAACAGATTCTATGGCAGGCTGAACAGTTGGAGTAGCAGATGATTCTGGAACAGATTCTGTGGCAGGCTGAACAGTTGGAGTAGCAGATGATTCTGGAACAGATTCTGTGGCAGGCTGAACAGTTGGAGAAGTAGATGATTCTGGAACAGGTTTTGTAGTAGGCTGGGCAGTTGTAGTAGTAGATGATTCTAGAACAGATTCTGTGATAGGTTGGATGGTTGAAGCAGTAGATGGTTCAAGGTATTGCCTGGAAGTAGATGATTCTGGACCAGGTTCTGTGAGTAACTTGACAGCTATGCTAAAAAACTGTGTGGAAGGTTCAGGATCCCTGGAGGTGCTATAAAGCTGGTCAGGAGCAGTAGTTGTGGGGCTTGTTAAAGAATCCAAATTAGTTGTGAGGACTTGTTGGGTATGGAAAGCAGGGAGACTGAGCAGCAATGAAGTAATAAACATAGGCTGTAAGACGGACATCCTAAAGGTGCAGAAATCCAGGCCTACAATGATGGTAAACAGCAAGGTTAATTAGTTTATGGACAAAGTAGACAAGAAATTGTCTATACTGCAGATTGAAATGCAATAATGCTACAGTTTAGAGTGAGTCATTTTTGGAAAGGCTGGGGTGGGGAGTTAATGGTACTACTGATAAGTACTGTTGAGCTACAATGGGAACCAGCTCTCTCTGGCTGCTGCAAGGGCTGTGGTGTTTTGCAGACCCTGCCCTGGTTTCTGACACACCTAGCTCTCTCTTCCTCTTTTGAGACCTTTCTCCACTCTCAGAAACAAAGTCATTGAGAAATAGTGAAAGCTCATCAGGACCGTGTGTTTTCTCAACATATTGCAATCCAAACTGTATATGAACTACCTAGCGCAATGCACCTTTTGTCTTATAAAACAACAACATGTCAAGCAAACATTGGATATGTCTTATCTTAAGTAGCCTTTAAATTCATATAAGCAATTCATTAGAGAGCACAAAACACCAGAACAAATTTCGACTGACACGATAAAACTATCATGTATCGGGGAGGCAGTGTGCGGCTCATTGTGCCTGTAATCACAAGGTCGCAGGTTCAAACCCAGCCTCAGCACGTCTGCGGGTCCTTGAGCAAGACCCTTAACCCCCAGCTCCCTGGGTGCTGCTACAGGTGGCTGCCCTTCATGGACAGCTTGCTTACAAAGAACAAGTTGAAGGAGGCATAAAAAACAATTTCCCACAGGCTCAATCAATTATCAGAACTAGCATGTACCATACTAGTTGTATCGTGTTAGTCAATAAGGCCTGGAGTATTGTGCTCTCTAATGAAACAAAAAGTCATTAAACAGATGACCAACCCAATGCCTCCTTGGGAGCTGGGTATAGTGGCCCCTATGACCCAGTGGCTTAGTTGCTTCTCCACACTCAGGTATTTTCAAGAAGTTAGTTACATTTAAGGCTTTATATTCACCTCTGAATATGCATCCCCTGCTGTTTGAAAAGGGCTGAATGCCTCTTACCTTCAAGCTGGCACCAGAAAATTCGACAAAATAAAAACAGAGAGTATTGAAGTTTCCTTTGGTGAAACACAGCCCCAATGGACAATTTTCAGCAATTCTCCTCTTGTCCTCTCATGGCACTTTTTAGCATATCTGTGCCTCAGTCTGTCGCTTCATTACTTGCAAGCTGGAGATAAAACCTTTTGCGGTGTTTGCAAGAAGGGCGCCTGCCGGTCAGAGTCAGAGGTGCCTGCTTATACTTACGGCTCACAGTTCTTACCACATCGTAACGTTCCTCTTTCCTTTGGGTGGAGATCATGCACATCCTTGAGTGTGTGTGTGTGTGTGTTTGTGTGTGTGTGTGCGCTTGTTTGGCACTGATTCCAATATTTCACACCGGAATGTAATGTATGTGTACATCTATATATCTCACTCCTGGAGGGGGGGGGCAGCACCATAGCCCTCTTCCCCATCCACCTCCCCACCCTCTGCAAGTGGAATTTGTTTTATGTCCCCAGGCAGGTACCCTACTTAGTTTTTTGATTTTATTATTTTTGTTTGCAGGACGTGGGTGCAGTGATGAGTAATACCTGCTGGTGCTCAAACTCTGACACATGAGCACTGCTGTCCAGATCTTAAGCTTGACCTCTTTGTCAGTGTGGTCAGTGCCATGGGTTGCAGCACTGCCTAACCCTAACCCCAGCCCTAGGGAAGGGATACACACCACACCGTTCCCCCCATTTAGTGGCAGGACATCGAAGCTGAAAGCTTTCAGGCATCTTGAGCTAAGGCACCATGCCTGAAAACTTAATGGTTTCAATGGCATAACTGTCTGTTTAACCATTAATCACCATTGACCAGTTTCTGCTGAGCCATCAGATTAACAGTTGAACACAGATTTTATTTTTGATAGTACTGACAATTGAATGATCAAATGCCCTCCCCCTTCACAGTGCTGTTCAAGGGTCTTTTGGGGGAGGGGGTGTCACCACCTGTCTTTCAGTCCCTTGTTCACAGTTCATCGCACTGCTTGTTCCATCTCATTCTCCCTCTGTCCTCCCAAAACTCCTGCAGATCCTCAGGTGTGATTCTAGGTCTTTCCCAGACCTCCCCCGCCTGCCTCCTCTTCTGTCTCTCATGGTCTCTGTCATTCCTGCGCATTCCCTCTCTGCTTCGGGGCGATGAGGAGGAGCCGTTAGCGTACCAGAACTCCACCCTCTCCTCTATCGAGGCCCTGGGCTGTGTCCACAGAACCCCCACGTTACACTCCGCACTCCCACCCTGCGACCGCCTTGGTCTCTGTCTACTCCGGAGGAGGGAAAGGCGTACCCACAGGAACACTGTAAGCCCGAAGAAGACCGAAGCAGTCATACTCAGCACCCACAGGATGATGAGGCAACCCAGCTTAGTGGATCGAGGTGAAGACAGTGTTTCCACTGCTTCACTTTGGCACGCTGACTGGTTTCTATGTGTGACTGCGCTGCTGGTTATTAATCCACTGTCTGTGGTGCTTCGTCCAGGAGAGCTTGTTTGTGTGACTGTGGGGGCATTTGTGCTCACATCAGTCTGTGACTCTGTCCCCCTGCGGATGCTCGTGTTTGGTATCTTACTGGGTGCATCGGTGCTGCTGCTGTAACCATCAGAATTGGGTCCGTGTTCATTGATTGATGTCCCTGCTGATTTACTGTACACAGTGCTAGGCTCCGTTAGCCTGTCATCATCTGCTTGGTTCCTGCTTGTTCTAGCCTGGGCGTTCCCTGACGCTGTGCTGTAGGTGTCGTGTTCTGGTGTTGATCCAGCTCTCCAAAACTCCTGGGAGCTTGTTTGTGTGACTGTGGGGGCATTTGTGCTCACATCAGTCTGTGACTCTGTCCCCCTGCGGATGCTCGTGTTTGGTATCTTACTGGGTGCATCGGTGCTGCTGCTGTAACCATCAGAATTGGGTCCGTGTTCATTGATTGATGTCCCTGCTGATTTACTGTACACAGTGCTAGGCTCCGTTAGCCTGTCATCATCTGCTTGGTTCCTGTTTGTTCTAGCCTGGGCGTTCCCTGTCGCTGTGCTGTAGGTGCTGTGTTGTGGTGTTGATCCAACACTCCAGACCTCTGGGGATCTCCTTGGGGTTCTATCTGCTGTTGTGAGTCTGTTTTCCACTCCAGTTTCACGTCTCCACCCTGAGGGTGAGGGCCTTGAGTCTGACGTCCGTTTCCACGTTGGTGTAGAGTTTCTGAACCCGGGTGTAGCGGCCTCTGCCAGCGCCCGGGAGCTGACTGTGATCACATGAGGGTGTCGCAGGCTGTCTGTCTGCCTGACCACCGTAAGGTCGGAGGGAGCTGGGGTTTTATTTCGGTTGTGAGGCTGAGATAACGTGAAGTCGGGAACAGATGCAGAAAAAGCAAAGAGATAAGACAGAGAGAGAAAAACAGACACTGGCGACTGCTTCATTATCTGAGAGAGGGAGAGAGAATGGGATGCAAGTTAGTACAATTATAATGTACTGCGTTGACGAAGGCAGTCCGTCACTACATGGTTTCATTTCTGGTATTCATTTGCCACTTCCGTGTGGATGATAGCTGTCTTACTCAAATAAAGTATCTTGCGCTCAAGTGAACATGGTACTTCCGTGTCGAAATATTGCACCAAACTGGCATCTTGAGGACGTCTACAGGTAAATAAAACAGAAAACATGCCTACCTGGCTCTTTAGTGCTCTGTCTTCCTCTTTCTCCATCATTTCCTTGTTTGCATCTAAAAGAAATACCCTGTGCCTTCTGGGAAACCACTAACCCCCCCCCCCTCCAAGAAACTGGGTATTGACGGTGTGCAAAAAGAAGGTTTAAATATGACAACGGCGCGCAGAGGCGCGTCCGTATGAGGCAGGATGTGGCCACTGCTCGCTGAGAATGAGTAAATCATCCTGTTCAGTTTGCTTTCAAAACCCACCGAAGGAAAACATATTCATGGCCGTGCCAAACAGCTGACAGCCAAAATTATAATAGATAACATAACTTTATTAATGCCAAGGGGAAATTCTTTTCAGTAGCACTGTAGGTAATTAAAGAGCATACAAACACACACATGTAGTGTAAAATAGCAGAAGACAGCACACAAGTGCAACATACTGTATTACACATAGTGCAAATCAATTTAAAAAGTACACAGTACACAGACATTCTGAACAAGATTATTAGGTAAATAGATATAAAGACTAAATAAATTAACAGAAGGCATATGTGTAACAAGGAACACAGACAGCAATGGAGGAAGCACTCCCTGTGCCTCTGAATGGCGGATTACCTCAGATTAGCAGGATGAGATTGTGCATCGGTGAGATTAAAATCAGAGTGAGTGTGAAAGTGATTGAGGCCACAGTCAAACAGAAGCTGTGCTGATTCCACAATCGAAAGAAAGAAAGACACGCTGAACGGAACCAGCAGGAGAGGCGGGAGAAGGAGAATGGGTGATTGGGAGTTTGGAAATGAAAGGGTGAGAGAAAGTGAGGGAGGCAAAGAAGGAGAAGAATTTCAAATAGTGATGAAGAGAGAGCAAGGAAGCTTAGACAACAATGATATGGAGGACTGGAACGGGTTATTTAGTGAGGAGGAGCCTGTGGATGGGGTGGAGGAGGCCGGACCTGGGGCTTCTGTGACCCCAAACAGCGTGCTGAGGCTGAAGGCCTACACAGAAGGTGAGTGTACAAGAATCACCGTGCTTCCACAACACATCTCACTATGGTAGTTCATTAATGCATGTGTGTGTGTGTGTGTGTGTGTGTGGGGTGGGGGGGGGCGTATGTATATACCAAACGTTTTTTGATTTTTTTAAAATCTGTGAATGGAATCAAAAAACTATGACTGCCAAAAGCCTAAGGCTGAGATTCGGGCTGGGTTGGGTTGTAATTGTTGTGAAATGAATGGCGATTCCCACAAAGATATGAATACAAACGTGTGTGTGTGTGTGTGTGTGTGTGTGTGTGATAGATACACGCACACATGCCAGCGTATCTATCAGGTACAGTTCAGTACGTGGAATATAATACACTGAGTCCTCCAAATAACTTCACTAGATGATCAGTTTGATGTCACACTTTGGGCCCAGCAGAAGCACCATAGCACCTTTAGCTTGAGCACATAAGAAGGTCCAGCATGGCTGCAGCTCTTCAGCTTTTAGCTGTGACTCATTCTGGATTAACAGCAGCCTCTCTAATACAAACCCATAACTCCCTTTATGTCCAGATATAAATAGCAAGCGGCACCTACATGGAGTATGTATGGAGTATGTATGGAGTATGTATGTACCTGCAAGACTGCTCACTAAAGACAGAAGAGGAACAAACCACATGGCACTTTGAACACACACTAATCTTTGGTGTTTTATCGTGCCCAGATTACCTTTGTGCTCCTGAAGACAACATCTACAACATCAACTTCTCACGTTTCAAAATTCGAGATTTACAGACAGGAGCTGTCATACTGGACCTCCATAAACAGTGCCCAACCGGTGAGTATCTGTGTTAGCCTGATAGCTAAAACCAAGGGTGACAACTCCAAATGAAAGTGGACAGCACTGCCCTCTGCCTGGGTTATGCTTTAACTGCACCATATGGGCTCCCTCTACCGCCAATGGAGCAGATATATGCATTTTCATAGTAAACAAGACTTGATAATGTTAGACAGCATCAACAAAAATCAAATGGGACATAATCAGCTGCCCTTTCAATACCCAATGGTAGGCGCATACCCTTCCCTGTTTATATTGGCTGCTTGATGTTGCTTATACCTTAATTTCCATTCTCCAACATCCAAGTCCAGGACACATGGGCAGCAATCTTTGCAGAGATGTCAAGACCTCCCTTTCCCCAGCCAGCTCCTCCAGATCCCCTGCTGGAATACTGAAGCATTCCCAGGCCAGATTATCCAGATTGTCCAGCATATCCAGAGTCTGCCCTGGGCTCTGCTTCTGTTAGGACATGCCCAAAGCACCTCCTCAGGAAAGTCTACTATTGACATCATAGACAGATGCCCAAACCAACTTAGCTGGCTCCTTTTGGTGCGGAGGAGTAGTAGCTCTACTTTGAGAACCTCCCAAATGTCTAAAAAAGGCCAAGTCCAGACACCCTGTTAAGGAAGCTCATTTCTGCCATTTGTATCTGCGATCCCATTCGTATACTTAAAGTACTGTTACTCATCCTCAGCATGAGGGGGAGGGGGGGGGGACATTATCTGGTTGAGATCCAGACTTGGATGCACTTCACACTCAGCTGCAAACCACTCCAGTGCATGTTGCAGGTCACAGTTCGATGAAGCCAACAGGACAACATCATCAGCAAGACGCAAAGACACTCGCCGCCACCTTGAATGCGCCTAAAACTCCTGTTCATAAAAGTTATGAATAGAATCGGTGACAGAGGGCAGCCCTGGCAGAAACTAAGGAGAGTGAACCTCCAGAAGTTGGAATGCATCCTTTAGTCCCCTTCCTTATAGACTGGGACCACCATCCCAGTCTGCCAATCCATAGGCCCTGTCCCCAACAGTTGAAGATGCATATCAGCTAAGACAGACATCCAGAGCCTTCAGGAACTCATTTACCACTGAAGAGCACTCCCTCTCTGTTGTAAACAGTCTCCGGATGGGTTACCCAAATTTGTTTGAAGCTGACTGAAAGTCACTTTCCATGGTCTAACTGAATTCCCCCCCCCCAGTTTTGGCTTCTGCAACTGCTAAAGCTATACTACATCTGGCCACCAAGTTTGAGAGTTGCCACTGCAACAGGCATTGACAACCTTATGGCCACAACTCTGAATAGCCACCTCTGCAATGGAGTCAAGAGATATGGTTCATTTGGGCTCAATGTGTTAGCATACAAAAGAAGTTCTGTCAGAGGTGTGAACTGAAAACAGGGACCACTGCAAGATGCTCCCAGCACACCCTCACAATATATTTGGGTCTGTCAGGTCTGTCCAGCATCTTCCCCCTATCTGATCCAACTCATCACCAGGTGGTGATCAGTTGATAGCTCAGCTCCTCTCTTTACTTGAGTCACATGTCTGATGATACGACTATAAAACTGATCATCAAGCTATGGCCTAGGGTTTTCTGGTCCCAGGTCCACTTATGAATTCCCTCATTCTTCAATATAATGTTTGTTATTGACAAACAGTGGATCGCACAAAATTTAAGTAACAAAGCATCACTCAGGCTTAGATCGGGCAGGCTATTCCTCCCAGTCACAGCCTTCCTGGGTTCCATGCTGTTATCCACATATTCGTAATAGTCCCGCCAGTGGAAGCACCTTACCAGCACCCCACCCAAGATCTCCAAGAAGCCCAGATACTCTAAACTGGTTTTTGATGTATAAGCACAGATAAAAGTCAGACCCCATCCCCCCGACTTAAAAGGGAGGCAGCCCTCTCCTTCACCGGGGTGAAGCCCAGTGTACAAACGCAGAACTGGAAGGCGATAAACCACACCTGCTGAACATCTCTCACCTGGAGCAACTCAAGGCTGCAATATAGTCAGGCCCCCCTTCAGGAGTTTGGTCCGAGGGCCTGTGCTGTGCATTGAGCTGAGCCTGACCATATCTAGATGGTATCTTATCACCTCCTGCATCATCTCAGGCGCCTTTCCCACCAGAGAGTCACATTCCACATCCCTGGAAGCAGCTTCGGTAGCCGGAGATCAGTCCTCGAAGGGCCCTACTTTCAACTACCGCCCGATCTGAAATGCACCAGACCCTGGTGGGCCCACAGGACAATGGTCCCATTTAGTTCTGTTGGGCTATGCCTGTTCGGGCCCCTTGGGTGAAGGCCCAACCACCAGGCACTTGCTGATGAGCAGGGCCCCGGTATCCCTGTTCCAGACACGGTGCTCGAATCTTTTCATCTTTCATAATTGCACATTGTCTGGTGAATCCTAGGACCAATTTACCCTGGAAGGCCCTACAAAGAGGAATTACCACTGACAGCATGACTCATAGGATCACTGGGACGAACCCCTCCACCACGGTGGACTTGCCTACCTGCCAGCCTGCCTGTCTGTCTGTCTAAACTGCATCTTAGAGATAATATCCAAGCTTCATTTTGTAATGCTATCTTTTTATAATGATATTAAATTTCACTCTTTCAGAAATTAAGGATGCGATCGACACAAATGCGGGAAGGTTTATCCAGTATCGCTTTAGCCCCGCATTTCTGGCACTGCGAGAGATAGGAGCCACGTAAGTGTTTCTGTTCTCCAGTGGACACATTAAGGTTCTCTGGTGGTGTGCCTTCAGTGTGAGGTTCTGTCGAACGCCCATTGTGGGAAGACTCAGTATGAAAGTACTCGTAGTGAAAACTCCTTAAATACTCCGTTTTGATAGTACTCACTGTATAGTTCAACAGTACTTGGTGTGAAAGTATTTGTCATTAAAGTGCTGCTAAAAAGGCTGAGTGTAAAGCACTCTGTGTGGGTATGTCACACTCTGGCCAGGTTGGAGTTCACAGTGGGGGCCAAGGCCCTGAACAAGCTGCGGCTGATCGAGAGGCATTACTACAAGGAGCACCTCTTGAAGAGCTTTGACTTTGAAATTGGCTTCTGCATCCCCTTCAGCCGAAACACCTGTGAGCACATCTACACCTTACCGGAGCTGGACCCCCAGACAGGTCCGTGACTTTCACAGGGACAGTCTGAACAGGGTGAGAGAACCTCTGGGGACAGGCTGTGACTTTTTGAATGGTTCGGGACATTGTGATGAAACCCTTGATCACACTGTGTTTTATTGTTTTAATCATCCTCCTACACCAACCCAATGCTCCTCTGACCCTCCATCCAAACCCTCTTCTCACCACCTTCTGATCTCCCCTTTCAGTTGAGGAGATGATCGCTAGTCCGTTTGAGACCAAGTCAGACAGTTTCTACTTTGGCAACAACAAGCTCATCATGCACCACAAGGCAGAGTATGCATTCTGTGGAGATGTGGAGAGAGAGAGGCACCAGCACTGATGAAAAAGGACTGTCCTGCTTACAGCCACCAGTGACATAGACTGTACAGCTGGAACAGGAAGGATTGGAGCAGTCTGTGGTGAACATGACCAGACACACACACACACCCACACACGTGTCTATTCACATCTCTGCAGGGACCGTCCATTCATTTCTATAGGACAAACCCTAATCCCAATGACCTCCTTAACCCCTACCCAGCCCTAACCTTAACCATAAGTTATGAAATAAAATACAGGACTTCTGCGTTTTTAGTTTTTGACTGCAGTGACAGATTTTTTTTTTTAAAAATTGAGTTTGCTCTTGTGAGGACTGAAATAATGGTCCACACAATGTCAAAATATCAGGGTTTTTAATCACATTGCAGGGACATTTGGTATATAATTAACAGCCGGTCAGACACACACACCCACACACACCAAAGGAAGGCATCACACGCTTTTCTCCTATAAATTAGCTGTGACACAGTGCTATTATAGTTTTCACCATGCAATACTGGTTGTCAAATAAAATAAACTTCAAAACATACACATCTATCTGTGCCCGTGTCTTTTTCAAGCTTGAATTGAGGAAAGCAGAGTGAGTAAACAAACGCTTTATCCAGTGTTCCTGTTTTAAACGCCTCTTTCCCTCCTCTCTTCAGCTCACCTGCCATTTCGTCTGATGTTCAGCTCTCCTACAAACATCCTCTGCTATTTTCACTCACACAATGCTGTACATGTTTGGTTTTGCAGCGGGCTGCTTCCTGTTAGCATTATTACCGGGCATGGGCACTCCTGATCAGGGTGGGGGTTGGGGGGGGGGTGTAACATTTTCTCCCCTCATCACTTTGCACTCTTTTTTTCTCCCAAACCACGGCTGCCATTCATGCATCCCGTTGGTTCAGCTACACTCACGAAATGAGCACAGCACGACCCCCGAAGTAGTGTATGGAGGCAGCTCCTAATGAGAGAGCAAGAGGCACAAGTCAGTTACCCGCTCTGCTGTCCATCACGTTTGTCAATATTCATGCTGTTATGCAGCAGTACAGCTGTATATAGGATGGTTAGCATCTCCCAGGACCTCATCACAAGAGTGATTTCTGGTCTTTGAGAAAGGAAGGCTGTTTGCCTGTCTATGGGTTTGCATTGGACTCCTCAAAGCATTTTCCCTTTTTTTGCGTCCATATTATTATTTATTTATTTGTCCGGGGTTGGTGGAGAGAGAGTCCGTGTCTTAAGTGCCTTTTCTCATTTGCCATCGATTTGTAGTGGGAGCCCCGCCTAGTCCCAAGAGGGGCGGAAAAAACAAGAGAGGCACCAAAAGGCATAAGGAGTCGTAATGAGTAAAACCCGCTGCGATTAATGGCTGAGTGAGCGGCTCCCCATACACGGCGTTAAGGATGTGCTGTAATTACTGAGTAATGTTGACACCCCGGGCCTCGTGTGGGAGCCGTGCAGGACGCTTTGTGGGGTGAGGCGGGTGTGCGTCCTGCTCCCGGTCTTTTGTCACTATGGGTTCCCGGCAGCTGCTCGGGGCTGCGCTCCTGCTGCTGGCTGCCTCGGCAGCGCTGTCAGCTCCGCAAGGAGTCCGATACTCCCGGGCTTTGGTGAGTGTTTATCCGCTATCGGGCTGTTCGCGTTTCCAGCGCCATCATATTATGGAAAAATCTCATGTCATAGTTTTTTTTTTCTTCAGAAATATGTGAAGTAATTTCAAAAACCGATAATAACATTAAAATAGCAGAACTGTATAGCGGTAAATGAAAGTAAAATAAGTAATGGTTTCATCTTTAATTTTATTGCATCTGCTGTGTACGAGTTAAACAGTTTTGTATAGGCATATGTTTTAATGTGAATTCCTTATGGGTCTGTATATATGAAAGTTTTCATACTGAGATTATTTACTTTATTTATTATTCTGCTATTTATTATTATTAATAAATAATATTTCAATAATTATTATTTACTTAATGCAGTCCTGTTTTTATTGCCATAAGAGTATGAATAAAATCTTAAAATTATAGAACAAGTAAACATGTCTGTATAAAGAAAATATGTAAAATGAGAAAAATGAGAAACTGAGAGACACTTAAGTTATTCTTGAAAAAACCCTACATTTTCAGCATGGAGCATTTTAAAAAGTATGTGAAGTAACAGCTAGGCACACTGAAAACACCAAACCCTGCTGATAATCTGTGTGAGGCTCCACAATCGGTGATTATGAAAAGAAAAATACACAGAGTTAGTGTTACGTATCACATCATGTTGTCAGGAGATGATAAAAGATGGTGATGTCATTCCTGACTACTGTGGTCCTATTTGTTGGGGGATATCTAGGGAGTGAGAGTAAGCTGTGCAGTTAACGGGCTTAACTCTCCCTTCATGCCGGCTGCAGGACTGGCTGAGCCGGTATGGATACCTTCCTCCTCCAGATCCCCGCACTGGAAGGCTGCAGACGCGGGAGGGCATCGAGTTAGCCCTGAGGGAGATGCAGAGGTTCGCGGGGCTCAAAGAAACAGGCAGGCTGGGTAATGCAGCATCGCTTCTCACTGCATTCGGGGAGGCACCCCAAACTGGAGCCTGAACAGTGCACTTCTCCACCCATCTGCTAGATGGCGCCACTCTGTCACGCATGTCCACCCCTCGCTGTTCTCTGCCGGACATCATGGGAATGGCTGACTTGCTGAAGAGGCGGAGGAGGCGGTACGCTCTGTCTGGCCTGCGATGGGAGAAGACCGAGATCACGTGGAGGTGAGCACCACCTGGAGCCAACGTGCTGCAGAAAAGCCCAGCCTAGCTCTGTTCATACCTTTTTTTTTGCTTTAACCTCTCCCTCTCACTCCTCCCTAGCGTACATGCCTATCCCTCGCTCTCTAGCTCGCCAACCCTCCCAGCAGATCTAGTTGAGCTTGTCTTGAAACACGCTCTGAGAGTGTGGAGTGATGTCACTCCTCTGCGATTTTACCGCCTCTCCCGTGACGGTGGAGGACAGCAGGAAGAAGGGGACATCAGAGTCACTTTCACTCGTTCGTTTCACGATGACGGATACCCCTTCGATGGCAGAGGCGGCACACTTGCACACGCCTTCTTCCCAGGCACAGATGCGCTTGCGGGAGATGCACACTTTGACGATGAGGAGACCTGGAGCTTCGGAGGTGTGGACTGGGCTGCCCTGTTCTGGGATGAGTTTCTGGGTGCTGTCATTGTGTTGCAGACTGATGACTTGTACAGGGAGTGAGACTTTTGGTGTGACCCTGCTTGGCAGGTGATACAGGCAGCACTGACCTCTTCACGGTGGCCATCCATGAGTTTGGCCATGCCCTTGGCCTCTCCCACTCCTCCTCTGAGCACTCCATCATGAGGCCTTACTACCTGGGCTCGGTGGGAGATATCCAGAAGTACAGCCTATCTGCCGACGATAGACTGGGGATCCAGGCCCTCTACGGTGAGCAAGGCTGGGTGTCGAAGGGGCGTTGAAAGGACAATCATACCTCGGGAGATTCAGGAGACCCAGCGCTTTATAGGGGCCCCGAATATGAAAAATAATAATGTATATCATCAGGAAATATTATGCATCCATTTCCACAGTAGCAGATTCCCAGAAATTTTGTTTGGGGGCCCAGATTTTCCAGCTACGCCCCTGGGTGTCGGTGATGTACATAAACATCACTTGCAATGGTTATTTCCTTAGCAAATGAATAATGTTTCGTACCCAAATGGTCACCATGTGTCAGAACTGCAGTTATTCCTCGCAGGGACGAAGACGACCCCAATCACGGCTCGTCCGGATGAGTCACTCACCCCTGGGCTGCCGCATTTCCCCGCTCCGCCCCCCCCTAGACCAACCACACAGTGAGTATTGCTGGAAATGACCTGTGTATCTGCAGGGCCAGTGGAAAAGCTTCGACATTGTTAAGGAATTGCAGGCTTTTGACACAGAATTATAATTATTCATTTACTAATTCTGAATGGTTCAGTAGCATCAGTCTTTAAGTACTGCTATCCCTGTTATTTTTTTAGTGTAATGTTCTCTATGCTCACATGTTTGTCAGTTAATAATTCTCCGTAGGTCAGACTTTTTTAGTTTTATTGAGAGGACTTGCATACATGCTAAGTCACAAACCCACAGCATGCATCCTGGAGAGATGTAACACACCTTTACACACCAACGTACCCAGCTTATGCCCCCCCCCCAGCCTCGACCGAGCTCTGCCAAATCGCTGTGAAGGTGGCTATGACGCTGTGGCTAACATCAGGGGAGAGGTGTTCTTTTTTAAAGGTAGGTGAAACCACAGTAAACCTGAGTTCACATACACTGACGTCGGCGAGAGCACGGTCTGCCCGTCAAGCACGACCTCAGTAGCTGCTGTTGGTTGATATGGAAAGATCTAGGAAATGTGCAGGAATACAGAGCCTTTCTGCTCCAGCACCTCCTCCATAAACCCAGTCTCGTTTTTGTGATTTTCAGGTCCGTATTTCTGGCGAATCCAAAGGTCGGGTTCCCTCGTCTCCCTATCCCCAGCTTTGATTAGGAACTTCTGGATTGGACTCCCCCCCACAATTAATAAAATCGACGCTGTTTATGAAAGGAAAAGTGGGAGCCATATTGTGTTCTTCATTGGTGAGCAGCATGTCAATTTATCTTTCTTTATAAATTGATTCATTTGAAGATCAGTCATCCGACTGAGGGCTACGGAATGTGACGCTAGTAAATTCCAGATAAGTGCAAACTCACGTAAATCCTTGTACGTGCTTCTCAGACGGCATATGGGTCGTTGTTTGTTTCTTTGTGCAGGTGACCAGTACTGGGTTTTCAGGGATACAGTGGCTCTCCCTGGATATCCCCGGCCCTTGGCAGAATGGGGGGTGCAAACGGTGGCTGGGAAAGGCCTCTCCAAGGTGGATGCAGCCTTTGTGTGGGCACACACAGGGAAGACCTACCTGTTCGGTGAGGGGGAGTTCTGGAGGTTTGACGAGTTTGGGAAAAAGGTGGGAATGAAGCCGGAGGGGGGGTACCCCAAGCAGGCTTCACTATGGAAAGGGGTGCCCCCAGACCCAGATGACATCATCAGTTGGGGCGATGGTAAGAATAGGGTCCATCCTTATCGTGCTACCTGTGCTACAATGACCAGCTCCTCCCAATCACCACTCCAATCATACCATCCTCAGTATCGCCTTTGTAATTACCTTTCAGGAGACACTTATTTCTTCAAGGATGACTACTATTGGGTGCTGAAAAGAGGGAGATTAGACCAGGAAAATGTGACCTCTAAATCCATATCAGCTGATTGGATGAGATGTGCATCACCGACACCTTCTCCCACCAATGGCAACGCTAAGTGCTATGACTGCATTTGTAAGAAGAATGGAGGGATCAAAGTTCAGGCCTTTCATTGGCTGTTCTTGCTGTCTGTCTCTATAATAATCCGGTCACTCAATAGGTATTAAGTAGTTAACAATTTAGCATTTTCTTCATAATTGATATTCTTTAGTGTTATTGTTAGTCATCATTGACACACAGATGGGAAGATTTGCAAAAAAAAGTATTCAAGGAAATTTCTATTTCTAGAAATTTCTGTTTCTATTTTTTATTTGATCAAGTGATATAATTAATAAAGGAACTATATATATGAATGCAGCGTATATTGAGTTTCATTGTATGGCTAGTAAAATATTGTTCATTACAATTACATTGTACATTCGGTCTTCATTAATGGATACCTCACAGAAATATTTTCTCCACATAACCATAACCAATCAACAGAAGTGGTCATTATGTTAAAGATACTCATGGAATCAAGAAGTACCATGTGCTTTTACTGTTGATACAAGTGTGGCTTTAACTGAATTCTAACAGGAAAAACAGCTCTAAAAATGTTTTTATTCTTCAAAGTAACAAACTAAAAAGCTCTACATCGAGAAATCAACCATTCAAGCATTTTGTTTATTTGAGAATATTACTGTGATTTTTAAATTCTTCATAAAACTGTGGTTTTATTGCGTATACATTACCTGCAATTGCATAAACGCGTATTTAATTGTCTGCACTCGCGAATTGCGAATTGCCTGGCAAACTGTAGTCTTTGATATATTTCCCGCATCCCTTACACCGGCTTACAGTATATAAAAAAGTGCAAAATATCACAAGGAAATGCACATTGTCTGTGTGGCTGTGAGAGCTCGACTTCGCATAGTTGGACTTCTATACTATACCGAGCTAATATATCTTTAAGATATAATATTCCTAATATATCTTTCGAAAAGAATAACACCGGCAACAATAAAGGATCTTGACGATCACGCAAAACCCTCTCAATTTAAATTCCCGTCTTATTATCTGTGCATCGATTGGAATTGGCCGCTCATCAATGAATGGCGAGGCCATGACTGAACGGATTTCCATGCACGGACACTGATTAAGTGTGTGAGGAAATCCTTGTTTACGCAGAATAAACCTGCTCCGAGCAGGTTTGAGGATTTGGATGTGCTGCTATGGCAACACATCCAGCAAGAGTTTCTAAAAACCGACAGATCCATGATCATGCCAAATCGTCCACAATGACATCCGGCTAAACGAGTAATCCACATACGAAAAATGCCCCGTAATGTTTGTAAGCACACAACAGTATAATTAAAATTTGCTCCAGTGGTTAAGGATATCACTATCTTTTTGTAGTCCACTCCAAGTCGTTCCTAAAGCAAAGCGACTGCCAAATTCCTGATTGGGTGGGCGATCCAGATGTTTTTCTGGGAAATGTAGTTTAATTGCGGTGGCTTCTGGGACGGGCTCTATCGCGTGTCTCCCCGACGCCGCGCGGAACGACACGGATTCACCACATAGTCCGCCTTTATCTCCTTCGGCGCAGCAGCCTCTTAAAATCCATTTTAGGTGTTTCGGTTTCTAGAAAAGCTTTTCCAACTGCTCAACTGCCAACGACATTTTTCTGCTTCGTTGTTTGCCCCTCCGTGTGCGGAGAATAAAGAGGTACGTTACCGTTAGCTTAGCTCTGTGGCTAGCTGCGTCTCACCTCAGCACGGAAACGGCTGAGCAGGGCCGAGTAGGCCTTCGTCGCATTCGGTCCTGAATGTCTGTCCGGTACGCCCGGTACCACCCTGGGCTGTAACCTGTATGTGAATTGACCTGGGCTCACATTTAAGCCGTAAAATGAACCCGGGAGCCGTAGCAGTTGACCGGGAAGACTAATATGCTATCCGTATGCTAGCTCGGCCAGCCACCCATATATCCCCGAATTACCTGCAGGGGGTTATGTGTTTACTGTCGTGTTTGTTACGCAAGCGCCATGACCATCTGATTGTATGAGCTGGTAACTGTTTACAATTTTATTTCCGTGTAACTAATTGCGCACTTAGCGCCTGTCTGCTGCTGTGCTGATGTTAAACGGGCCGCGCCGCTGTGCGAGAAGATGCAGACGACCCGCCGCCCAGGGGCTGCTTCTCGGGTCGGCCTGACTGAGTCTGCTGACGCCGCACAGAGGATTTGAGCTCGGACGGAAGCTGACATGAGCTGGGCTACGGGCGCGAGGACACTCCTACGTTTATTAACCCATCTGTTGCATAGTATAATTTGGTTCAGTCCCTGTGATAATGAGTTGTTGACTTCGCGTTGGTCACTTGTAATCTTGTGGTCTTATTTGATGAATGTGCTTTCAGAATATCTCGTAATTTGTTTTCATGTTTTTCCGGAGCACATCTGTTCCTGAAACACCCTATTTCTCTGCTGTCCCCCTACAGGGGGGTGACATGTACAACGGCATTGGGCTGACCACCCCCCGCGGCAGCGGGACCAATGGGTATGTCCAGCGCAACCTGTCCAGTGTGAGGGCGAAGCGCACGCGGGATGAGCGGGGTGCCGAACGCGACGAGAAGGACCGCGAGCGCCTGGAGAGCCAGCTGAGCCGGCAGCCCAATGCTGAGATCCTGGAGCACCAGAGGAAGAGGCAGCTGGAAGTTAAGTGTGCAGAGCTGCAGGACATGATGGAGGAGCAGGGGTAAGCATGGCCAGAGAGGGCTGCCAGCTTGGTGTTGACATATTTTGTGGATTTGCAAACTTGTCCAGTAATTCAGAAACCTCATCTAGTTCCATTGAGTTTGACCATACAGAGGATTGCAGTGGGGAATCTTCTCCGTCATGCTGTTGTTGTTCTATAGGTATTCAGCAGAAGAGATTGAGGAGAAGGTGAGCAGTTTCCGGCTGATGCTGCAGGAGAAGCAGGAGCCACCACCCGCAGCCACCGAGAAGCCAGTGTGAGTGGCCTGGTGTGCCGAACTGCCTGCAGGGGGCCCCCTCGTGTGTTTTTCTTGTCTCTAAAAACTGCTAGCTCTTTGGCCCCGCAGGGTCACCGAGACGCACGCCTTGGCTGCCGCCAATCAGCAGAAGAACAACCGTCTGCGTGAAGCGTTTGGCATCGCCTCAGATTACGTGGATGGCTCCTCCTTCAATCCAGAGCGTCGGGAGCGGGAAAAAGAGAAGCGGGAACAGGAGCAGCAGCAGCAGCAGCAGCAACAGCAACAAAAATATGCGTAAGTGTCGGAGGGGAAACTTGGATCCTGGCGATGGCCGGACCACCAGCCACCAGCCTGTCGATATGCAGGAACACCACGATGGCTCAAACGTCACTTTTACTGGAACCTTCTGCCTTTTACTTTCCCTTGTGTATTCAGGTTTGTCCCGGAGTCTGACAGCTCCACTGCATCTCCACCACGTAAGCATGGCCGGAAGAAAAGGAGAAAGAAAAACAAGACCAGGGAGAGGTGAGAGAGATGCAGATGGGGTTTGTGTGTGTGTATGTTCGCGCGCGTGTGTGCACAGGTTGTAAATGAGCGGACAGGCTTTCCAGTAAACCTGCCCCTTCTCATGCAGCTCAGAGAGTCGGTCCCCCTCCCCTCGTCGGGAGAAAAAGAAAAGCAAGAAGAAGAAAAGGTGAATTCAGTATTTTATTTTGTAGTTTGTCAAACACCCTGATGGTAACACCGTGCATTTGTATACACTTGTGCTTGACTGAGTGCGCGTGCGTTTTTGTGTAGCCTCTAATGCAGTGCTGCATAGCTAATGCTGCTCCTGTCACTGTTTGTTTAGGGAAGGGTCAGTGCAGAAGGACAGACGCAGGTACATTTTGTTTTGCTACTAATTACTTAGCTGTGTTGCTGTTACTGTACTTAGTTGGCTCTCTCTCCTATAGTCCTTCTGATGACAGGCGGCAAAAGAGGAAGAGGAGTGAGAATGGAACTCCACCCCGGACCAAACAGCAGAGGAACAGGAGCCCATCGTCAGACTCGGACCGCAGGTGGGTGTGTGTGCGCAATGCTTGTCCCTGTGACGGTGATCTCCACACAGTAGCTTTGTATGGCTTTTTCGGCATGCCATTGAGTCTGATTAATGAAATGAGACTTTAATTTTGCTTGAACCTAATCAGTGTTTGGTGCTAGTGTGTGAGATCCTGTTTCATGAACGGTTAGCTACCATAAACCCCACTTTAGGTGACCTCTGTAAGACTTTTTGTTCAGATGTGAAAAATGCACTAGACTGCATTCTTTTATAGGTTTTGGGTTTAAATTGCAACCGAACCCAGTTGTAGTCTCTGATAAATTTAGTAGCTTGATCTTTAAACCAGTATTTTCATTTGGCTTTAGGGGAACTTTTTTTTTTTTTTTTTTCGTTGTGTAAGAACCTGTTATCTTGTGCTTGTTACAGAAAGCTCATTGACTGGTCACTGTTACACACTCTGGTCTTCTGTGCAGCCAATCTCTAGTCTTGCATAAGGAGGTACGACAGAACCAGCCAATCAGGGGGGCCGATGAGGGGAGAAAGGGGCGGTCCCCAGATAGGAGGGGGAGGAGACATGAAGAGGACTTCTCACAGAGGGCAGTCGGCAGAGAGGTGAGACTTGAATTCACAGGGTGGTGAAACTGGAATACCTGTTCTATAATGTGTAGCCCATGTGGATCAGGTAACGTCCAAAGCAGTTTGAAGCATGTGGATGGGAATTTCGCTCTTGATGCAGGGGTATATGGGTGAATAACATGAGGTGCGTACTTTTGTGCCCAAGTCCGTTATTTATTTATTTCTATACATAGTATGCCTAACTTTACTGTATGAAACCTCTTTTGATGTAAATGTATAGTGCATTCAAATCGTGTATAGCTTCAACTTATGTATCTCAAAGTCCAAAAATGTCTGGCGGTGTCACCATCCGAACAAATGAGCTGAGTATGAAATTGATTATAAAATCGGCATTAAAGCAATTAAAATTGTACAGTACTGGCAGTCCCCAGGTTATGATTGAGATCCATTTGTAGGAAAATTTGAAAAATAATTAATCACGGAGTACAGTTACAGTACTTTACCTCAAGCTGAAGAACCGTTGAATACATGCAATGTTTTCATGAGCGTCAATGTAGTTCGTGCATTTGTTATTCCAAATATTATATTTAACCCAAAGTTTTGATAGGGACAGCCATAAAACATGTAAGTACAAATTATCCATACATTGGAGTGTTAACCCATCGACTGCTTGACGTTAGGCATAATTCTATGTTTCAAGCTGTTAAACTCTTAAAGAAAAAATTCCAAATCTTTATAAAACCATTTAAGATAATTGGAACACATTTGTTCGCAAATATATATTGCCTCAAATGTCAGGCAGCGCAACCAGGTAAAGGGGGTTTTTATGTAAAAGTAACAGTGGATCAGATGGTGCGTTATAATATAGACCGTAAGTGATATTCACTATACCATGAAGATCAAAAACAAACAACAAAAACTGTTTAACTTGAAATGATCTTGAAAAGGCATGTGGTGCAACTTCATTTTACCACTAATTATAAATGTGTTATCAATGGGTTAAATGTTTACGTTATGAAGGTTTTGGTTTAGAAAACCGAAATGTATTTTTTGGTTGAATTGACATTTTCCCTTATACGAAAACCTTATTAGTCATTTACCCATAGACTCATTTTCCTTTTTCTGAAGCCTGCATTTCTTCATAACCTCTGAGGCTATTTGCTGTATAGTTTTATGAATCCTACATGAATGCTAGCCCTCCTAGCTGAGCATGCTTCATAAAGATCAGATATAACAGATCTATACCTGTGGATAATTCTAAGCTGCTAAGAAACCCATTGGTACTTCCCAGAAATCTCCTGAACGAGGCAGAAGAGGAGAAGAGCGGGACCGAGGAGAGAAGGAAAAGCCTCAGAGGAGAAGACACGACTCCTCATCGTCTTCTCTCTCTCCACCACGAGAGAGATCCAAGCGGATGAGGAGTGCAGAGAAGGAGCATGTCAGACAGAGGGAAGCTTCTCCACGAAGTGCATCTGACAGAGAGAGGGAACGAGGTAGACAGAGGGGCAGAGAGAGAGATGCCTCTCCTCAAGAAAAGAGCAAGAGGGTCCCAGAGAGGGTGAGGGGGTCTTCCTCCTGTGGGTCATCGACGTCCTCAAGCTCGCCTTCACCAGTTAGAAATGGGAGAGAGAGGGAGAGAGACCAAGAAAAAGAGAAGGAAAAACAGAATGTTTGGGAAAAAGAGAAGCAGAGAGAGAGGGAAAGAGTGGAAAGGGAACGGGAGAGGGAGAAGGAGCATGCAAGGCAACGGGAGTGGGAGAGGCAACGGGAGCGAGAGGAAAGGGAGAGGCAACGGGAGCGAGAGGAAAGGGAGAGGCAACGGGAGCGAGAGGAAAGGGAAAGGGAGAGGGAACGGGAGCGAGAGGAAAGGGAAAGGGAGAGGGAACGGGAGCGAGAGGAACGGGAGAGGGAACGGGAGAGAGAGGAAAAGGAGCAAGAGAGGGAGCGAGAGAGGCTACGGGAGAGAGAAGAGAGAGAACGAGAAATGGAAAGAGAAAAGGAGAGACGGAGACAGCAAGAGAAGGAAAAGGAGAGAGAAAGAAATACCAGCAGAAGCTCCCCTGCACCAGAGGATGACCGGGAGCAGCCTCAACAGGCACCGAGGATGGCTGGACAGCAGAGGGAAAAGCAGGTTAAAGAAGGCAAGGCCAAGAAAGGCAAGGTCGAGTCAAGTAGCAGCAGCAGCAGCGACAGTGACAGCGACAGCTCCTCGTCATCTTCATCGTCGTCTTCCTCTTCCACAGACTCCTCTGCATCCTCGTCATTCTCTTCGTCTTCGTCGTCGTCTTCTTCTGATGAAGATGAGAAGAAATGTTCAAGAAAACAGATGGTTAAAAAGACTAGGGTTTTATCAGAAGTCACTGAAGAATCAGGTGCTCCACCTGAGCTCTTGCCTTCAGCTCCAGTCCTGCCCACCACGACCCCTCCCTCTGAAAAGGAGGTGCTGGAGGATAGGTGTGGGCTGAGAGATACTGGTAAAGAGAGAGGACGGAGGCACCCCCTGATGGAGACAGAGGCTCAACCATTGGGACAGAAGGGACGATACTCGCCACCTGGAGGCGATGCAGCCTCACCAGGGGGGTGCGTGACCCCTCCTGCAGGCCCTAGAAAGGAGGGCAGAGGAGCTGAGTGTTACTCTCCAACCTCCCCCTCCAAAGACGCCTCCCCTTTACCTCCCAGGGATGATCAGAATGAGGTTAGAGACCAGACCAAAAGCACTCGTGTGGACCGCCTAGCCGATGGAAAATATCAATACACCCCCACAGAGACTGAGAAGTCTCCTCACATTGAGGTCAGGCGGACTGTGGAACGGGGGGGCGGAACCTCTGAAGGAAGAAGGGAGCGTCACGGCTCCTCTACCTCAGCCTCACCTCCACGGCGCACCCCTCCCCTGCAATATCAGGATCCCCCACGGCAGTTCCGTCGGGCATCTCGATCAGCTAGCCCCCGCAGACGGCTGCCATCACCAAACCGCAGAGACAGGGACAAAGAGGCCAACAGGGAGAGAGACAGGGACAGGGAGAGAGACAGGGACAGGGAGAGAGACAGGGACAGGGAGAGAGACAGGGACAGGGAGAGAGACAGGGAGAGGAACAGGGACAGGGAGAGAGAGAGGGAAAGGGAGAGAGAGAGAGAGAGGGACAGGGAGAGGGACAGAGAGAGAGAGAGGGACAGGGAGAGAGAGAGGGATAGGAGGTACTCACCTGGCCCGGCCCGCAGAGACAGGGATCGTGACAGGGACAGGGATCGTGACAGAGAGCGAGACAGGTCCCGGGACTGGAGGCAAAGGAGAAGTCGATCAAGGTCCCCGAGGAGACACAGCCCTCTCTACAGGTACCATTTCTGTCTCTGTTCTTGTGGGTGATGTGTACAGCTGCGGATGAGAGACTTCATCCTAATCTATCATGTGTCTTTCTCCACTCAGATCACGGCGCTCTCCTTCTCCTTACCGACGCAGGAGGACCAGTCGCTCACTTTCCAGGGAGAGAGAGAGAGATCGAGAGCAAGAACGAGAGAGGAACCGAGAACGAGAGAAGGAGACGGAGAAGCAGCCACATGCTTCTAAAGACGAAAAGCCTCAGACTCTGGGATCTCCATCATCGTCTTCCTCATCCTCCTCTTCAGGCACTTCTTCATCATCATCCTCCTCTTCTGGGTCTGAAAGTGAGGAGGAGACGGAGAGGAAAGGACAACCTAACACTGGAAGACAGCAAACAGATACAGAGAAAGAAACAAGAGCTGATCAGGAGGAAAGTGGGAAAGAAGGAGATGGGGAGTTGGAGAGGGTGGAACTCAGCCGGTCACCTGTCCCCAGCGGTCAATGCAGAGAGCTGAGCCTGGCTCAATCACGCTCCATCTCACCTAAATCTCCTCCCACGCTGCTTCCTGGTTCCCCAGTACATCCTTCAGTTGGCCTGAGTGCACCTCCGGCTCCATCCAATGGGAAGCCAAAGAAACAGGACGAGAAGGAGCAGCGTAAGAAAAACAGCAGTGGCTCCAGTTCATCGTCCAGTTCCTCCTCCTCCTCCTCTTCTTCATCATCATCATCATCATCTTCTGACAGCACCGATTCTGAGCCAGAGGATGGGAAGGAGTAAGTGCAATAAGTGCCTGCATGTGGTCTCACTATGGGGCTGTGTGTGTGTGTGTGTGTGTTAATACTCCCCTGACTCTTCTTCTGTTTCCCTCCCCTTTTCTTGCTCAGAGAGTGCAGTACTGCTGTAGCGGGCTGTAGCTCATCGTCGTCGTCATCATCGTCATCATCTGACAGTGACAAAGAGGAGAAGCCCAAAAGGTAGTCGTCGTAATTTTTAGATTGGTATGCTTTTTATGAGTGCTTGCCAGTATGTCAGTATTTTTGATGTGGAATTGTTCTTTCAAAGTAAATGTAAATTTCTAATAATTGTGTATATGACAAGGATGCCACTGTGGGTGGCACTGTTGCATCTCCAGGCTTGGTGACTCGAATCCAGCCTTCATTGTGTGTGGAATTAACATGAGCTCCCCGTGTTGCGTATATGTACCATAGCCTTGCACCCTGTGCTGTCTGGAGCAGGCTTTGGTCACCCATGACCCTGACCAGGGTCAGTGGGTAGCGTATAAAGGAGGGTGTGTGAAATAATACAGTTTTAACTTTCAGCCCACCTCGGCGTCAGAGGGTCCCAGCTGATTCACTGAGAGACTCGCGCTCTCCCAGCTACTCTCCCCCACCAAGAGTGCGACGTCCCGCTCTGTCACCACCCACACACAGGTTTGTAGTCAATTACTTTCTTGAGCTAACGATTCCTGCGGATTCACCTGAATGGTGGGTAATGTAGGACTGCGGATGTCGGTTCCACATTCCGAAACAAATGATGATGTAGTTAGCTGGGGTCCTCTGTAGGCCTTAACCCTGTGCTCATCCTGGCACTTTGATTGGCCACTTACATGCGAGGACTTTTTAATACAATGTATATGTGCTTCTGTTTTAGGAGCAGTAGAGGTGAAGAAAGCAGATCATCGAGCAGGAAAGAAAGGAAGTAGATCCAGGAACGCCACTGCAGTGCATTGTGGGCTATGGTGGTTTAATCTTGTGAGCCATGTAGAAGTATGGTGTGCAGGAGCAGGGACAGGCCTGAAAACGTATAATGCCATTTGTTCTTTTTAGGAAATAATCATTTTCTTTTTTTTTTTTATTTTAATTTGGAGCTGAATTGGATTCCCTCTGCCTACAGATGTGTTCGTGGTTACATGATTATATGAACTGTACAAAGATGATTGACCCATGTATACTAGCAACACTGAGAGCAACTGTTCAGTCAACCTTCTGACTTTATACCTCCAGTCTTATTGATATACTTCTGAGTAATTTGGTTTTCCCACTGTCAGGAGGGGTGAGATTTGTCTGTGAATAGAAATCTTGACTTTTGTTTTTCCTTTTTGTGAAAATATTAAATAAAAAAATGCAATTGTATTTTCTGTCTTTTTAGCTTTATAAAATGTTTGTCATAAAAATGATTAGAGTCCTTAAACGACTTGTTTGACCACGTGCTGTGTGCTTACCAGTGGCACGTTTAAATGCCGTTCTGCACTTTACATCTGTATTGGTGTGCATATATATACACTCACATGTATAATCCATTCATTTTCTGAAACTGCATGTCCTATTCAGGGTTGGGTTGGGTACGGTACAAATCCTATGGGCACAATAGAACCCAGGATGGGGTGCCAACTCATCACGGCGAACGCACAACAGTCACTCACACGTGCACACTTACGGGCAATTTGGCAACTCCAATTAGCATCAGCATGTTTTCTGACTGGGGGTAAAACTGGAGTAGACTCAGGCCACAGCACCCACCACTGCCGAAAAGAAATTCTTCAATTGAATTTATGTAATATAATTATGTAATATACAAATTATTTAATCCGGCGAAGGAGTAAGTGGGGTGCATATATTTAACTCTCGGAACTTTGCACAATGCCGAAGCAGGGACGAGTTCGGCTCTAACCCAAAGAGCAACACACAAGTTCGATTCGTGCCTGTGTGATGACGCCATTTTTTTTTCCCCGACGGCGAGTGGTGTGACGTCATATTAAATGGACTTTGTATGACCAATGAACGCAAGAAGCAAGTTACATTTATGTAATTTCGTTGTATGTCAAGCTTTATTCTGTTTTATTTGTCACATCTGGTAGTGTAAAGCAAAATCATGGGTCCAGTTGAGGTAACTATATTTATATTAGTCTTTATACTAGTCATTAAATAATTATTCTAAGCATGAAACAGTCGTTATGTAGTCCCTCCGGTAACAGTAACGTCTAGCTGGAGTATTCTACTGTTATATTCACCGCCGGCTTTTTGGTATTCGGCATCAGATTCTGTGAAGTTGCTTTAAATATTTTTGTTTTATTATGGTGCTCTCGCGTGAGGAGTAATAATCTTCGTCATCGTTGCAGCTCCTTCACATGTCGGTGTTTTCTCAGAGCCTATCTCCCTGCGGTCGGTTTTTAGCTGCAGGGAACAACTACGGTGAGATCGCAGTTTTCAGGTGAGGCAGTGAATGTTTTAGGGGGACCGTACTCGTTCTGGACAAAGTCGTGTTTTGGTTAAATATATGGTGTGTGTGGCAGTAAGGTACTCTTCTAATTCCGTCTGTATAATATTAGTACTGGCAGACAAGTGGTCAAGTTGCAACATTAAAGTATTGTGTATGTCTTTTGCTCGGTATTGCGGTGAGTGATCTTGCTTATTGATTCTGTTTTTCAGTCTGTCATCCTCACTTAGCCCAGAGGCAACAGAAATCAACAGAAAACCCATCCTGACTTTCACTGGTAAGTCTTTGCTGATTATAGTGAGCGCAGACTCTTGTTAATGTATTTATATGAATAGTTCTGATTCATAATGTGAATTATAAATGTATACAAAACATTCAAATACCGGTAAATAATAATAAAAAAAAAAAACAAGTATTGAATACTGCAGTCTGGCCGTTTTTTCCCCCAAGGTTTTGTCGTGTGAAGTGAATGTTATTTTTCACTCTTTCTCAGCTCACGAGGGACCGGTTTTTTCCCTTCTGTCCACCGACACACATCTTCTCAGTGCAGGAAATGGAGAGATTAGTGCTTGGAGTTGGACAGAGCTGGCAAAAAGAGTAAGTATTATATAATGAGAAAAAGAGAGATTGTGTGTATGCCTACTTTTATGAGTACTGAGTAAAGAAATGCAATGATTGATTTTGTTTTAATGTGCCCATCTACCAAGAACACCAAAGCTGTCTGGATTAGAAGACCACAATACAAGTAAGTCTTCTCTGATTATTATTTTTTATATATTATATTTTTTATTGGAAATGTCAATTGAGTACAATGAACATTTGGCAGACATTTCCCGGTTTTTCTCTTCAACATGGTATGAACAGCAAACAAGCCTTCACCCTTCCCCACAACATTGGGTTTGCTCACATGGGCCAAAAAAAAACATTAGTAAAAAATGACAGAGATAATGACTAAAAGGGGAAACTGTGTACATTGTTGGCCTATACAGTACAGTAGGTATCCATTGCCAAACATACACACAAAGATACACATTATCACTTATAATCACACATATACATGTAAAAATACATAAATTGCAAGTGGATACCAAAGACAAACTTCTCCAATATCATCCTAAATAGTTAGAGTCTGAAAAAGAGCAAAATTACTGTAAACATTAGTGGGCATAGTTTTAATCTCACCCAAATAGGATAAAACCGGACCCCAAACAGAGAAAAAATTATCCCTAGACCCCCTAAGTGAATATTTGATCTTTTCTAATTGTATAAATCGAGACAAATCAGTCAACCATAAGGACACTCTGGGAGGGTTTGGTGATTTCCAGTGGACTAATATTCTTCTACGTGTGAAGAGAGTTGTAAATGCGATGATATCCTTATGTCCTTTCCTTAAGCACTTAACATCAGAGGCACCAAAAATAGCAGTGACTGCATCAGGCTAAAGATATACATTGAGAGCATCCCATAATATTTAAAAAATTCCAGCCCAATAGGCTGTCAGAGCGCGACATGACCATAAGTTAGTGGGGGCATTATGGCATCTGTCACAGGTAGCATCTAGATTAGGGTAGAATTTGTATAATTTGACTTTTGAACGGTGAGTTCTGTATAATACTTTAAATTGTATAATACTGAGTCTAGCACAGGAGGTGCCTTTATTTGCCCTTCATTGAGCGCAATTCCAAACGTCGTCATCGATGTCCGTCCCTAGCTCATCCCCTCTGATCTTTGACACAGGTTGCTTTGATCATTTGGGTTGGTGTGTCTTTAAGTTCTCGCATTCTCTTATAGATTGAGCTTGGAGATCCCCGAGATCAATGCAATGGTCATTAATGCCAGAGTGAGTAAACACAAGAACGGAAATCCGGCATATACTGACACGTTTAAGAGAGCAGCTGTCTATTTACATTTCATTACTGTAATTGACCGAATTAACAACAGAAATGGCATCTTGCTCCTTCTAGAGCTGGTTGTGCTTTTCAGATGGATGATGTGATACATCTGCAGTTTTGTGATTGATATCCGCACTCGTGGTCATTTCCATTCTCAGGACAACAGCCTGGCTGTGGGTGGGGGTGACAACAATGTTCACATTATGGATTTGGAAAATGGCACTTTCAAGGTGAGCATATAACCTGTCTCTTTCTGTGGCAAGTGGATATAGCTGTTTTACTTTGATTTAAAAAAAAAAGAAAGTCTTTTGGCCTTGAAGATTGTTCCTCAGTTGTAAAACCCACCCTAGATGATATCACTGCATGGGATCTGACGCGCCTGCTTTGATCTAGTGCCAACCGAAGATCGGTGGGTTTAACCAGAGTTTTTGTCCAATTAGACTTTCCATACTGACAGACCATAACCCCAACACTGTTTCTGGCTGTTCAGTCTGTGCTGCAGGGCCACACTGACTACATCCACTGCTTGAGCGTCAGAGAACGGGAAGGAGAGCTGCTCTCCGGTGGGGAGGATGGAGCTGTCAGGATGTGGGGTGAGTCCTCCTCCTGCAAGACTCTGCTTCTGGAGTCCTGATGTTGTTCTGTCATAACTGAGGTGCCTCTGTCTTCTGCCCCCAGATGTCCGAACAGGACAGTCTGTGCACTGTGTGGAGGTTTACAAGTACGAGGTGAGTCCCCGTGTGCAATGAATGGCCAGGAACCGCGATTGAGATGGACACAGCAGACACCTTGGATGCAACACTAATGCATGCTGATGCTGCCAATAACATCATGATGCACAGGATGTTTAGGAAGCGGGGAAGCCCACTCTCTTTTTGTTCTAAATTGTTAGCTTGGAAAGGGGGGGGGGTTGGCAGCCAGTTGACTTCGGACCCCTAGAGGTTTTTTTTTCTCCCCCCCGGGGACATTTTGGTGCCTCCCCCCCATTGCCATTCTATCTTCTATTTCTATGTTTCCCTTTATCCCTGTTTTTAAATTATGCTGCATAAATGATGCAGGGATTTATTACAACACATCCATGTAAAGTGCCTAGTGGTGACTCTACTTCGAAAGACGCTATATAAAAATTAATTGAATTGATTTGAATTGAATCTGTCCTTCTGCTGTGACAGCAATGTGCTCGGCCCCAGCATGGGAAGTGGATTAGCTGTGTCACCACGGATTCTGACTGGATGGTGAGTTAGGAAAAGCCTAAATGCGGTCAGCTTTGTTTTCTGCACATGGGAGTCAGGTGATGGGGTCAGTGGACAGAATGTTATGTTTATTTGTGTGGTCATGTGACCCAGCTCTGGCTTTGTCTTCCTAGCTGTGCGGTGGGGGCCCTTCCCTCTCGCTCTGGCATCTGCGCTCACTCTCCCCCACCTCCGTCTTCCCTCTGTCTGGATGCCAGCGACAGGCGATGTTCTACCAGGATCTCGTAAGCCTCGCTCTCCTCCTTGTTAATCCCTCACACACACCGATCTGCCAGCAGAGGCAGCAGTGACACAGCCCAGGAGCTACAGAATGTGACACCTGTCTTCCTGGGGGGGGGGGGGGTGTGCTGGGGGAGGTCTGATATTTAATCCACAGTGGTCTCTTTATTACTGAGAAATTGCTTGGAACCATTTCATGCAATCCAATCTGTCCATAACTGTAACTAAATACACTGAGTGTCTTTATTTATATATTTGTTTGTTTTGTATTAGGAATGTGTTGATTTCTCCTCTGTCTGTGTAGATCTTAGCAGTGGGGGAGGGCCACTTTGTGTCCCACTGTCTCCTTGGCGGTGAAGTTAAGTCTCTGATTCCCTGCACACCCCCGTCACTCAACACACTGGCTCTGAACACCAACAGCACTGAGCACAGGGTGAGTCCCACTGTGACCTTTCCTCTGCATTATTTCTCACCCAATTCTGTTGTTCTGTGGTTAAGCGTCAGTGCTGCTCTCTTGCACACTCTCTCCAGGTGCTGACAGTAGGGGGCAGCAGTGACCAGATCGATGTTTTCACCAACCTATCATACAGGGCCTTCTCTCTCTCCTTTTGACGCATTCCCATCCTCACACCTCCACCACCTTAAAATGCATGCCTGCCTGAAGTGTCCGGGAGCATTTGTTTTTATAATAAAGATTTGTTGGCCATTTTGTAGAATTGTGTGTTTTGTCATTCATGACTGTCCCCCCCTAAAGAGTGTACACTTTGCTTCCTCGAAATACTGTTCACGCCGTGGGGGGGGAGATTGTAGAAATGTGTGACGTGAACCATGTAAATATTAAGAATGACACTAAAGATATTCACAAGGACAGTGATCCTTCTTGTAGAGTCACTGAGAAAGAATGTAAATCTGGGTTGCATGCTTTTAAATTAGATTTTACAAGTTCTATGATCGTGATTTCAAGTCAAACAACGGCGTCCAGAGGAATCGGGAGGCGGCTGATGGTGTCTGTACTACTAGGTGTAGCCGTGATCCTTTTTCCCGGATTTCCTGGGTAGAGTTGCTCTGTTTGGCCTTTTCCTTATTTTTACTGTTCCTAAAGGAAGACTGGCAGGACTTGTACATGGAAACGCAATGCAAGGCTGCTGCGCGCGTCTGTTTTCAATCTATTTTGGGGTACTACTGAATACGGCATATAATGTTGTTGTAATAGGGCTATAAATTACTCCTGTGCTCCCTAAAACCTGTAAACAGCAATCCAGAGTCTTTCATGCGCTACCTGGTTAGTATCTCTGCAACACTGACAATGTATCTGAACAAGTTTAATGGATAATTAAAAATACTTCAAGTATTCAGCTGAAGAGGCCTCCAGGAAATGGATAGGACAGCAGCGTGAAATGCATGAAGACCTTGACGCCTGCCGGACTGGAACACTGGGATGAGCCGGGAGACATTTACAGTCATGATCTGCTTAACGTGCTTTAATGGCCTCTGCTTACTAAAGGTATCTGGCATGTGCTCAAGAGTGGGAAGATGTTTCTTCAAAGATGAGAACATGGAAGTGCCATTTTTAATACTGAACTGAAAGGGAAACCGGGTAAGTGGCAGAAGAGGAAATGCTGAACGGGCAGTGGATCCACTGCTTCCTTAATCACCGAGTCCAGCAGCAACAATACGGGTAATATGACAGCGAAGGATTACCACCATCTCTTCAAGCTGCTTATCATCGGGGACTCCAGTGAGTGAACCCTCTCGCACAATTGCCCAAGCATTTTTTATGGCCGAATGTTCACATTAATGTCCCTCCTGTCGCCCATCGTCTTTGTTTAGTTTCTCGCTAACCTAGACTTATGTGAAAGCTGCGATTGTTGAAATAAAATCATCTAGATGGGTGAACAGCTTTGATAAGATGTCTATGAGACGAATGCTGTGATGATTATTCTCGTTTCGCAGAATCAGATAATGAAAACGTACTTGCCAGAGTGTCCAGTTGGCTTGTGTAATTGTACCTGCTATTAAAGAGTTAGTATCAACCTGAGATAAGTAATTGTGTTGTTAGGGCACATTTATTCAGTGATTGTTGGGTCTGCTCTTAATTACTTAATTTTGCAAAAAATATACATATTTTTCCATTGACCTCAGATGTCGGGAAAAGCAGTTTGCTACTCCGGTTTGCTGATAACTCATTCTCAGGTGAGTGAACTTTTATGTGATGTTGCAGATTAGGACAGGCAGAGCAGATGTGGCACCAGATGAGTCAATGGATGTTACATTGTCTGTACTGGCTTCTACATCCTTTAAATTCAGCCGTGTCCTACAGGGAGTTACATCACGACGATTGGTGTCGACTTTAAGATCCGCACAGTGGACATTAATGGTGAGAAGGTCAAGGTACAGATCTGGGACACAGCTGGACAGGAGCGATTCAGGACCATCACTTCCACGTAACTGCCAAACTAGTTATTTAAACTGATCTGAACAGCCTTAGGGGCATACTTCTGAATATATGTTTCTACACTCTCCTGTGTACAAATCAGGAGATTGTTTAAGGCTTGTGTCATTTTAGCCAGCTCATAAAGAGCTCTGAATGTTCCAGCCAGTCTGGTTGATTATTTACTTATTATTTACTTATTTACTTATTTCCATGTCAGCAGGTAGTGTGCACTGAAGGTGATGTTTTCTGCCACTAACATGACATGCACATGGTAAACATTTCAGGTGGTACTAAAGAGAGTTCTGATTTCAGGTATTACCGGAACACTCATGGTGTCATCATTGTCTATGATGTGACGAATCAGGAGTCTTTCATCAATGTGAAGAGATGGCTAAATGAAATCTCCCAAAACTGTGACAACGTCTGTACGATCCTTGGTGAGTGTCCATTTTTCAGGATTGATAATTTGGCAGGACGGTGCTTGCACAGACTGGACTAAAGATGGAGGCCTTCTTCCTGTTAGCTTTGCACCAGTGTGACATATTTCATATCTTCTCTTATCTCTAAGTGGGCAACAAGAATGATGATCCCTCCAAGAAGGAGGTCCACTCCCAGGAAGCTCAGCACTTTGGAGACTCTGTGGGAGTCAGGATCTTTGAGACGAGTGCCAAGGAGAACGTCAATGTGGAGGAGGTGAATATCTGTCATGTCAGTGACGGCTTGTCTATCGAGGCAGAGTGATGAGCAACATTTGTTTGTATCTCATTCTTTCCAGATGTTCATGTCGTTCATTCACATGGTCCTGCATGCGAAGAAACAGAAGCAACAGCACGTGAACAGAGAGAGAGAGCAGGGGAAAGTCTGCATCAATTCACACCAGGAGCGAGAGAGACGGATGAAAAGGAAAAAACACTGCTAGCACCTTAGAGAGATTCCGCCTGTGTCCGGTGTGACCGTGAATTAGGGTCTGTTGATGTTGCGCTATCATCTCATACACTCTAATACTTATTTTCTACTTCATTCATTTTTGTTAATAATGGAGATTTGTATAGTTTCAAAAATTCTAGTTGGACAATTACATAAATATTCTAGAAATGCTAATAATCTTTGTGTTTTACTACAAATTGCAAAAGTTTTGTTTTGAAAAGACTCAATGTTATTAACACAAATAAAGAAATAATCTAAACATCTCCTATTCTCCCTTTTTTATGATGTCTGGACATGTCTGCTCACCGTAGTTTACCAGGATTAAATCGTATGCAGTTTCACTGTTACATTCAAAGAACTCAAAGGTTGTTGTGTATTTTTCGCTTTAAATAAAAAGAAATAATTATAAATAAATAGTTAACTTCTTCAGACCGATGGCCTGTTCTACGAAGCGAAGTTACTGGCTTATCGGGGTAACTTGTTTAAATGGACTTCATATTCGTTCACTTACATTTTGTCCAGATTACCTTTGTACTAGACTATCCGACAAATTACCCCGATAAAGCAGTAATCCCGCTTCGTAGTACAGGCCCCGGGTGCTTTGCCAAATTGAGATACTTATCGAGACGTGTTATTGAGCCTTTCTGCGCATGTGCAGTACCACCGTTTTGGGATTAGTGGTAAATTTTAGGGGTTAGGGTTAAGGGTTTTAGAGGTTTTTTGCTGTTAGGGTTAGGGTAAGGATTAGGGTTAGGGCTATCAATTAACACTAAAATAGCCTAACGCGACAAAACAGCTCAACTCGTCGTAACACCGGCACCTCTGTAGGGGCAGGTCGGGCCGGGGATGTACGTCACATCCCTGCACGGATTGGTGGAGTGCGGGCGTTGGGCGGGGCCGCACGTACGTCACCGCCGCGACGTGTAGTCGCTGCTGTACTCCGGGGTGACGGAGTAAAGATGGCGTCTGAGAGCGAGTGAGTGTCTATGATAATATTGTTTACATCATTGATACTGGCATTTGTGATTGGAAAGGCTTAGGGTTACATTTCCACAGGCATCGTGAATAGATACTTACCCAGGAATTATGTTTATCTGGTGGTTTCGGCAAATAGGGGCCTGTCAGGTCACAGTCGTGACTTTTTAAAGCTTCATGTGGCTGTTTTGTTACTTATGAATAGCTGCTATCATATATAACGATCGCTGTGCAATAATGTAGGTATCAGGAATCATTCGAAAATTATTCAGAAAACTTATTTCTTAATATTTGTTTATCGTCCAAATCTCCCGTGGTTTGGGGTAATACCTCGTTTATCATCTCTGTTTCTACTCTAAGTGTCTTGTCTGAGATTGAAGTTCTGAAGTCAATTTACCTGGAGGAGCTGAGAGTCAGCCGGAACAGTACCGGGTGAGACAGTCCACCCCCGCTCTGGCCGTACCCCGCCCTGGTCGCTAAGTAGCAGTTTAATTTTTATGAATGTTACCGTCTTTAAAATCACCCATACTGACATCGTTGTTGTCTATTTTCTGCTAGGGATTGGGATGTGAGCTTGGTCCTCTACCCCTCTACAGCTGAAGACTCCCTTTCCCAGTTTGTGAGGCTTACCCTGACATTAACTCTAGACTCACAGGTAGACACTGACACCCCATAAGCCTCTCTCACCTCAACTTGCCATTGCTGTCCAGGCAGTGTTCCAGTTGCAGAGATCTGGCCACCATGGAGAGGCCTTTGGTGCATTTCAGTGCTCATTCACATGCTGTAATCCCAACAATCTTTGAGCGACTTTGGGCGACCTTTAATTTTTAGATGATGGTTGCCAGGTGGCAGTGTCTCTTAAGTAGTAATTTTGATGGTATTGTGCCTGGTGGGTGTAATGTCTGTCCTCCTCTTGCTCAGTACCCTGCATCTTCACCCTGCATCTCCATCCATCACCCTCGTGGTCTTTCTGATGACAAGATCCTCAGGTAAGCAATCATCATAATAATGTTTGATATCCTGTTCATAGTGCCCTATGCCTCTCCAAGCTGCTCACTGTGCTCTCCCTGACCTTATAGTGTTCAGCGCTGTCTGCACATGGAGGCGCAGTCCTGTCTAGGAGGGCCAGCGCTCTACCAGCTCATTGAGGTCGGATCTGCCCCCGTCGGGTCCCTATCTGTCTCTGATTCCTCTTTTAAGTGACTCGTCAAACAGGATGCTTAAAGCAATCTTTTCTTCTTCTACAGAAAGCCAAAGAGATCCTGACAGAGAGCAATATTCCCCATGGGAACTGCGTCATCTGCTTGTATGGTTTCAAGGTGCTGCTCGACGCAGTGGCCCAGTCCGATCTCCGTTGGCTCTGTCGCTTAAATTGTTCACTGTCATTCTGACAGGAAGAAGAAATATTCACCAAGACCAGCTGTTATCACTATTTTCACTCGTTCTGCCTGGGCCGCTACATTGCTCACTCGGAGGCTGAGATAAGAGAGAGGAGGAAGGAGATGGAGGAGGACAAGACGAGGGCTCGCGCTGACAGCCAGGTGAAGAACACTTTTAATGGTGTCCTAGTCTTCAGTACAAAACTGCTCTTAAATCATTTTTAGTTTTAGAATGATTTTATTTACAGTGCTTTTAATATATTCTATATAGACATGAACACACAAAGTTTAGCAGAAATTTCTGCTTTTCAGAAAGTTGTAATTATTATTTATTATTATCATTATTATATAATGTATGTATATATGTAACTTTCTTTTTCTACTTCCAGGAGTTGACTGTAGTGTGCCCAGTTTGTCGAGAGCCCTTGACCTATGAACTGGAAGTTCTTCTGGCCTCTCCTGCTCCTCACTTTCCCACAGTAAATCATGTAGTTTCATTACGGCTGTCATACTTGCTGCCATTTTCACAGAAAATTTTTTGTAAAAGTCCAATAACTATTGCTTATCTTCAACCCAACTTTTTTGTTTATTCCCTATTCAGATTTTATTTAAATTGGTTTTTCTCTATTAAGCTTGAAGAGACAACCGTACAAGCAGAATTTCGAAAGAAATGGACAGAACTTCAGACTATTTTGGAGCGACAAAGGGAAAGGGGAGGAGTTATTGACCCTGAGGTGGAGTCTAATCGTTTTCTAATACATATTAATGAGGTGAGTTTTTTTTGTTGCTCTTTCGCCTATTGGTTCTTACTCTCTAATCAGTCCCAGCTGTTGAACACCTTGAACTTGTCCCCTGCAGACACCATCTGATCCCAGCAGCCTGGGCCCTGCCCTAGACAGCCCTCCCTGCCAGGTGGAACCTTCTGCTCCTCCTGAACCCATTCAGCTTCCTGGGTCTCAGAACCAACCGGTTTCTGGCCACTCTCAGCGCAGGCCTGATCCCCGCCACAAACAGCACTGCCAGCCAAGGCGGAGGAGGAAAGAGCGGAGTCGCCCGCTACACGAGAAGCCGGATGAGCTCGCAGAGAGAGTGGCAAAGCTCGCGTTCTGCTCGGGGCCACAGTCCACATTCATGGGGAATGAGGTTGCATCACAAGGTCAAAGACAAGCTGCCGTTTTGGTGAATGCTGTCAGCCCAGAAGGTGGAGCGTGCCCAAATGCAGGCAATACTACAGATGGGGAGATGCATACGGATATGCGTTTATCGAAAACCATGGCCAGTGGGCAGCCTGTAAACCCATCGAGGTTGGACGCCATCCCGCCTCCCAGCACGCCAGGGAGAGAACAAGGCCAGAGATGGGACAGAGAAAGGAGGAGGGCGCCTAGAAGCTTAGCACAGCAGGCTGGTCAACCAGAGGAAAGAAGTGTGAAAGGGCCGGACCACTGGGAGGCTCCCAGGGACAGTTTCCATTTCAGGGGAGGTCGAGGTCAAAGGGGAAGGGGCGGTGCTAATCCCCACCATAGAGGTCGAGGACGAGGGAGTGGGAGGGGCTTTAGCTATAGGGGCACGGAGAGAGTGGATGGCTGGGATGGAGATGCTTGGAAAAAGAATGAGATGTATGTCCATTTGAATTCCCCAGAGTAGCTCTCCACCCTGCCACTGGGACGTTCTGAATGAAATGAATGCATGCTCATTCATCTGCTAGTAATATGCTCACCTAGAATAAATTCTGGACATTTTAGGTTTGTACTGGATTCCTCACAGCACTTGAAAATGTAAAATGTCTCTGCTGGCATTTCTAAAAGGTCAGGGTGGCTGTATTCCCCTGATATTACCTGTATCGTTCACAGATTAAGCTGTAGTACTTATAGTACTTCACAACACTGTGTAAGTATTTTAAATTCAACACCTCGGTACCTTACAATACAGCCACACACTGTGCTGTATGATATCAGAACTGCCAGACAGATTTACATGGAGCCGTGTTTGACCGACGTTCATGTTGGTGCTCTGCTTGTCCTGAAGTACTGATTCAGACTGCGGAGGTACAATGAAAAGGTTAATAAAACAATGAGAAAGCACGTGCTGAACAGCGCCCTCTGCTTGCAATGCGGTGAACGCTTCTACATTTATAATACATTTAACACCAGAGAATTAATCTATCACCCGTCTACATATGTATGTATATATTCTATTCCGAGTGATCAATACAGCCTTTTGTGTACAGTCTTACAGATACGGTCAGCCCTCGATAACCTTCATGCAGCTCTCAGCTACTATAAACACTACCTGGAAAGTAGTCACTAATAAAACGACGTTTGTCCGCTGCATTTAAATCCTCGTTCAGTATGAGTATCATGGAAGACGTACGGCAAGCAGACTGCGGCCGCTAGGTTGGGGCTATTGATGCTGAGAGATAAAAAGGCAACAAAACTTTCCTGGTAGTGTTTCGAGCATTTAAGTCGCAAACTATGAAAAGAGCAAGGACGTCATTAAGAAGGTCTGGCAACGGTGTCGTTTTGCTTTGGTTTATTATATACTAGTCATATAATACTACTGTTTTATAATGCACGTTAGCCGAGGACACAAAATAGATATCGTAATTGGTAATTGCTTTTGGAAAACCGGCAAGCGAATATACGTCTAGCCTTAAACCAGGACAGTTCTTTCATAGGGATTAAGGAAGTACACGCCAATATATCACCGTACAGGCGAGTTTCTAACTATTGAGAAGATCTGAGGTTAAGTCAGCTTTACATGGAGCTTGCCTGTTTTTTTCTGAAGGAACATTGGCATCGAATTAAAATGCTCAGGGCTAAGTTTGAAATACTTGGGGCTATAGCCCCGGGTGATCGGTCCTAACGACGCCAGTGTCACCGAAGATGACGGATATATATATATATATATATATATATATATATATATATATATATAAACAAAAACGTGGCGCGAAGGCGGCGTACAGCAGTAACTTTAGACGCTTCTCGGTGCTGGAGTTATGAATAGCAAAATAAGAACCGTAACGGGATCTGTCTTGCGGGAACAGAAACGGAATATGCCTTGAGGAGTCTATACGTCAAAGAGGTTGACCCATAGTTGCAAAAGAACAAAGCAACCTTAAAGGAAATAACATCCAATTTGCTTGCTTTATAGATAGCGCACGTCCAACATTTTAAATGTGACACCTAAAACACTGTATTATAGCCTAGTAACAAAAGCTAAGTGATATGCGGTGCTTCCAGTAACTGCCGGTAGGTGCCACGCTTTGCTAGATGCCAAGGAGCAACTACGGCAGGTTCTGGAGCGAGGGTTTTCATAAGCTATTATCAAGGCAAAAGGAGCGGGAACTGAAACCTTAGGGGTTTTATTTTAATTGATTCTTACTATGCTAAGCAGATGAGGCAGGTGGAGGGCTCACGTGAAGCTGTGATTTATGTCTTGAGAGTTTTCCAGATGAAAACTATTTCGCCTGCGTTCTCACGGTCACACAGCATTTCATGATCAGTTTCAGCAAATTCTATTTATTTATTTCACCCACATGTGTGTCCAGGGGAGTACTTTGAGATGATAAGGGACTGAGTCTTTATTGGGGGAGAGGGAGGGGGAGCTGATAGCATTCATGACTTAACCCAATAAATATACATGTATTGGGGGGGTGCTAAAGCCCCCCTAAAATATGCCTAAAAACCAATGGTGGAACCACTGGGCCTTGAGGGAAAAATGGACCAAACCCAGCCTCCCCTTTCCAAATTCACACCTAAGCCCCGCTTACGCCAGTGGCAACAGTTTCAGATGATGAAATATAAGTAGCCTTCATATTTCATACCCATTATGCACTGCAATGGTTAGCAAATTAAACAAACGTGACTTTTTTTCGTTGAACACACTACTCAGCAATGTGGTTTCACTACAAAACATTACAAAATATTACATTTCAAAAAGTTCATTTATGTACAGTATAATTTTTTTTGTGTTATGACTCCCACCATAATGAGACTGTATACATAAAAATGACAGATATAAAAGTAGCATGTTGAAATTCAAGTGAGATTTATATAAGCTCTTTTGTACTCATGAATGTTATGCATATGTGAGATTTGCAGTTGGAGGGGGATCCTCGAATTCGCTGGGGGGGCCGAGGACAGCTGGCTAGGCTGCCCCACCCTGCTAAAGATGTCTGTGTGCGTCAAATATTAACCAATATATTAGATCAAAAGTTCCTATTGTAAATGCAGTTGCATCCCAGTTTGCCTCACTCTACCAGGTTATGTCCTCTCCAAGCTGGAGGACACTCAGCTCTCCAGAACAGCCCCTGTCAAGCCTCCGCTAACTCACTCAGTGCATCAAAGATCCCTTGTCTTGCTGCAGAGCTTCAAGAACCTCAGACTTTGCCCACCAAGGTCCTCAGATGGGTGTGTTCACATCACAAACTGTAAAGCACTGCATCTAAATCACATTGTTTCTGAGCTGTCAAGATTCAAGAATGTCCAGGGAATAGGCCAACGTCTTTCTGAATACATTTGAGTTAAATATTAAACACGCACCCGAGTTATTTCCTGTCGATTCGTGCTGGCAGGGGTGTCATAAAGGGGAGAGGAAAGTCACAATGATTCCAAGGACTCCTGGGTGACAGGGACCCTAAAAAATGTTATTCAAATGGATTGTTCTGGCTTAGGGGTCCAATATGATATGCTTTCATGAGACCCAAAATCTCTAGTGCTACCCTTGTGTGTTTGGTGTCTAACGATGCACTAAATGTAATTTAAAAACCAGAAAAGAGGCAGTGGCAATTTAACAGTGTTTGATATTTCAGTACTTACTCTGACTGTGTAGTTTCTTTGCAGAGAGAGTATGATTAACTTGTGACGAACGCAGTTTCCCGTTTTGCTGCAAAGTCGCTAGTTAAACTGTAACCCAGTTAACCTGGAGCAGGTCCCACCTGAACACAAGCAAGTTCTCCTCGCACACTCTGGAGTTTGCTTTGGTTGTTCTGACATCTCTTGCGGTTGATTCGTTTTGGTAAAGATGCATGGGGATATTTAATTTTGCACGTGTGTCTGTCATTTACATTAGACAGGAGGACCTTCCAGGGTCCAGCGTCAGAGGGGTTATGCTGAAGCCCTGACAACCACTAGGAAAGCACAGTTTTTCAAGAAACAAAGCTCATCCAAAGTAATAGGTGATTTTAACAAATTAAGTTTGGTAGAATCAGATAATATAGTAAAGTTATATTTGAAAATATAGTTTTATGTAATCGTAATATATTTTAACTGTTTCCATTATACGCACACAGACACACACACACACACACATATATATATATATGTTACAAGTGGATTTTATATTTTATATTTATCTGTGTGAGGGATGGGGGGCAGGGTTGAGGGTGGCTGGCACGTATACTGATCTGGATGCATGACTGACTGGGCTCTCTCACCTGGGCAGTTAACTATGTAACTGTACACCACCACCGTTATTTATAAGCATTTGGATATTAATCCTTAACTGTCCATTTGTATTCCGTTGTAATCTGTTACATAAATCCAGCCCATCCAAACTGAAAATTAAAGGCAAATATTTAAATCATCATTTGATGTTCGTTTCATTTTGCTGTAATGTGATGCGGCATAACACTGCGGGACCATAAGGTTGCATGGAGCCAGCCGGGCGCTGCTGTGATTGGCCGAGCCGACCAGGTAACTTACGTGCGCTTGAGGACGCTCATATCATTTACCCTCATCACCCTTCTGCTAGACGTAGCCAATAAATGCCCACATCGGCTAGGAAACTAAAAAAAGACTGCTCTCCTTAGCAGTTTTTAAACACAGAGTTATACATGTAAATATAGTGTCTTTTCAGCCGATGTGCATAGTGTGATTAGTGTTTATCTGAGCAAGGGTGGCTCGCCATTGTGCGCTTTTACCTGGAAAGCGGTCAGGTTCTGCAAAGCGTTTTAAAACCCAGGTAAGTGCAAGAATGCATGTAATATGTCAATGTATTTGGTGATGACGAAGTCCACTTCTTCGATGTTTAAAATATTTTCGCGAACAGACACGCTTGAGTTTAACACACGGGCTGAATGATATCACGGTCCAAAGTGGGGAGGATGGAGGCCAAGGTGCCGCTGTTCGCCGTCTGCCTTGTTGCAGGTGAGACGGCATCTTTCCGCGGATCACCGCGAAATCGCTTTACACCTGCCGGCAAACGCATACTGTATTAAAATCATTAGTACAGTTTTGTTGCGGTGTTAACTCCAAGGCATAATATATTTTCTGTCCTTCACCAGGTCTTCTGACATGTGATACACAAGGTAAATAAACGCTGTAATTACCCCAATTATCAGGTGTGGCTGGTTGTGTCTCAAGTATTACTCTATTGCAGAACCGTGTAACAGAGTTAAACACATTCTCAATTGCTAATCCGGCAGAGTAGGGGTTCCTACAGTAACCACCAGCCAGCAAAAGTGTGAAGGTTTCGCAAAGGAGTTAATTTAAAATTACACTTTTCGGTTTTTTACGGGCACTCGAGTTCTGGCGTAAATTTGGGGGTAAATGTTAAACCTACGAAATCGTCGATCAAGTTTTGTACGACCTACACCGGTCCACGAACATCAAAAGATTGGGAACCCCAACTGTAGAGTATGCACCTTCTGGTCATGCTGATTGGAAACACTGTGTTTTGTTTTGTTTCTGAGTGCTTGCAGTGTGTGGCAGGAGACTTCTAGGTAACAGGATTGTTGGAGGAAATGATGTGCGGGAAGGGGCGTGGCCTTGGCAAGTGGATATTCAGATGGGCAGCAGGGGTCATGTCTGTGGGGGCTCACTCATAGCCAAGGACTGGGTGCTGTCTGCCGCCCACTGCTTCCCAAAGTAGGTGCTGTCGATTTACCTTTACAGGGATGTAGAAGCTTTGGTTGGGTGGGCTTCGTTTTAAAATGCAACACTCCCCAGGCTCGCCGACATCTCGTCCTATCGGCTGTACATGGGCAGGCACCAGCTCAGTGGCGTCAATCACCATGAGGTGTCCAGTCGGGTCCGGCGAGTTGTGGTTCCAGCAGGCTACACCAATCCTCAAGAGGGCCAAGATGTGGCTCTGGTCCAGCTGGCCACACCAGTCCAGTGGTCAAACTGGATCCAGCCAGTGTGTTTGCCCAGTGATGGTGCTGTGTTTCCCAGTGGGATGCAGTGCTATGTCACTGGCTGGGGCCACATCAGGGAGGGTGGTGAGTTGAGGATACTGGCTGGGCTGACCACGAGGCCGGTTAACCCAGGAGCCACACAAAGTGTCAAAATGCTTCTACTGATGCTGTTCAACTTAAGCGAACATGTTTCCAAACCCTGTTATTCCTACCTTAAATCATGTTAGCTTTCTTCTGCGGCAAAATTTATCCTTCTGCTCTTCTTGTTTTCCTCGGCTAGTGTCTCTGCCTGGCGTGGGGACCCTACAGGAAGTGCAGGTGCGCGTCATCAGACAAATGTCCTGTCAGAAGATGTACCAGGTTCTGGCCTTCACCTCTGACCAAGTGGACATACTTCCTGACATGATCTGTGCTGGGTTCCCAGAAGGAGGCAGGGATTCCTGCCAGGTACAGCTTACTCTACTCCTGTATGCCAGACTCTCTTCACATTTACTCCTGATTCTTATGTCCCTTATGCTGCGCCAACCCTGCCCTGTCTCGCCCCCACTCCCCAGGGTGATTCAGGGGGACCCCTCGTGTGTCCCATGGTGAACGGGACCTGGGTACAAGCGGGGGTGGTGAGTTTCGGTCAAGGTTGCGCCCAGCCTAACAGGCCTGGCATTTATGCTAGAGTCTCCACCTTCGCCAGCTTCATTCGCAATACGGTGCCAGAGATCCAGCTGCACAGCGCAGCCTTCCGGGCCCGGGCCTCGGCCCTGGTCATGCTTGCTGCGGTATTGTCTTGGCTTGGATAGCATCACGTGCCATGACCAGGAAGGGCTGTTTGTGTTTATTGGGACACCAAAAACACACAAGAGCCAAAGTGAGACCTGCCAAACTACAGAATCTGGGTCTTTGTGTACTGTGAATACAACAGGATCAGAACGCCCGAGAGCTAATCGTGCTGAATTTGATGTCACAAATTTAACATGAGCGACAATGACTGCTGCAGTTGCTTCAGACAGCAACAACGAGGGCTCCTGCAAGGCTCACATCCAGGCGAAGCTGCTGCAGCCTACTCTGAAAATGCCAAGCAACTGAACGAGAAACCCTGCGGAGTAGAAAATGGCTGCCCCATGTTTTCAGTATACACAGAGGAATGCCAAAGACTAAGCGGACATTTCCCAGTGTATAGGAATGGCAGTGGTACAAGTTACTAGGGTGTGTAATCTGCCAAGCGCAGAGCTGCGGGACACAGAAATGTTTGATCGCTTCAATGTCAACTCACCTTAACTGCTTTTGCTTTGAAGTGGCTAAACAAAATTTCTAAAAACATTTAAATGAAGAGCAAATAAATGTCTGATTTAATGATAGTCATTTAGTGTCACTAAATGACTAACAATAACAAATGGTCTGGGAAAAGCAGATTCCAGTCCAGCTTGAAATGCTTTTACTAAAAACAGTAGTTAATGCAAAATACATTCATGCTGTATTCCCTATTCCTGTTTTCTACGTCCTTACCCATGCATTCACATTTTTCTGAACAGAGATTGCAAACGTTACCTCTGCAGTCGGTGTCGTTATTTTTTACTAAACTACAGTCATAACATGGAATCACACTACTGTGTCAATCAAGCCGTCATGGAATCAGTTCAGTGTCCACTGTAAGCACTGGTGAGCCAAGCATCAGTCTTTACGTAATATAAACATCTCAGGTGTCAGAAATGCTGGGTGTGTCCGAGAGGATCATGGGAGAACCCAGCTGAAGTTCCTGCTGAAGTGACTCCAAGTCAGCTGGGCTCATCCGGTGCACCTCAAGCCAATCGGAAAGCAAGGAGGCTGATAATGGGGCAGAGTCACTGTGGCTGAAACAATAAGGGGAGGGAAGAAAGAGGCATTAGTGTACAGTGTACAATGCCAGTACAGTCATCTGGGGTGATGCTTTAAAAGGCCTGCTGACCTGTCCCTGGGGTCAGGTTGCTGGAGGTCAGTGAAGGACTGTGTGAGGAGCTCATCCAGGTCAAAGCCGACCCCATAGCCAGCCCCGCTGCCCTTAGGCGTGACCGAGAACACGGGAGGGAGCACGTCGTCAACCTAAGTGCATGTGTGACAAGGTCAAAAAAGTCAAGACAGCAGAACCAGAAAAACGTACAGGGGCGATTACCCTAGCATTGGGTTTAGCTGCACTAAATCATCATGTGACTTTTTAAACTTTTTAAATGAAACACTGTGAACTTACCTGGGACTTGGAGAGCTGCAGTGTGACTGTGTGGATGTCAGGGATGCTGCCTCCTACTGGTTGCTCTGGGGCTGTGGACTCCTGGATGGGCCGTGGTAGCACAGAAGGTCCTGATGGTGGGCTTTGAGAATGGTTACTCAGGGAGGGATGAACTTTCTCCATATTTCTTGGCCTAGTAGAACTCAGGTTGGGGGGCAATTTTCCATTGGTGTGGGTAGCCATGCTTACATCCCCATTGACTTCAACATGGAGTTCTTCCCCCCCAGAGGGGATGTGAATTTTATTAAGGAACACCCCAAGAGGTAGCAGCTGGTGTTGGGGGAGCGACAGACCTGTTGCTGGTCTGTCTGGCCCTGGCCAGTTCTCCATTGTGTCGTATGTGTTGCCCCCTCTGAAGTCTACCTGGTGCCGGACTGAACTGTTTTTGACTGCCGTGCAAGACCCAAGGCCGTCAATGCCCATATGGGTCCTGAGCACATCCATCCTGCCCATTGGTACCTGCATGACAGGAAAAGGCAGCGGGACGGATGGGGAGCCCCTTGGCTGGTAGAAAGTAGACAAGGTGTGGTTCGTTTTGGGGACCGTTTCATGCGGAGACCCTTTGCTTTGTAGCTGGTGCTCACCTGCACCATTGTTTCGTTGGCCAGAGTCCGACTCTACCAGCTGAAGCCCCTTTCCCAATAATGGCTGGATCTGATCAGCCGGTTCTGCACAAAGTGTGTGGACCTGACTGTCTTTCTTCCCACTGACGCTGTCTGTGATTGGCTGAGATCTATCCGTGCAGCTGTCCATCATCCGTATCCAGCGCTGCAACAGGCTCTTGTCGTTGTCACTCAGTGGCACCCCTCGTATGGACTCAGCTGCCTTTCCATCTTTCTTTTCCTTTTCCTTCATCTTCCTTTCTCGCTCCCTGGCTCGCTCTTTCCTCTTTCTCCTCTTCTCTTCCCGTTCTCTTTGGCGTTCTTGTGCTGTAATGGGGCGTCTTTGTTCCGACTGTGAGTTTGAGAGGGAGCAGCTTTGCCCTAGAACTCCTCCTCTCCCCATCTCTGCGGGCAGTGACATTGAGGACCCATCTGAGAAAGAGGGAGTGAGAGAGAGAGAGGCTTAGATCATCACCTTTAATCATCTTCAGGTAACCTAATTCCACCACCTCTTATTAGGTTTACTTCTTGAACCAAACTCACAGATAAACCAGCTAATTTGTGTCAATATTCTGCTATTGTGCATTAACCAGCTAAGTTGTGTCGATGTTATGTCAATAGTGATGAATTCATCCATACTGAAGTACTTCATTATTGATATATGCGCTATAAAGCAGGACTCAAGACCACCTCACCAGTTTTCCTGCATTGCACTACCCATGACCTCATGGCGCTGTCACACTGGCTCACCTGATCTGGCCCTCTGTCGCAGGGCCGACTTTTGCAGTACTGCTTTAAGGGCAGCTTTTGTGTCATCCGAGATGGCCCCTTCCTTTCTGGCCCCATCCCCCGACCCCACCTTACCCCCTCGAGTCAAAGAACAAGACAGGGACTGAGAGAGGGACTGTGAGAGGGACTGGGCTTGTGACTCGGAAAGAGTCAGTGAGGGACAGGGGCGTGAGCAAGATGGTGGGGCTTGGCCAAGAGAGGATGAGGGCATCTGATTGGGGAGAGTGTGGTTCTGACTCATTGATGTAAGAGACCCTTCATTCTGAGGTGGTTCCTCTCTCCTTGGAGTATGGTCAAGTGTGTGTGAGGGTGAGGTGCCTTGTGTGGAGACGGGTGTGGTCAGATCAATGGTCTCTGGTTCTGGGTGGCCATTGTCAGAGTTCGCACTCAACATATCCACATCCTGGCTTTGGGTCAATCCGGGCTGTGACTTGGTCAGATGAGGTGGGGGTTGTTTACAGAGTTTAGGGGTCTGATCCGTGAATGCTGCCTGAGAGCCTGTGATGTCTGGTTCCTGCTGAAATTCTTGGCTTGGCAAATGCTGAACTGGTAACTGTCCTGGCCCAGTGGTTGGCGTGTTACCAGTGGCACCCGTACTGGCTGCAAGGGAACCGTGGCGCTCGCCGTAAGCTGGCTTGGGCAAGAACCGGATCTTCCTCCGGCCCCCATCTTTCTGCCGGTGGAAGTCTCGAATCTCGTCCAGGATGGCCTCTTTAATCTGCTCCCTACTGAGCGGGAGTTTGTCAAACTCAAAGTCAAAGGCTGGCACACACACAGGCTCATCGTCTGGGTCATGGTACTTGGCAAGGTAGGGGTGAGCCAGTGCCTGGGTCACCGTGATGCGCTCATGTGGGTCAAAGCGCAGCATGGCTCCCAGCAGGTCCAGGGCATTTGGTTCAGCCTGGGGATACAGCGTTGTCAGAGGAATGGGTGCTCGGGGCGGAAGGCTCTGAACATATGAGCGGACCCGGTCTGCTCCTATGGCCCCTATGATCCCCTCCGGGGGCGTACCCAGTACAGAAAGGATAAGCTGCAGCTGGTGGACATAGTGCTTGCCAGGAAAGAGCTGCTTCCTCCCCAGCATCTCGGCGAAGATGCAACCCACTGACCACAGGTCAATGGCCAAGCTGTAGTGGTGCAGGGACAACATTAGCTCAGGGGCCCGGTACCACCGAGTCGCTACATACTCTGTCATAAAGGAACGGGACTCCTCGGGCCGCTGGCTCAGTCCCCGAGCCATCCCAAAATCTCCAATCTTCAGCTCGCAGTTTTCATTGACCAGCAGATTGGAGGGTTTCAGATCTCGGTGGATCACATTGGCAGAATGGACATACTTGAGTCCTCTTAACAGCTGGTACAGGAAGTACCGAGTGTGCTCTTGTGTCAGAGGCTGATGGGAGTGGATAATCTGATGGAGGTCACTCTCCATCAGGTCCAGAACCACATAGCTGTTGGGAAGACATATGGGGTGGTTATCACCATGGCAACATGTGTTCTATTTTATATGGTATAAGAATGTTTCCTGAGAATCCAAGGCCTTCCATGCACTTACACAGACTTGAAGGCAGAGTGCGGTAAGGCCGGCTGCAGGATATCTTTGATGGCGATGATGTTGTCATGCTTGAAATGCTTGAGAATCTTGAGCTCCCTGAGGGTACGCTTTGCATTGGTCAGCACCTCAAAAGCATTGGGGATTTTCTTTATAGCCACCCTCTGACCTGAGATCATGTGGTATTATTGTTAGACACACAAACAGCAAGACGCTTTCACTTTTTCGATAAAGAGGGTAGATGGAAAACGGCCAATTAATACTGTTTTGTTAGTTTCACTTCCATGAGAAATTTTCATTAGCAAAACAACCAGTTGAATGAACAGTTGATGTTTAAAATCCTACTCAATGTAAGCCACGTTAGCTAAAAACCTTATGCTAATCAAATGAACTGTAATAATGCCATCTCACCATTGTCCCGCCTCCTGGCAGAGGAAACGACACCATAGGCTCCCGTTCCAATGGTCTCTATGATGTCATACTCCTCACCCACCTCAAATTTCACATCCAGTGAGTGGGCTTTAAGTAGAGCCAAGTTTGAGTCAGCAGTGGAGGTTGTGTCGTTATTAGACTCCGTATGACATCCAGTCCTTGCTTGGCTGTTATTTTTGTTGTTATCCATGCTGGTCGTCATGGTGATGCCAGATGTTGAAGACCCTTCTTGTGGAACATCGGCTTTCCCATATTCACTGGCTGACATAGTCCTGAAGCAAACAAAAATGGAATCATAACGAATATGAAAAACAGAGCCATGTCCGCCAGTAACAGCGTTATGGACGGGACAGAATAACGGAAACGGACACGTGTATAGTGGCGACCACAACAAATCTACATGTTAATCTGAAGAAAATTAAACAATTAAACCGACTATCTTTATACATAATCTAGAGTTTCCATTATATACTAAACACGTTGTATCATGTTAAACCGGCTGTATCAATATAAAATTTATATCTCAAAAGACGTTAGCGGCAAATATAACGGTGATGATTAAAAACTGTTTCAATGTATAAGCGTCCTACACCATAAACATTTCTTGCTTATTTCTACATGATTATAGTTTAAGAAGTTGTCGTTCTGGTTAATATTTATTATTGAAAAGTTACTAAGTATCTAGCCATGTCTCAACCACGCTTGCCAAGAAAACTCAAATCGAACGGTTTCCTGCTAGTTTTCTTACAGTAATTTGTTTCATTTGTACGACAGAAATAATCGCACAATGAAGCCAGTTAAATGTGTTTAACTATGTCTCTCACGAAAAACATTCGCTTATATTATGGTCCAGAGTAGAAGATTTCCTTATCCAGTTGCTATGATGAATATTGTTTATTCAATACTATGAATTTCAGGCAAGATAAACTGGCGTTTTTGACACGGCATCGTATTAATTATAAAATATGTAGTCAAAATAATCATTAATATAATGAAAGACAACCAACTTACGTGATTTACAGTCGGTGCATACCGATAAACAAACACATTACCTTAATCTTTCACGCCTCTTTTCTACTTCCTAGTATTCTTCCGCGTTCACTTTGAATAGCAGGTACTGAATCCAATAAAATTGAGAAGCTTATAAATTTGACCAATAAGACGGCGGGGGTGGTTCTCCTGGCAGTTTGCCTTTGGTCACTCTGCTTGGGCGGTGTATGGCTGAAATTGTGCTTTTCTCGTTAAAGCTCCGAAGAACATAGTATTGCAGGCTTCACGTTTTTATTGATAAAGACGGAGAATTCTTATTCACTTCATGCTGCATGTTAATTATGCGATTAAAGAAAAAAATCACAATAAAACGAAATATAAGTACAAACATGCAGTAACTCTCTTAATTGTGTTCACAAAAATTTGATTTTTGTATAAGTAATACGTTCACTGTAAAGCAGAATGGTGAACGTCCGAGCTGTTCAAAATGATGCTTCGTTCGGGAAAATGTTTTTAGACTACCGTGTCTTGCAAAGTCCATTTTTCCTAAATTCCAGTCTGAACCGCCCACATCCTAAAAAGTTTTTTCTTCTTCCAGTGGTCTGAACAACCAATTGACTGTTGCCTAAAATGCGCCTCCAGTACCCTCTAGGAGTCCGAACTTTGAACACGTAGCTGCCTTAATATACGGTGTTAGAAACTGTGTGCAGAGAACGGGCGGGAATGCTGCTTTATTAACTCCCTAGTTCAACGGTTTGTAAAAATAAATAAATAAATAGACATAGTTGTACCGTACAGGTACGAGATGGCAGGGAGGGCTTCCAGCTGGGAGCGAGCAACCCGCTGGTCGCTCTGCACGCTTGGCATACTGCTGTCTGTGTACGCTCTGCATGTGGAGCTTTCCCGGGAGAGAGACCCGGGCTACCGAGCCATGTGCGACCTCGGCGCCTCGGTCAGCTGCTCCAAAGTCTTTACGTCCAGGTAGGAGGTGGCGAAGTACACAGTTAACGTAACGCTGTTTGCGTTTAAGTGGAGAGGGGTATATGTGGTCAGTGACTTTTAGGACGTAAATTATGAGCCGAACTATATTTGCGAAAGTTTCAGACAAGAAAGTTTGTTTTTTTTTCTTTCTGCGATCTACTACGGCATATCCCTGAGTATTCAACGTCGTGTTATGTGGCGGTGCTCGCTGGAGGCAAACTGTGGACGTGTTCAAGAGAGCACATGATGCCACGTTTAGTGCGGCAAAGCCACACAAACCTAGGTCCTGACTGTAATGCACATTGAACCGCTTAGGAATATACGTATGTATGTAATATGTACATATAGCGTATGTACAACATTTTTTAAAAATCCTGACGTATAATTTTGCTATTTGTGTTGTAGGTGGGGCCGTGGCTTCGGACTAGTGCAATTAGTCTTGTCAAAAGAGAGCATATTAAATCAGCCTAACAGTGTCCTGGGAATCATATTCTACACGCTGCAGCTGGTATTAGGTTTGTGTACGACGCCTACACACACACACACACACACACACATACACATATATGTATGTGGTACTGGTCCCAGACAGCAGTGCCTAATTATATATCTTCTCTCCCTTTTTGTAGGTCAATCAGTGTCCAACAAAGCAGTGCTGTTTCTGGTGTTTTCTTCTTGGGTTTCAGTGGCTGGGTCGCTTTACCTAGCTGGAGTGCTGCTCTTCATTCTGGAGGACCTCTGCCTGGTGTGCGTCACAACGTACCTCATCAACTTTGCTTTGCTCTACACCAACCTCAGGAGGAAAAGGGGGTTGACTTTGGCCAAAGAGAAGGCTGGTTGAGAGGCTGCAAGATCAGCAGCAACAAGCATTTGCATGTGGCCACAAAGGATGAAGATGTTTCCTTGACTTTACCGTTACGTTAAAACATGCATAAAGAGGAATTCAGATTCTTTAACTTCCATCCCTGATTTTAAAGATTTTAACACAGTATTGTACCTTTTTGAAACCAATTTCAAATGGGGCGTCTATTCTGGTTTATGGTAATCCTACAAGATATTAAATAGTTATGGAATAGTTATTTTGCAGGTCTTACTTTCTGCTTTCAATACAACATCCCAAATTTGTGTTTTGTTCCAAAAGTAACGTACCCACTTTTAACAGATTAAACTAACGCCTTTTAAATACAGTATTTGTAAGTTTTCTAAGCAATACCCTATTGAAGAAATAGTTTTGAAATAAAACATGAAGGCTCGGACAATGCTTTGTCTTTCCAGGATTTACCCAGCGGGTAGAAAATGTGGTAAAGATGAGTGAGTAAACTTGGATGCTTTAGCTCATAAATAATCAATATAATAATAATTATCACTTTATTGAGCCTGTGGGAAATTATTTTTCATGCCTCCTTCAACTTGCTCTTTGTAAGCAAGCTGTCCACAAGGGGCAGCCACCCATGACAGCGCCCAGGGAGCTGGGGGTTAAGGGCCTTGCACAAGGACCTGCAGACGTGCTGAGGCTGGGTTTGAACCTGCGACCTTGTGATTACAAGCACACAGGCTTAGCCCACATAAAGAGCACAGATACCTACTGCGACCACCATTATACATTAAATGCCAGAGCACTCTAACTCGATGATGTCACAAACAAATCGCACTTTATATAAACGATAATGCGGTGTTTATTTAAACACGAAACAATGCACTATTTTCTCTGCCTACCTGCTAGTTACATCAAACTGTAAGACTGGCTTATTATATTAGATAAGTTTAATTGTCCAGAAGGCAACCTTATTTCAGTGGCCAAAACTGATTTTTTTTGTGTGTGCGTAGTGCGCTTTTTGCCTTTCAAATCAAAGGTCAGATATGCAAAGCATACACATTTCAATTTGTATTGTATTGGCCGTGGCGTTTGATGTGGGGAAGCGCAGACTGCATTTATGGTCAAACGCTACACCCAGTATAATTAAACTTAAAATCAAATTGAATTAAACAGAATTTAATGCATACATTTTCTTCTAATTGTGACCGCCCCCAGAATGGCCTCTGCTGAATAGACCCTCTCGGTTCCGTGGGATGGTATGATCCAGAGTTTTTAAAAGCTCCAAGTTCGCGGGGGGTGTGGCACAGATTATCTGGCGAGTGTCGTAAGGAGGGTGTGTAAATTCGCTGCAACCAGAGCATATTTCTCCGTAGGATTGCGGTTTATTCCAATAGCATAAAAATCAAGAACCCCAACCTGATGGCATCCAACGGTAAGAAGCGTTGGTATAAAACGATGGGTCAGCGGTCATTTTAGAAAGTAGCCCACGGTTGTAGGTAGTCTGGCGCACAGGACGCTGGATGGACGGCGGCAGCAGCCCGTTTGAACATTAATCACTGACGTTAAGTGGCAGTGTGTGTAAAGGTTGATATTAGCCTGTACTTTGCATGCTTGAGACCCTGCTCTGTTTCGGCGGAGCGTGTTTGTCAATCTCCCTGTTCTCGCCTGACTAGCGCAGCGCCCGGCTTAATCCTGACCGCACACAAAGAGAGCGGAGCGTGACAGTCCACCCGCCATTTTGTTAGCCGGCTGGCTAGCATGCTAACGCCGCAATCGCAGTTGACCTGGGGACCTGCGTCAAAGCGCTTGGTTGCTTCAGTATACCACTCGTTTTAGGTGTCTGTTCGCGCATATTCAGAAACATGCAGAAAACCATACTTAAGGGGCGACACGGGGGGGGGAGAGACACGGGCGGATGTGTCGGTCTCCCGGGGCGACGCGTAGCGTTAGCCGGTCGGCTAACCCCCCCCCCCCCCAAGGATGCCGGTTTTCTTTAACGGGGGCGTCTCGTGTACCCACATGAACAGACGCTGGAATGCACAATTTGTCATTGTCTTTTTTTCGGCGTTGTCATTCACCCTGTATTAATAATCTGCTCCAACAGATTATTCCCAGTCTGCACCGCAGGGGTAAGTTCTTATTATTATTATTATTATTATTATTATTATTATTATTATTATTATCATCTGTATGTTGACAGCTGGCATGGTCTCTCATGGCACATGAAGGTTTTGTTACATCACACGCTCTTGTCAGGTATGGTACCTATGGAGGTCAGGCTAGTCAGAACTACAATCAGCCTGCAGCGCAGAGCTACAACCAGCAGAGCTACGGGGGCTACAGCCAGAGCTCGGAGAGCAGCTCCTCATCCTACAACCAGGGGGGCTATGGCTCTGGCTACGGCCACTCGCAGACAGGTGTGTGCCTCTGCTGCTACCCTGTCCGGTCCTGCGCCGGCTCGCTCCCTGACCGAGGTCGTGTGCCGCAGGTGGCTACGGCTCCCAGCCGACTTCCCAGGGCTACAGCCAACCCAGTCAGTCTTACGGATCGGGGGGGTACAGCAGCAATCAGCCACCTCAGAGCAACTACAACCAGCAGTCGTCTTACCCAGGATACGGGCAGCAGGAGTCCACCACAGCCTCCACCACCAGGTAGAACCTGTGTGTGTGTTTGTACTAGTCTGTCTGTGCATACGTATGTGTCTGTGCTCGTGTGTGTGTGTTAGAAAGCCTAACCCTATGTCATACAGCACACTGTCTGCCTTTAGGCTGCGGGAGGAGGTCCACGCACCATGGGGAGATCATGTACTCTCAGCACACACACAGCCCAGCAAGCATTATATGCAGTACTGTAATTGTCATATATTTGTGTCTTGAGTTATGGCAGCAACTCCCAGTCTTCAAGTTATGGGCAGTCCCAGGGTGGAGGCAGTTATGGGAGTCAGAGCAGTGGCTACAGCGGCAGCAGTGGGCAACAACAACCATCCCAGCATGGTGGCGGTGGCGCCCCCTACAGCCAGGCCCCCAGCTACAACTCGCCACCACCCCAGGGCTATGGGCAGCAGAGTCAGTATGGCCAGGGAGGGGGTGAGTGCCCCGGCCGGCAGCCCCACAGTCTGTCAGCCCAGTTTGGTGCCGGTGGCAGTGTACCTCAGTGTTCCATTGCTTCTTCTCCCCCTTTCAGGTTACGGGCAGGATGCCCCTCCCATGGGGGGTAGTGGGGGTGGCGGTGGATACGGAGGCCAGGATGGCAGCTTTGGCGGCCAGGATGGCCGCAGCAGCCGTGGGCGTGGAGGCGGAGCTGGAGGCGGATTCGGGGGCAGGGGTGCAGGTGGCTTTGACAGGGGAGGTCGTGGGGGCCCTCGTGGACGAGGAGGCATGGGGTAAGTGTCACCTTGGCCGTGGGATGCCTTACTGCACTCACCGATGCTGCACTGTGGTGATAGATAGGCCCGCAGCCGCATACAGCACAAACACTGAAATGCACTGTAAACGCACTCAAGGCCGCGGTGTGCCGACAGCTGGGGCTCCTCTCAGAGGGCATCCGCCTTGTAATGTTTTCTTTCACACTGAAGGGAGCTGCTTTAAAAAAAAAAAGATCTGCCTAACGGAGTTCATTGTGCACGATCCCAAAAAAATAAAATCGATACTGAATGGAAACGGAATGTAATTTTGCGAGTTGTCGGACTATTTAGATCTGGTGGGAGCATTTAAGACAAACGCAAGGTCTGACACTTGTGGTTGTGAGTTAGGTTGTTCTGGTGTCCGAAGGAGACCACGTGAAAACCAGCCTCAGGTGTGCATGCACAAGCACATGTGTCGTCATGAGAGTTTCTCAGGTTACGGTGGGAGGGGACTTGGGACATACAGGCATGGCAGCTTGGGATGTGTACCTCCCGGCGGTGTGTGGCCTCCCTGCTTGGGATGTGTACCTCCCGGCGGTGTGTGGCCTCCCTGCTTGGGATGTGTACCTCCCGGCGGCGTGTGGCCTCTCTGCTTGGGATGTGTACCTCTCTGCTTGGGATGTGTGCCTCCCTGCTTGGGATGTGTGCCTCCCTGCTTGGGATGTGTGCCTCTCTGCTTGGGATGTGTACTTCCCAGCTGCCGTGGAGCCTCCCTACTTCATAAGAGGGTTCATTCTGAATTTAGGAGCCACGAGGATGTCCATTGTGTGACTGGTCTTGCACGCTTCCCTGCTTCCTTTCATAAACAGTGGATTTTAGGAAGCACGCAGTTCAGGACACACTCAAAATGCCTTTACGTTTTATTGATTGGTATGTGTATATACACTGGCTGGTTAACCCCAAATCTCCCTTCCACAATCCTGTCTGCAGGTACACACACACATACCTGGATATGACTAAAGAAGTGTTTATGTCAATATAACTGGTTTAGTGTGTAAAATGGAGTGTAAAGTTACTGAAATGTCAACCAGAATTTAACAAGAAGCAGGCTGGAGTCAGTTGGTGAAGCAGTTCAATCAGACTGCAGTTGCTTTTTTGTGCCTTTCTTATTGTTTTTCATTGCTTTAATCAATCTTTGCATCTTCTCTTAGGGGTTTTTTTGTTTAATTTTATTTTTTTCCTATTAGTGGGGCACCCAATGGTCAAGATGTTAGTAAGTGACAGTGGAAAAGGGAGAAAATGTCACGTGTTCCTAAACACTAAAACCAAATTCGGGGGACGACTTTTCCCGAGAAAATGGTCGATTCAGAAAAGGTTAAAACAAAAGGGTGATTGTTAGAAGTGGAACATTTCCTTGGAATGCTTCCTCGAGCTTTTTCCTGAAGGGAAAAAAAAAAACGTGCAGTCCAGGTCAGCCCTTTCCTTAGATGGTGTGCTGGACATCAAAGCTTTGGTGACTTTCACTTACTGCTGATGCATAAATATAACAACCCAAAATGGTCTTAGGAGTGCACTGGGTTATAAGATGGTATTTAAAGCACCTGTATTCCCAAATAGTATTAATGTCCCTCAAGTATCCCTGTGCAATTCAAGGCTACAGAAAACTCTAAAAGGGAATGGTGGCTTTGTCACCGTACTGGTAGAGCCAAGTAAGTAGTTAGATTTCAGAAATAAAAGCTTGGATTTAAAATGCCTGGGCTTGAGGGAGGAGGAGTCTTTGAGATGGTGAAGAGAAGGTGGGGTGAGGCAGAGAAGGTTCAGCACGGAGTTTATGAGGGGCCCCGGGAAGGGCCCCGGGATGGGCCCCAGGAAGGGCCCCGGGACGGCAGCCTTCAATGCGTCTCGCTTTTCTCTCCATCAGAATGGGCGATCGAGGAGGATTCAATAAGTTTGGTGGTAAGTGACACACTTTCAAAAGAATTGCGGGTTGAGCAGGAGACAGCCGGTGGGGAGGGAGACCGGAATGAGCCCGGGTGGCCGGATGGGAAGAAACGGCGATGCGGGAGGTAGCCTGTAGGGGTGTGTTGCAGTCTAATGTGACTTGCTGAGATACCCATCGGCACATAAGGATCGGGATGTGGTCGGGACCCTAGGGATGCATAGCATCTTGAGGTGGGAAGATGTGGGAGTTTACGCCCGTGCCGTTTCCGTCGTAGACTGAACGGCCAGGGCAAAGGTGTGTTAAGGGCTCAATAGAGCAATGACATCAGCACGGTCTTGGGTATTTTGAGCATGAGTTATGAAGGTTCACACCTGAAGCACCTCAACATGTTATGTGGCATGTGGTCTAGTTCTGCATGTGAACACTAAAGGTCATGAGCAATGCTCTGGAGGGTGGCTGTGCAAATGTGTGTGTTTGCAATTACTGTGCCTCCTACTCTACGTGTGTGTGTGTGTGTTGTGTTGTGTTTTTGTGTGTATCTTATGGGCAGAGTTTGGATGGGGAATGGGTGCTGCAGTTTCATGGGAACAATGTCCCCGGAATCTTGCAGGTCTCCAGTGGAATCCCCTTTGGTATGTTTCCCGTAAATTCCTATAAAGATCTGTGTGAAGGTCAGTGTAGTGTATTATCATTGGCCACATGAGGGCACCATAGTATGCACCCAACTGGCAAGCATGAAATGCGACTGGGTCTCAACACACAAAGTTAATCTGAGATGGTGAAATACGCTGAACTAGCGACGTGTCTGGATCCTCATCAAAGTGTGTGGGTTTTGTAGGTGTGTAACCAGCAAAGGTGTTTCTGGGACTCGTGGAAGAAACTGCTTTTAAACAGACCCCTTGATCCCCCTGATGGTGGTGGTGGTGTGCTCTGTAGTACTGCCGTTACAGAAGATCCACGTATAACAGAACTTCAAAAGCCAATACTCAAGTCTGCTGTCCTAAGAAGTAACTAACTTGCAATAGTGTTTAGAACCCTTTAAGAAATGTTTCCTGGAAAACCTTGGTCAATGACCTTGGAATGGCCTGTAACCAAGTGTGAGGTGGTGTATTAGATGGTTGGAGGTGTAATATCAATGAGGGGCTTTGATGTAGAATTTGGAACCATGTCCTTCACACTGTATCCCTGTATTTTTCTCCATACCTCTTTGGAGCAGGAGTGTTCATAACCATTGGTGATGTGAATGGTCTGATCGTGCACACACACACACACACACACACACACACACAGGGCTCCTTCAGCCTGTCAGAAGCGGCTCTCTGCATGAAGGACATAATGCTGATGAACCAGAACTGGACCCTGCTGAATCCAAAGAAGAGAGAAACTCAACAGTGTGATAAATGGTCGTGGGGGTTTTTGTGTTGTGAAAGAAAATCGAGACACGACATGTTTGTGTTTCTCTGGTTTTAGGGTTACTTAAGAAGGGTGATTGCATGGTGTTCTACCTGTGTAAAATCTGTGTTCACAGTTTGAGTCCATGGCTCTGATTTCAATATCATGAGGTGTTTGATATGAGGAGGTACTTCACATCATTGCTGGTTTCCCTAATGCCCTGGTATTATCAAAAACAATGTTGCCAGAAGCAAATGGGCCCAAGACTGGAAGCTCAGATTGGATTTGGGTCCTGAAAGAAGCAAAAGCTATGTACGTTTTGTTGGGAAATCTCCAGAGCTGACGTGGGGAGTGCTGGGTACGTCCTGAGAGCAATCTGAAGAAATCGCCTGGGGAAAAAGCTCTTTTCATTGACTTTGTGGTCCCTGTTTTACCTTCACCTCGGTTAATATCGTCAGCTTTATGTAACATGTTCTTTTTCTGTCGGAATGAAGATTATGATCATTTTGATGATCTATATTTAAAATTCCAGTAAATAATGGCAACCCTAACAGGAGGGCAGTATTTTTTTTTTTTTCCCCCTGAGTGAATTTCCGCATTTCAAATGACAATATAGAATGTTGTATTTTGCTGTATTTAAATGCATGTGGTCGGTATCTGTTTCATACTGGAAGAGAAACATCTTCATCTGGAACATTACGCTCACTTTTGGTATGAAGGGAATGGGGTGGGGAAAAAATTATAGTCGGTGGCATAAACCTCAATGCTTCTGAGCCCCCAGGAATCTGTCATCCAGGTTTCCTCATGACTCAGCTTTTGCTTATGCAGCTCGGGCGTGGGCGGCATCTGCGCACAGTTTGAACACATCACCCTGGCTATAGTCACACATCAGTGGCCGCTCTTAAAACATGCTCCCATGAAACTGTAGGTAAGGGTGTCGTGTGCGAGAGTTGCCCTGGCATTAGGCTTTACCTGCAACTGCTAAGAAACCTTCTGGTGGTATTGGGGGGGGTTGATGTTGTCTCACTGTCCCAAGGGTGTGCCTTTGAGAGTGTACACAATATTTCATAAAGAAGAGTGCTTTACGTGCAATGGCCTGCACCAGGTTCAGCGGAACACTCTCTCGTTGTCTAGGATTGTGGTGGTTTGGTATATCAGCTGCTGGTGACAGTGTGTTCACGGGTAAACGGCATGTGGTTCTTATGAACATGTCCCATTTTCATGGGCTTGAAGTGAAACTGTAGCGTGTGGTTCCCAGGAGCTGGTCCATTTCGGTTTGCTTTGATGACCTTTGGAAACAGAACCCCCCCGCAAGTGATATTCATAGATAATGGGATCATATGGCACAGACAGCCATGCTTAGATGTGGGTCTCTAAAAGGCTTTGGTTTGTGGTGGGTTGAGCCTCTGTGGCACACACACGGTTGTTTTGGAAGCTGGTCATTGTATTTAGGTGTGACATGGATTAGGTCAGGCTGGAGATGGATGTGAAAGACTGTGTGGCAGGACTGTGTGGAGATGACTGGTAACTATGATGAGACGCTAGCTTCTCCCTGTTCATCATGCTTTTTTATTTTTCCAAAGGACACAGAGACCAAGGACCGGGAGGACCTAACTCTAGTAAGTCTATTTCCTTCCTTAATCTGTTAAAGTGGTGCAGCAGCCCTGAAGCTCGCTGTCTATCAAAAGGCCCTTCGAGTCAGTTTTCCTGCTGCTGATTGGTGAGAGTTGATGTTGACCCCGCCTCCCCCAATCTCCCAGTGCAGGACCAGGATAACGCTGACAACAACACCATTTTTGTGCAAGGCCTGGGAGATAGCTACACTGTGGAGTCCGTAGCTGATTTCTTCAAGCAGATTGGCATCATCAAGGTGCACTCACTTTTCGATCACCTTCCTGCTCCCACACACACTCGTTATAGCCGTTGACCTCTAGGCTGTTCTCTGCTCAGGTAAACAAAAAGACTGGCCTGCCCATGATTAACCTGTACACAGACAGAGAGACCGGCAAGCTGAAGGGGGAGGCCACGGTGTCTTTCGATGACCCCCCTTCTGCCAAAGCAGCTATTGACTGGTTTGATGGTGGGTAGAAGTCCATCCTTGCTGGCGTTCCCCAGTCATTGCAGGGGCCCCATTGACACGCGTCTCTCACCTCCCTCCTGTAGGCAAAGATTTCCATGGGAATCCCATCAAAGTGTCGTTTGCGACTCGCAGGGCAGATTTTGGCGGCGGTCGTGGTGGCATGAGGGGAGGCCGCGGCCGTGGAGGTGAGCTGTTCTCCCCTCCCCTCCCCACACTCTGGTTCCCAGAATCAGCCTTGGGCTACTGCGAACTGCACTCTTCTTCCCACGTGAACTCCGGACACTGTCCAGTGAATCCGGTCTGGATATTTTGTGGAGTTTCCCTTTCACACATGGTACACAGCTGGAGATTGTCCATGTCAGACATGTTCACACCTAATAGAGATATTGTGGTTGGTTTAGGCGAGGGGTTTAGCTCGGATACAGCATGCAGGAGGCAGAACATGGCAGAAGAAACACGCTGCGGAAATGCAGGGTTTTATTTACCACAGAGCTGAGTCTCTCGCCATGCCTTGAACCTCATTATTTTTGGGATCGGTTCTTACCGACAGAAGTTCTGAATCTCGTTCCCCCTCCAATTAGTCACGTTTGGAATCTTCTTTGTGTAAATGACCCTTTTTCTTCATCCTGGGAAGTTTGTAGTTTGCCAGTCGTATGATAGAAATTTTAGCAACATGCCCACTCACTCGTGGTGAATTCTCCCTGCTCTATTGACACATGGGGATCAGCCGGAAATGACCTGGATTTTGTATAAGGGAGCTAACGGGGTGAGGTCTGCTTTAATGTCCAGTATGACTGATTTGGACATTTGCGTTAAAGCGGCCGTGCTTGGGCTCCGATGGGTGTTTAGGGTGTAGGCATCCAGGTTGCATGTGCTGTGTTTTTTCCGTCCCCTCTGTAGGGCCCATGGGCCGTGGCGGGTTTGGTGGTGGTCGGGGAGGTGGTTTCCCTGGCAACAGTGGCGGAGGTGGGGGCCAGCAACGGGCAGGAGACTGGAAATGCTCGAACCCGTGAGTACACGCTGGGTGAGGTTATGTATTTGGCAAACAATGACGCTGTGACATATTTGTTTTGTGTGCAAATAAAACTAAAAAGGTTGTACCTATTCCATTCAGGGTGTGTGGCAACCTCAACTTCTCATGGAGGAATGAATGCAACCAGTGCAAGGTGCCCAAACCAGAAGGGGCAGGGGGAATGCCCCCCATGGGAGGTAAGCCATGCCTGTCCATCAGGGGGCGCCACAGAGAGGGGCAAATGAGCCATTTGTGTGTGTCTCCATGTTGTTTCCATGACGTGAATATCTCCCCTCTCTCTCTCTTTCTCTCTCTCTCTTTCTCTTTCTCTCTGTCAAGGCTTCGGTGCAGACCGTGGAAGGGGCGGCTTTGACCGTGGAAGCTTCCGGGGCCGAGGGGGGGACAGGGGTGGCTTCAGAGGAGGCCGCGGTGGTGACAGGGGTGGGTTTGGCCCTGGGAAAATGGAAGGCAGGTAAGGGAAGCTGCTGGGCCCTAAGCGTGTCCCTGTCACGTCTCGTGATCTGAGATCTGCATGTGGCCGGACGCTCTCAGGGCCGCGGGCTGAGACGCGCACGGGACAGAAGCTCAGACAGCCTCAGGCTGCTCTCCACATGCACTGAGCAGCCCATCTGATGTTCTTTTCAGGGGTGAACACAGACAGGACCGCAGAGACAGACCGTACTGACCGCGGCTCACCCAGCATGGGACCAGTGCCCAGCCCCCCCCCTACCCCCCCCACCCCCCCCCTAATGGACTCCTTTGCTGTTGTGCTGACATGTTTTGGTTTTCTTCCTCTGCCCTCCCACAGCATCTCATACCCATATTAAACTTTTTACAAAGATAACCTGTCTTTTACATTTTTCTTCCATGAAGTGGATGTTTGGATTGAAATTAAAACAAATTGTTTACCAAATTGCTTCTTAATTTTCTTTTATCATGGGATTTTTTAAAGATGGAACTCAAATTTATTAGTCTGTGGTTTTTCTTTAGTTTCTGTCAAGCCTGTTTCTTTCCATAAAAGATTCATAGAAACCAAAACTTAGATTTGGTTTGTTCTGTACAGACAAATCACTGGAATGTCTAGAAGCAATTAGATGGCTGCTTACGACAGCATCTTCCAGATGATGTCATGGGAATCGCATTCCTGTCAATTCTGTTTGCTTGAGAAGTCTTCAGCTCACCAGACAGTTTGTTGAGTTGACCGATGTTGCTGTTTTATGTGTGTGAAGTATAACTGATTTGCTGTAACACATTTGAAAGGTATTAGAAGAGCTTTTGTCAGTTTATGCTGGTATAGTTAGGGTGACCGGAGCAGATAAACTGGTTTCCAGAAATGAGGAAAATGGATCAGTGCACAGTCCCATTCCTCCAAATCAGTGAAGCGTGATGAATATCCAGAACAGCAGCATTTCTTCTATCTGGTTATTCATCCTGAAAATGAAGATTTCACCACCGTGAGCTGACGCCCCAACCTCTTGTGTTGCATTGGCCCTTTTTAAATTACAACTGACTCTAATGTGGTTTTCATACTTTAGTAAAAAGTAAATTCCATATTCTTTTTGTTCACTGTAATATACTTCATGAAATTATTTTAGCTAATTTATACATATCTCTATGCAGGTTAATGTAAGTACTTCTGTGTGGCTCAGTGGGTCTGCAGGGTTGGGGGACTGAGCCCCGCCTTTGTGTGCGGTATCTAGACTTTTCCTGGGTCACCTAGGTTTCCTCATATGATTCAGACATACACTTGGGTTAATTCGGTTTCTAAATAGCTCATAATGTGTATTTTTGCCCTGTGATGCACTGACACGCTAATGTTAATTGACGGCCCCCTCTTTATATACACCAGCCCGGTACCGGCAAGGAGCCCCTTTAACATACACGTCAGCCTGCTAAGTTTATGTAAATTTTACACCCCTGGGTTAACGTGTTCAATGCATGGGTCAACAAGTACTGAAAACTCTTAAGTTTACTTACGTTTCATCCATGACATTTTTACACGCTCTCATTAACAAGGTGTCTTCGCCCTCAGACCTGTTGTTGACTGTAAACTAATAGACACTAATGTTTGCAGATTGCAGGATAAAAGCTAGAAAGATAGGCTGGGATCAAGTTAGTCCAAGATACAATCTTAACGGTAGCCAAGATACGTACACAGAGTGGGAGCTTCACTGGAAACAATGGCTCTTGTTGGGACAAGTGTGTGCTTTATGGTGGTGCTGAGTCTGGTCACTAAGGGTAAGTGATACTTCAGCCACGATAGAAAGGATCACAATTGAGCTGTGCTGCCTGAATGTTACATGTATAATAAACTTTAAATGTGTAGAAGTTTCCACCTATGCATAAATGTCATATCTGCCATATTATTGTTCACATCTGAACAGTTGCCCCACAGGTTGGTTTCTAATTGTTCCTCTCCTTCAGTTTTAATTGTATTCCCCCTATTTTTGGGATCACATATGGTTTTACCATCGGTCTGCCGCCACCGCTATTGTTGAACCTTTGCTTGTTAAGATGATAACTCGAAAACTGTTGGTAACTCGACAGCTGTTTTTCAAACTTTGCACATGCATTGTATGTGAGAGGACCTACAAACAGTTCAATTTTGAGACAGACTGCCCCAAAATCGAAGCAGTATGCATAGTGATAAAAGGGGCAGTTGTTAAAGCTGACAGTAGCTTAAAAACTCAAACTGCCAGTGATTAAATTTTGTGGCAGATGGTCCCAAAACGGCAGCAATGCTGCTTCGTGAAAGCAGATGACATTTGCCCTTGTGAATGTGTTAAGTCAAAAAGAGTCAAGGATCATATGACTGCTGATCACAAAAACATTGTATGGATGAATATCTAGACTAAGGCTGTGCGATTTGACAAAAATCTCATATCCCGATAATGATCTGGAAGAAATTAAGGACAGCTCTATATTTTTAAAAAAATCAGCATCCTTACTGTAAATCCTGGTTTAATCCCAGTTCTGCTGGCAGAAGGTTACACTGAGCATCAGGCTGCTTCCAGGTTTCTAAGAAAGCAGGACACAAGAAGAGGGTGAAACAGAGAGACTGGGAATGACCAAGAACTAGCCAGGTAGAGGGAAGAAGAGACCCTCTAATGCCAGTGATGGCCGTCAACTTATCTAACAGTGCCTCATGAATTGGAGAATGACATGATTTTGTTTGTGCTGATTGTAGCAGGACCAGCTTCACAGTGCTGAACTACAGAATCTTATTTTAGCCTTATTCCACCTGGGAGTGTAGCTAATAACTGCACCTCATATTTGTGGATTTTTTCTACATATCAGGAATAGGGCAAAAATCCTTTAATAAGTAGGTGGGAAGTCACAAATATCACGTGATCCAGTAGTGGAAGGGAAGTGATCCAAAAACGTGCAAAACCTGTTTCAGGTGTACAAATTGCTTGATCGGCCTCTGTACGAATCGAACACAAAATCTGCAAATAAGTACGTAATGTGATCCACAAACAAGAAGTGATCCACAAATATGAAAACCCCTTTCTGGTGTACAAATCATGATTTTATACAAATACAAATCAAAAATACATATTTTTGGATAGTTAAATTTATAAACACCAAGAAATAAACAATAGTGCGTAATATGAAACGATAGACATTTTTATTTCATCCCCCGATATATATATCGTCATATCACACAGTGCTAATCTATACCTGATTTCATTTTCACACAAACTGCCTCAATAATAAAGCAGCAGTGCTGTGTAGCAGCAAAGGTAGAAAATGGCAGCCAGGGGAAAACCACAACCAGACAGGAGAGAAGGGCGAAGCCTGAGGCAGGAACGGGAGTGACATCTAACTGGGGGGTCCAGATGATCCGAGGATGCTGGCCGTTGGTCCCATGGCGTGTGTCCTCCTTGGCATCAGTTGATCCGTGGGGCCTAGAAGCATGACGCAGTCAGTATGGCCAGGTGACGTCCTGGGACTCTTCAGGCCATGACGAGCTGAGCCAATACTGAGGGGCACAGAAAGACCCGTAGGGCCTTCCTATATTGACTCAAATGATTCTCATCATACTGCAGGATTATTGCTCACTGTTACTGTGATAATTCAGATAATAGTGATTTGGCCACAGATCATAATGAGGTGGCTTTCCTCATTACGAACAGAGCAGTGCATCCTGGGGTTTGTACAGATTCCTTTCCTAATTCTCACCTCCTTCACCTCAGCGAATTCATTTGCCTCCACCATCACCTTCAACACAACAGAGAATTCATCTATGCCGACCACCACTGGCCAATGTGAGTGCCTGACATTTTCCATCTCTAATTTGCCATCGGGTGCTTAGGTTATTCTTATTGTGTCTGCTGTGTGATTGCCTTCCTGAGAGAGACCTCTGACAGTACAGGAAGCTTTCGCTTAACTGTTCCAATAGCTCTCTGTCTGACTGGGTAACTACTGGTTAATGTTGTAACTGCATTTCAGAGGCGGAGTCAGTGGTGCTTTAATGCACGGGATTACCCAGGCTGAAGCCCAGGGGTCTCCGCTAAAAAGGGGCCACAATTAACTTTGTTTAATACCTAATTTACCTCCCACCAAACTTGACACGTATTACTGCTACCACCCCTTCCTCCTCTCCAGTTGACAACCACACCATCATAGAAAATAATAGGGGGGCCTCTGATCATGTAAATATAACTCTGGGTGGAGTAACAGAGTATGACCAGCGTAAATCTTAGCAGACTATCTTGAGTATTGTATTAATATTCACCTTTGTTCTCCAGCTTCCTTCACCTCAGAGAATCCATCTACCTCCGCCACCACTGCCCAACATGAGTGTAAGACATTCCCATCTTTAATGTCTCATTGGGTTCATAGGTTATTCTTATTTATTCTGATTGCCTTCCTCAGACAGACATCTTACAACACAGGAAGCCTTCACATAACTGTACCAAATGCCCTCTCTCTGATTGGCTGATCACTGGTTAATGTTGTAACTGCGTTTCAGAGGTTATCAGAGGCTAACAGAGTATGACCAGCGTAGATCTCAGCAGATGATCCAGGGTATCATATTAATACTCTGCCTTTGTTCCCTCACCAACCTACACCTCAGCGAATGTATGTCATTTCGACCCACTGAATAACACTGGGAACAGCGAGTTTGTGGGGGCAGGGATGTGGCCCTGGCAGGTCAGCCTGCACTGGAATGGGGTCCAGGTCTGCGGGGGCACTCTCATCTCACAGATAAAAGTCTTGACTGCAGCCGAGTGCTTCAACGGGTCAGTTCCTCTCGCAACTGACCACCAAGCTCTATATGAATTTATGTTACTTTTATGATGTTGTGTGCCTACACGTATTCAGATCTCAAATCTTTAGTGATGATCAACCCTTCAGTGCTACATCCTAACGTTTCCATTTTCTGTGCTTGCAACTCATTCAACCTCAGCTCAGTGACCAACAGCAGCCAGTGGACAGTGGTTCTGGGTGTGAATGTGTCACTTGGGGTGTCTGACATCAAAAAGAGCAGCCAGACAGGTTCTAACATCGCTTTGCTCCGCCTGGCCACAAGTGTGACCCTGAACGACTTCATCCAGCCCGTGTGCCTGGACTTGGATAACACCGTATTCACCAGTGGGGCAAAGTGCTGGGTGACGGGAAGCATTGTTCAGAACGGAGGTGAGAGTGTCAGTCTGTGGCCACCTGTCTCACTTTGAAATGGTTTTACCGAGTATAAAATATAGAAAGATTATTCAAGTAATA
>JAODKE010000050.1:4506014-4516077 GCA_026779605.1 Mormyrus hasselquistii | reverse complement strand
AGCACATGCAGGTAGTGACATCAATGACTGAACTGGGGAGCACATGCAGGTAGTGACATCAATGACTGAACTGGGGAGCACATGCAGGTAGTGACATCAATGACTGAACTGGGGACTGCAGGGCTGAAGGACACTTTATACAGGGCATGTGAGGGAGCTGATGAGAGGCGCCTGGGGTGATCCAAACGAGGACTGTACTGGGAGGTAAGATTAAACAAGTAACAGGTGTGGCTCGTTAAAGCCACACAAGGGAGAGAATGAAGGGGTGCAGGGCGTGACTCATGCAGTAGAGGTTTAACAAGTTCAGAGGCCCCAAGGCTATACTATCCATAGGGAACTATAAAACTATTAACTATTGGTAAAACAAAATTTGAGAATAAAACTTTTCGTTCGCATTTTACCCTCAAACAACAAACCAACGCTGTACCACGTCATTGTGTTTACACGTGGGAGGTGTTCCTAACTATAATATAATCCTCGCTGAATAAACACATCTCAATAGCAGTAGTCTTAAAACATTACAAATTCCAGAAGAACATGAAACAAGTACTGACAATTCAATGCTATGAAAAGTGATTAAATTCTTGGAGGACCCAAGTCATTAAATCACTAATAAGCATCACTAATGTCTTTGAATGTTTACTAGTTGTACATTTCTTACAAATTACTTAATAAAAGTACACCCCCCCCACCTTGTCCTTAGAGGAATTTAGCCAGTCTTTAAAAGGCACGCACTGGTTTTATAGCGCGGCTAGATTCACCGTGTTCTGACGAAGCCTGAAACATTGACGATGACAAAAAAAATTAAAAAGTGACCTGCAGCAGGGACTTGGTGGCATATCAAAAAAAAAACTGGAATCGCCATTACTTACATATATAATTACCTCTAACAAGTAGCTAGATGGCTTTAGAGGAAAAAAAGAGTTGCCTTTACAGTACTTTATTTCCTCAGTCATAGCTAGATGGTAGCTGTATCAAAAACAGCTACCATCTAACAGCTTAGTTGGTTGTACTAATGTTCGTCACTTGACAACTAGAGGACAATTGAATAACAGCTATGAATTAGTTTTCCAGTAAAAAAGGGAATATTACAATGAGATAACATTGAGCTGTTAAAGAACTTTTGATCCGTAGTTGAGAGTACATAAATACTGACTGCTGGGTAGCAATTGCTACACACAAGATCTTTATTACACAGTTAATGTGTCACACGCTCGAAGAAACAGAACAGGGAAAGAGGAGCAGGAGTTCTGGGAGTCGGGGCAACGCCAGAGTTATTTGGGGAAAACACAAGCGTAACACGTAGAACTGATATCAATGACCAGACTGGGGTTACATACTCTAAGGCTTAAATACACAACAGCAATCAACACGACTCGAAACAGCTCGGAACATGGCGATTACACAAGAGGTAGATGAAGGGGTGTGGCACACAAGAGGAACGGCACATCATGACAGTAAGTAATCAAAGATCATTGTGCTGCTGATTATATAGATTATAAACAATCATTATAGGAAGTTTATTCGACAGTATTGTCCTGTGTGCTGATGTCGTGGCCCGCAAAGTGAAGCAAACAGTTACAGAAGTATGTCTTCAGAAAAACTAAATAAATGTCACGATCTCAAGATAAGTTTTATGTCGAGATTGCAAGAAAAACTTGTCGTGGTCCCCAGATAACCATTGTTTTGTCAATATCATGAGAAAAATAAGTTGTTAGCAATTTACATAGGCCTATCTGAAACTGGACAACCATAGGCATAAATTTAGGGGGATAAGGCCCGAGGGGGACATGTCACCCACAATAGTGAGATTGGGGGGGGGTCATCCGCCTCAATAATATCATACCACGTAATAAGACTAAAATCAATGGAATAGAAAAACGTTGAAAAATGAATAGGGTTTGAAGAGTTCAGTGGTATTTAGGTGGAGCATTTTAGACACGTGCTGGTGCACAACGCTTGTTATTGGCATAGATACCTTCTCGAAGTGCACAAATCACTGACACACCCAGGGCTGTGGGGGGGATCACCTGCCCCAGTGATGTCACATATGTGGCCTGGTTTACAGAAAACATATGTGATTCATATATCTCATTACATAATTTGAAGTTTTTTCTTAAAGTTTTTATTTGGAGAACCCCTGCCCTCCGTTAAAACGGTTTATTCTCAACTCCCGCTCTGGCCGGAGTAAAGAGACAACACTGGGAGCAGTGAGCGCAGAAGTACGGTATGGCTCTGTATGTAAACTTAACTCATTGAAGACCTTGTATCATAACCAACAGTTTATCAATGAAGCGGTGGGATTTAATCATCTCGTGTTGAGCTTGGTTTCATCCCACTGTGTTTGCTGTTACAGCATAAAAATGAGTAAGAGGCCGGTCAAAAATGTATCTAGATCTGCTATTTATTTGGAAAATGCCATGAAGTGAGTTACTGAATTACCAGAAACTCCCATTTATTACGAAGAAGAGATTCAGCAAATGTCCAATATTACTTCTATGGGTCTCTGGGAGAAGATCTTCTAGTAGCTATTTTATGTGTGTTGCGTATCTTTTCAAAACGTTAGGATGTGTTTGTGAGAGAGACAGGGTACAGGAGAGTGACAGGGGCATCATAGTGCACCTTCAGGTGAGGTAATTTTTCCACAATGAATGGCCTGACATTCACACAAATTAAATGGACCATAAGGGGTCAAAACTAACAGGGACAAATTAGAACCAAATAAAGAAACCGTGACATAATAACAGCAGGGAAACAAAGCAACACGGGGAGCAGGACTAAGACACAAAGAGAACTAACACATAACAACATGGACATGAACAATGACAGAATAGAGAACAGAGCAGACACAGACCTCAAACCCATGACCAGAGGGTTTTCAGTCTTAGGGCCACACACTCAGCTCATTGAGCTAATGTTGTGTCCTATGCGTGAGCAGGGAAGTAAATCCAGCAGATGATATTCACAGAATGGTGTTTATTAAGGCAGACGGGCAGCAGCACACGACAAACCTTAATGACAGATTTGGAAAACAGGTAGACGTGGACTGATATACACCAGACTAGCCAAAATAACAGGACACAGGTGATCACAATCGGGAATTCACATGAGGTAAATGAGGGAGCATGGCACACATGAGGATCGTACGCACAGGTCATATGGAGTGGTCCAGGGAACAGGGGAAACACACTAAGGACTTATAACTGAAACAGAGAAAGGAACAGGATGGACAGCGACATCTGCTGGCCAAGCAGGGAACAGACATGAAGGGCAGGGTAGGACAAGCGCCAGCCCTGACACCCTACATGCTACACTGATATCATATTTATGAGATACATTCAGTAATAACTCTGCAGTTCGTTCAGCGTGTTGATTGTCAACAGTATTTCATGATAGACAGAAGGGATAATGCATTTCCTAGCAGGTAGGCTGACGAAAAAAAACATTTGGCCTTTTGGTTTCGCTGTTTCAGATCATTGTACCAGAAAATTCTCTTAATTATGGAGAAAACAAAATAGGCTACTAAATGTGTATAAGAAATCATATTGTGTCATTTTATTGGTTTATATAGCAAAGGACTTCCTTGTTCTGGTAAACTAATGAGTTTATTACTAGTTTGGATTAGTAAATAATGAAAATGTATTCATTCGGGGATCATCGTTTAAACGCAGTTGCATAGCTTATCAATACCATACAGGTTAAATGCATCTTTTGTGATGTGAAAGAGTGATATGCTCTTTGTGTGGGATTTAAGGCGTGATAGGATATTGGGGAACCGGTCTTGCTTGCTCATGAAACCTGACACAGACCAGAGAGTCAAAACAAAGAGGGAACAACAGTCTATGAGACCCACAACAATAAAAGTCAGTATGTTTAAGAACCACCCACATAAGCCCATTGAGCCACACGGCAGCCCAAGAAACAGAACACAGACATTATGGACTGTCAAGCACCCATGACTCCGGGAACACACAGAACGGGATGGCCAGCAACCCCAGCTGGCCAAACAGGATACCGGACTAACTGAAGAGGCAGAACAGGGGCCAATCCTGACAGTTATTCTTAGGTGTATCTGAACAGGTAGTGTTGTGTCATTGCGCTGCTAACATGATTCTCTGAGTCTTTGGTCTCTTTGATCCTCGACCAATGAGGGGACATTTCAGGAGCAGAGCTGCATTCCAAGGGGATTCAAGTCAGAAACAACAGAGTAGCTGCACTAACATATTAATGTAAAGAGAGGCAGTGAACCATGCATGATAACTTTTGTTAGGCATGTTGGTGAGTTTACCTCATACAAATATTCATGGAGGACAAAGGCACGCAAAATAGAGAGTCAGCAGACTTATTTCACCATTGGACCTTTGAGCAAGACCCTTAAGTCCCAGCTACTCCAGAGACTGACACTGACCCTCAAAACAGAATGTATGTAGCTTTGGATAAAAGTGTCCTGTTACATCTGGTGTAAAACTAACACAGTATGCCCCAGTAAGAACATTGCAGATGTTGCTGCTAAAGGGGAAATTATTCTTTTAAATGGGTGATAGAGGTTTTGAATAACCTTTTTTCTTCCATAAAAGTAATAACCATTTTAATACCTGTGTTTTTTGTTTACTTATGTTCGTCTTGTATGGATGCCTTTTTCTTTCTGAACACTTTGTACATATAGGCAGTAATATGGCAATGCGATGTGTCAAAAGTGTAATTCAATTCAAAAAACTTTATTTGTCCCCGAGGTGAATTTAAAAGGCATAAAGGAACAGCGCACACACATACCAGTTGTAACATTTGACACAACAGATGACACACAATAGACACACAATGAACTATGAACAGATAAATAAATGACCATGCAATAATGTGCATGATGTTGAAAGTGAAAAAATGAGAAAATTATGAGAAATGAGAAACAAAGAAAGGAACTAAATGAAAGTGTACAAAAATGAACGTACCGTTACATTCCATAAAGATGGACGCTCGTGTTTTCGGACATTGGTGGCAGGTTACTGTGAGTCATCTGTGTTCGTGGAACAATGCTGTTTACAGTACCGCAGGTTTTCAGAAAAAAACTCACTTTCAAAAACTGGAGTTTCGGGATGCTTTAATACACCGGGTTGAAAATAACCCAAATGTTTCCATTTGTGTCTATATACATTGTTCAATGTGAGAAGATATAAGGCTGTATATTTGGGTATGGAGGGTATAGGCCATGTCCCTACCAATACTGTGGGAGTACTGTGTATTTAGTGAGGCAGGGATTCGGGGCCTGATTTGGCCCCTACCAGTGTTGAAATCAAATGTATCCCTTTCCACACATATGTGGTCTGTTTCAGATTAGCACACAGTGTTTATTTAACTTTAAAAAAAAACACAACGTCAAAAACTTCCAAATATCTACAAATTGAAAAATATGTAAGAAGGTCTCAAAATTAATACTTTTATATTCATGTTCTGAACAACGATATGTGCTTTTAGTTTTATACATGAAAATATTTTGTGGGGAGGGGGGTTCCCTTTTTCAGGTTTTCCCCCTTTTTCAGGTTTTAATGCAAATTCATTAATATACTCTCCTTTTTTATATTTATCATAAATGGTCCCTTTTTGATCTTTACCATAAACTATGAATTAACTGGTACTGGACGCTGTGCAGTGGCTTAATTTTTTACTTCCATAGTAACGCGAATAATTTAACAACAAAGAATGAGAAGGCGAGTCAATTGCACTACACACTTAACAGTTGTAACGGTTGCGCACAGAAAATTACGACGTGTGACAAAGAGACATGGATGTGAAATATTATCTTTACGAGTTACGAATGTTTGAAATTCCAGTGGACCAATAGGCTGTACTATTAGCTGGCTTTGTACTTGGTATTGTAAACTGCTGGAAGAAATCAGAAGGGACATTCTAACACAGACAGGCTAGGAGTCTCCGTTTAACGCAATGGCATTTAGGACCTGTCTGCATTTTGTGACGGCTCTGAGCCTACTGGGAAGAGGTAAGTGCATTTAGAACAACCGCTCCGTTGTGTAACTCTTAAATAATGCTTATGTTGAAAACTAAAGGGAAAAGCTTTATTGTAAATTATGTAAAAAAAAAAAAAAATGGCATCTCTTTAAAGTCTGATTTACGCTTGCTCGTGCTGCTTAAAATGCATTATCAGCATGGACTTTTCGTAGTTTTATAAATTAGCAATTATAATAATCGTTTTAACAGAATTGTTATAGGTCTATTAAAATACAGTGGGCCTACATTACTGTAATTTACTTGTAACACTTGCTAAAATAATTGATAACATATAATATGATGGAAACGGGTAAGATTTGGAAACTGTATTTTGGCATAAAATCCTTAAATAATAAAAATAAATCAATCCCGCAAACTATATGCAGCTGCAGCATATTACTCCTGTCTCGACATTGTGGAAGTATATGCAATACGGTCTTGAGCGCTGGGCGTATAGTGATGTTGCGGTCTCACAAGTATGTATCATCGTATCCTACCATAACTAAGAATTATGATTTATCCAATGTCATCAAGCAAATTACAGTACCTTGGAACACGAACTTAACTTAATTCAGAATGCTGCTCGAGATGCGATTAGTTCGCGGTGCAAGTCAAATCTCCCCAAAGATGCAATGTACATGAATTTAATCCGTTCCAGACAGCATATGATTGCCTATATTTGAACTTAGCTACTAATACACACATGGAAAGGCACACATACAAATCAATAAACTTGAAATAAATTACAATCTCGTACTCCGAAGCGAGAGCAGATGCACGTGCACCATCTTCAGGTCTCGTTATAATTTCCTTTTTAAGTTCTACAGTTACTCTCCTACTATCCTCTAGTTTGCTGCTATCACTGTGCAATTTTTAGGGGGCATGATTACTGTATCACTAAATGTACTGTAGATAAAGCACACAAAAATCACACCGAACACAGTTTTCGCCGTCGAACTTAGTGGAGAGGTACCGTGACACTGACAGTGATTCATAAGCATCATCACCCCAGTAGGTCCGTTTAACTTCAGCCCATCAGAGACGCATTTCGATTCGTACAGGTTTTAGCAAGTCTGTTTTGTTTTGTCGTGTTCCGAGTTTTTCTCGACCGACCCATTCGAGGTCCGAATCGTTAGAGCTGAACGCGTCTCGACTCATAAAGGTTTACCAGGAACGGTCGAGCTCCAAGATTTCGGTCGAGGTACAAGTCGATAAAAATTCGAAGTCGAAAAAAATAGACCCATTCGATTTAGACGTGTGACGTGGGAAATTGTGGCGCGAACACCTGTTGTGCCAAAAAATGACAGTCAGCCAGAAACTGATTACGATCAGCCTGTTCAGGACGCATCGCAGTTTCTGTGCGACTAAGGCGAGGTATTTCGATATCAAATCGTCTTAAAGTGCAAAAACTATACGGTACATGTATCCCCGAGCTAATAGCGAAGGTATGTCTTTGTCAGATTAAATTACAATTCATTACAATTCTTCATCTTGCAGTCATATTAAGGAGTCAATGGATTTTTCCTGCTCTATTAAACACCTCAATTAAACACCTCTATAGGACCAGTATAACCAGTACAGTGCAGTTTTCCTATTACCAAAAAGTGATTACAGTCAATATCTTTTTACTGACAGACAGAAACAGCCATAAAAAGAGATATTGAGTGTAATCACTTTTTGGCAATGGGTGAACTGCATTGTACTGGTTATACTGGTCCTATAGAGGTGTTTAAGTGGTAAAAAGGTCTGGAGGGTTGATACTGCAGCACAGAGCAGGAAAAATCCATTGACTCTTTAATATGACTGCAAGATGAAGAATTGTCTTTATTTAATAAGTAATCACCTTCGGTTGTGTATAGTGAAACTCATTTAGAGGTAGCAACATTTCTAAACATATATTTACATTAATGTATCGCACTTGAACTTCCATGGCTTATGACATAAGGTTACAGTTTTAGAACGCAGTTACGACCGAGGACTGCTTTAAAGTGTTTTACATGACAATGGCTTCCTTTGACTCTTATTGCAATTATTTATTTAAAAATTCACCAAACCCTTAAATCTGACAAAGATATACCTTCGCTATTAGCTCGGGGATACATGTACTGTATAGTTTTGCACTTTAAGATGATTTGATATCGAAATTACCCGCCTTAGTTGCACAGAAACTGCGATGCGTCATGAACAGGCTGTGCGCGCTCCTGCGGATCGTAATCAGTTTCTGGCAGACAGTCACTTTTTGGCACAACACCTGTTGGGCTCTCCCGAAAGCTGCTGTGTAATTCTAATTCTGATCTTTATGATCCATATGTCCTTGGGCAAAAGTTCTACCACTATACCTTAACTTACTTTAGTGTCAACAATACTTTTTTACGTTCTTCCTCTTGTGACTTCCCGATCGACCTGAAATACAGGAGATATCTGTCTCGTGCCTTATCAGTGGGGATTATTTTCAGAAGACCAGTTGTTCAGTACAACAAAGATACGTGACAGAAGACTACAAACATGAAGAACAACAAGAGGGTGACTCGGCATTCTATGGAAACCTGTTGCGGTAGAAAAAAATGCGGATTTGTCTGACTTAAGCGGACCGCAAAGTTATTCGCATACTCTTGTATTGTGCAATCCTTAAAAGGACAGCGGTAAAACAACTGAGTAGAGAGCGCAGTCATACTCTGAAAGCGTTTTTTTTCCCGGTTCGGCAGCTTATAAAACATAAAATCCGAAAGATTAAAATAAGTCCAATAAAACAGCATACACGAAAACCTTTATTTTACTGTCACATTCGCCTGTATTCGGTTTTAAAACAGGTGGAAACACGATTAGGTTGTCAAAGTACAGTAAAGCATATTTAACGGTTTTTAGATACACCTGTACAGCGGAGTGATACAGCTGATGTGAAATGTCCGAGTGCGGTTATAGTCTTATGTCTGCGCTCATAGAAGAACTCCTGTCCAAGCGGATTTCTTGGTCAGAACTAACTGTTGTTTAATCGGGTTTTTACATCTCGAACAGCTGAGCCGTTTTAGCAGGCGGTGGTGTCTAAAGTAGTTTGAAACTGGGGGGAAAGGAATGTACCCCAGCGGCGGTGGGGGGTTGAGGAGGGGATGGATGCATGTCGTGATCAATGCAATAGTCACACCTGAAAGAAAGATTTTAAACAATTATCAAGATATAATAATTTCAAATAAGACTAACGCCTGTTTAGAGGCCAGTTTCACAATGAAACATAACTAAAAAAATAACTGATCCATATGATAAAATGATTTTATCTGATACAAGATTAAAGTATTTTTAAGTACGTTTCATCCTTGCGCTCTGAGTAAGGATTGGTCATATGGAGGTAACGCGTGGATTCATAGATAACGATTTTAAAAAGATGAAAGGGTGGAATTGTGTTGACAAAGTGAGGAGACTCAGCTTTGTGTTCATTTCTTTAAAAGATCATTTTAAAGGTCAGGCTGAGATTAGACACAATCATCATGGAAACATTTTCACTAACATTATACTAATTAAGCAATTTTAAAAACGTTTTTTGTGTGTGATTAATTTGTTAAAATTAGATTTCGTTTGCAGTCCATTCAGTTTGTCGCTTTTTCATATTCTGAATTTGGCAAACGGAATTTTAAGCAAAAATGGAGTCTTGAAGTAAATAAATAGTGACTTTAATTAAACTGTGATAAATATCTATTTCGACTGAAGTTTTTTTTGTCGTATATCGCGTATCGCATAACTCTACTTACAGCTATTTAAAAGAGTGGAGATTAGACATGTACGGCACAAATAAGCATAATCATTCTGAAAATAATGATAGTAATTAACCAAAGCTGTTCTCTCCCATTTTTTTAGAGTCACATGCACAACTGAATGGTAAGTTTGTTAATATCATGTCTTTGTTCCTTCCCTTAAAACACAAAATCACACTAATACTTTGTCTTGTGAATTAGTGCTTAACAAATTGGCCAATATCCAAAACTGACACAGTAATGTCTGTTAGAATATCGTACAGACTTTCAGTCAGTCCGTGTTCAGCTCTTCACCTGCTCACCTGCTCCCCCCT
>JAODKE010000050.1:4462010-4500094 GCA_026779605.1 Mormyrus hasselquistii | reverse complement strand
AATTCACATCAACACCATGATCCCTTTCCTGCTGCTTCTCCTCTCTCTCCTCACCCCACTCTAATCCATCACCGTTCGGTCCACCTGAAACAAATATCAGCTAGTGGCCTTAAGAACTTTCACACGTACCAGATTAGTTCTTTGTGATTTGTCCTTGTGAACAAGGTACATGCAATATACATTTTGGCTGAATATAAGAAAATGCCTCATTATCATTTAAAGTATCTGTACGTCACCCTAACTTTTACACATTTGAAAATGTAAAAATGTCATCAGGATCCTTTTCTTGTGAAGAAATCTGAAAGATATGTTGTATTGAGAAGAGAAGCTGTTGCATGCATCCATCCATCAGTCCATCCATTATTCCAGTCACCATACTTATCCTGAGCAAAGTGACAATGAAAAATTGTTTCAATAAAATAAAAAATTCCCTGAATGTATTACAGTGTAATTTGAAATGAAGGAATGATTCCTGACCTGGATTTTGTACAGAGAATTTAGGGGATCTTCTGTTTGTTTGTTTATCATCATTACTGTTATATAATGCAAATTATACCCAGATTTGTAGAAGAAAAATAAGACACATAATATATTTTTAGATATATTTGCACTATTTCCAGAATATTTGCAGTTTATTTTGACAAAATATCCTTTCAAAAGAAGACAATAAAATATCTTTTCAAGTTATCGGTTAGTGATATGTTTATAATAGGGGTTAATGATAAGTTGACTATGAATTATTGTATTGCAGTGCTCAAAGCAACCCTTTGGATGTTTGCTTACTTCTGCAAAAATGTTGCAAATATGTTGGTTTCATGACGAGAGTCCATTGACCAGCAATGTTTAACCCATCTGCTACTATCTTCCACACAGACAGTTTCTTTTCATTAAGTGCCGTGATTTTTCTGTTCTCTTCCTTCCATTTTGCTATTAATTATAATTGTGGTTCTTGGTTCCCAAAGGTTTACTAAAGATTTTTGGTGTTTTATATTATTGCAATGGTGTTACAAATGATAAAACACCTAATGAAACTGGGTGTCAATGAACCTTTTATCTCAGAACAGCTCTTTTACAGCTGTAATTTGGGTTTCAGTTTCTTACCACTTGAAATGAACGTTATACATAAAACTACTGGTGTATAATGTGATATGTGGTTTTTGTTATAAAACCAACAAATTTGCAGTATTTTACTGAATTAAGCATCTGAAGACTTTCTGTGCGCACTATATCATTGTGAGAAGTGTAATTTTATATGCATATGGTAGTAAAAATATTTTTTAAAAGATATGGGCTTATGATATTTAGTGGTGATAAAGAATATTTAGGAATTACTGCATTTTTGTAAGTGTATATTTTAAAAAATAAAGATATGTTAGTGTCAATATGAATACATTTTTACTTTTTCTCTTTTTCATATGGTCTTGAGAGTATTTTTAGTATGATATAAGCAGAAATGAACGAATGTTGCATCGGGACTGCCATCCCTAGAAAAACACTGAGAAATATGTCTATAATGCAGTTTGGCAGCCTTGTGATTACATTCCATTTCTCAAAAAAAGGATCGCTGAGTCAGAGACGATAATTTAAAGTCTTTCTATGACAGCCCCGTTGGTGGAGGCCAGCATGTGGTACAGTAGATATGCGGCCTGAATTTCGTTATAAATAATGAAAATAAACATTCCATGATCTTTAGCCAATGGAATGTAGGGTTATTAATCTGTAGAGGGAGGCAGTTCAAGCAACTTGCAAAATGCCAAAACATTGGTTTTGTTTCCTGTAGTTCAATTTATGAAACAAATTCACCTCAGACCTGGTTTCTTGCACTATACGGTGCAGAAGGGAGTTGTACAGCCGTTGAATCCTCTCCTCTGGCCCCCAACTGTTCTAACTGGCCCTCAAGATCCTGCAGATGGGAACTGGGTCTGAGTTGACATCTGAGCTGATTCCACACATGCTTGATTGGGGAAAGATCAGGCGACCTGGATGGTCACAGAACGACCTCAACATGACACAGGCAGCCCATAGACACATGAGCTGTGTGTGGACAGGCGTTATCTTGTTGAAGGACTGCATCAGGGTCTCAGGAGGGGTAAGACATGCGGATGCAGGATGTCACTGACTCCCAGATACAATGGAACAGAGGTCTTTTCACTTCATTGTATTTAATACAAACATTTGGAATATTTTTTTTGGTGGGGGAAGGTTGCAAACTAGCATTTTTAATAGGCTAAAGCAGTAAATATTCCCTGTTGCAATACCAATTTTTTATACCCACTCAGCGCAAAATTGAGGCATGGAGCAGCCAATAATGTTATAACTGCCAAGAACACAACAACTGCCAATACCGTATTTATTAATATATATATAAATTAATGCTAGTTATTACCTTATTGGTTCCTACATCAACCAATAACATAATAACCAGCTAACAAAATAATAATGTATTATGCAAAAAAAGTTACATTTTTGATTACTTTAAAGTTATTATTTAACTGAATTTTGGTATATTAAGAATTAACAAATTATTACGTTATTGGCAGTTACCCCACCATTGCCAGTTACTACATTATTAGCTGCTACAAGGCATGTACCCTTAAGGTCCTGCCCTTTTGAGTACTTGTGTGCTACTACGTAACTGACAGTATGATGCTCTTACGCAAAGGAATTCACCATGATTATCACACCAAATTCTTCTAGCTGGATGATTATCTCCCTGTCTCGCACTGATTTGAATCATGACATCACCCACTAATTTGTAGGTAGATGGTTTCTCTGTTGCTTTAATATCTTCAGGCGAACATGTTGAGTTCTTAAGTGAATCTATTTATGTAAAACTATCGGATGCCTTTTTGACATGCGTGTCAACGTGTGTTTTTTTTTTTTTTTAAAGATTCAGTTCACTTCAATTTTTGTTATATAGCGCCTTTCACATCAGAGCCGCCCCATTGCACATTTCATGGGGGTGTTGTGATGCATTCCAACATCATTAAGGGAGAATAATACAAAAACTGGGAAAGGAAAGGCAAGGAAATGAAAGAAATAAAGAAAAGCAAAATTATTTAGATTGCTGGTTATTGATGGTCGCAAACAAAAGACTATGAGCAATGAGCAGAAGGTGAGGTTTAATTGACAGATACGGAAATTGTCAGGGTCAGCGGTCATCCATCTCTGTCCCTTGTGTTCAGTCCCCGTTTGGCCAGTACAGTAGGTGTTGCTGGCCATCCTGTTCCCTCCTCCATCTTGTAACTCCTTAGCCCCAGCGTGTCTCCCAGGTTTCCCGGGCTGCTGTGTACCTCAAAGGGTTGGGCATGCAGCCGTAAAGCCGTATTTTACAGGTGCGGCTTTGAAGCTGGCCAGAGCCCAGCCTCATCTGTTTATTTGTATTAACGTCTTTCTGCTTCGCCAGGGCTATTATCTTCTACCTTGCTCTTGATCTTAGGTTTTCCCTGTGTGTTCACTTCTGGTTCTGCATGTATTTTTGTTCCAGGTTTAGTTTCTTAGTGTAGTAATTAGTGCATGATTAATGTTCCTAGTTCAGATGTCTGCTGTGTCTCGTAAGTCTATGTTTATTTAGCGTTTCTGCTTCCACGTGTTTCTCATTCTTCTTGTGCCTCAGTTGGTTTAATTGATTATGTCTTAAACCTGTTCCTCGCTTGCCCCAGTTTCTATATGTATTTAAGTCCCTGCCCCGCTCTGTTCTGCAGTCAGTCATTGTGTGTGCGGCTGGATGTTGCAGCTTGTCCTGTCGCCTAGTTCTGTGCCCTGTGTTGCCCGGTTTCCCTAATTTTGTTGCCCTGTGGCTGTTTTTAGTTTCTTTGTTTTTCCTGCTTGTTTTGAGCCCTTGTGGTGTCTTTCATTTGAGGTTTGCCCTGGCCGTATTCGCCCTTCTTATTAAACCCCCTTTTTTGCCGCGAAGCCGTCAGTGGATCGTCCACCTTTTTTTTCCCCACCTGCGTTGTTGCCGAGCCACGACAAGAAAGCTTCCAACGCTAAGGGAAACTAAAACAAGGAGAACTGAATATACTATAACCAGGGAACAAAACGAAGAACTGTACAGAAATATACCAAATAATAACTAAGAAAGATAATACATAAGTAAAAAGCTAATTATAATAACAATAAAGGGGGTGTGCTTAAGAGATGCCTGCTTAGCCCATTGAGCAACACGGCAAGCCGGGAAGCCAAATCTCCACACTAGGGTCTATGAAACACATAAGACTTGGGGAACACACAGAAAATGATGGCCAGCGACCTCAACTGGCCAAACAGGGAGCCCGACCAAGTGATGGGGGCAGGACAGGGGCACCTCCAGCTCCTCCTCCGGCATTCCCAGGCCAGCTGAGAGATACAGTCTCTCCAGCACGTCCTGGGCCTGCTCTGGGTATCTCATCACGCCCGCCACACCATCCTGTTTTTCTTCCCTGGTGTGGCTGTAACAAGCTCCGCCCAACACACCTTATGTTCCTGATAAATAACATCCCCTGTTCGGGGTTCACTCACCTACAGCTTCCTTCCTGTGGGCTCTTCGTCTGGTTGGACATGTCCAAAAAAAACCCCAGGGAGGTGTCCGGGAGCCATCCTTGATAGATGCCCGAACCATTCCAACTGGCTCCTTTTGATGTGCAGGATTTGTGGCTCTACTTTAAGCTCCTCACCCTATAATCTAAGGCTGAGTCCAGACACCCTGCAAAGAAGCTAATTTCTGCTGCTTGTATCTGCGATCTCGTTCTTTCAGTCACTACCCAAATCTTATGACTATAGGTGAGGGTAGAAACATAGATCAATAACAAAATAACAGCTTTGCCTTCCAACTCACCTCTTGCTTTACTACAAGAGAACGGTACAGTTTCCACAATACTGCTTACACCGCACCAATTAACCCGTCCTGCTCCATTCTCCCTTCGCTCAGGAACAACGCCCTGAGATATTTAGATTTTCCACTTGAGGCAGTAACCCATCCCCAACCAGAACAGGGAAATACACCGTTCTCCATTTGAGAACCATCCCGGCCACTTCACACTTCACCTAGCTGCACTTATGCATAGTTGACTTGAAGTTAAAACTCTGAGTTCCTTTAAATCAGAGCTAGATCAGATGTTAACAACTCTGAGCTATTAGTTAAGTTCTCCCCAAATGAGCTTCATGGGCCGAATGGCCTCCTCTCGTTTGTAAATTTCTAATGTTCTAATGTTATGAACATGCCTTTGATAGCCTGAAGACCTGATCAAAAAACCTTATGTTTAGTGGGTACAGTTTTTCATCATTTTAACCTTGTGATGTATTCAAGCTGTAATTTTCCGTCCACTGTTACAGTAAAATCTAACGCTTGTAACATTACCTGACGCTAATCGATGATCAATTATTTTTCACATTCTTCCTGATTCTTTTACTCTTATTGTATTTTTCAAGTACTGGATGGAACCTGGTTGTGTCATGATAGGTTTTTTTTTCAGAAAGTATCGTGTAACAGGTGATTCCACCTTTGCTTAGACCTCTGTGTATTTATTTTTGGGACATTCTTCAGACCAACATTTGTGTCTTGCGATTGTAAGGTCTATGAACTGTTTCCGTACACCTGTAGCTATAGTTTTGTCTGCAGCTTAACATGACTTCTTGTCTTTAGCACATTGGAGATGAAAGCATTTTTGGTATGTTGCTCGACATGCCCATCTTCTGTAGCAAAGTCACATAGGAGCATACCAGTGAAATTACCCTTGTGAGAGAAGAACAGCAAGTAGCTTTCAGTGGAAAATGTGACAGTCATTGTGACTGATTGCACTGCATTCTACATTTCCAGCCTGTGTCGTTTTCTGTCATACATGGCTGATGCCTGGTCGTGTCACACCCCGGTCATCCGCTAACCCCCTTCTCTACCTTATGTTTCTTTCTCCCCCGTCCCCCAATATCTAATATTATAAAATAACATTTTAAGCCAGTACTAGCTCAATACCGATAGTGGGTACTGGATTGGTACCAAGAACATGTAAGTATACAGAGTAGTGGAAGTTCCTCTTGTTCCTGAACAATGATGTGTAGTTCCATGTACTGATCACGTGACCACTTCCCTTACTGTCATCTATGATCCTTTTTTTTTATCTCAGAACAGCTCTTTTACAGCTGTAAATATGAAAACAGTTTTGGGTGCTTGTTTGATTGACATTCAGATTTAATTGATACCAACTATCCATTAAAGACTTTTGTTCTAAACAAATGTATAATCTGATTTTCTAATTATTTATCTTATTAACTTGCGTTGCTAATTGTCGACGATTTTCCCTTTCAGTGGCTCTCCTCTCACCTGTCGCCCTACAGGAAGTGCAGATACCAGTAGAAGGACACAAGAAACGGAATTGCCTGTATGGGGAGGGACACAATCACAGCCAACATGACGTGTGCTGGCCTGCTAGCAGGACGAAAGACTCACGTCAGGTGCTGCACATCTTTCACTGTCTTTTTTTGTAGATCATGTGCTCCTGAAAGCGGCGATAGCAGTTTATGGTGATTTGCAAATGTTTGATATAATGCATATTTGTCCCAGTTTGATTGAATTATTTTTCCACCTGTGCAGGGAGACCCGGGTGGTCGAGTAGTGACCAAGCAGACAGGGAATATATATGATTGTGGAACAGGTCCACCACTGCCTCACACAGCAATCTTGTTAGTGTGATAACCTAGTCTTTGGCAGATTTTTTTTGCCAAGTTTTTCAAATTCTACATTGGTTCCAGCACTTCACAGATACGATCCAATTTTCAGACAACAACGAAATGGAAGCAGCGCCACACGGTGGTAGCAAAGAGAAGGGTAGCTGCAGGCATTCTTCTCTATTACTCATAAGTCAAAAAGTAGTTGTCAGATCTTTTTTCAAATTTCACAGGGACTTTGTACGGGGGACATCTGAAGTTGATCAAATTTTGAGACAGACGGACAGCCACAGTTTTTGGAAAAGTGGGGAGAGTGTGTAGGGGAAAGAGAGATTATAAAAGGCAGGGGGTTTGGGAGGAGTAAGCAATAGATGCGGGATGAGGGGGTGACAATGCTGTCCGGGGACTGCATTGACTCACATGAAGTTATGCCGCTTTTATGAAGTTATGTGCCTACATTAGGATCTCAATTGTACATTTTCCATGCTTACAACTCGTCCATAGCTCAGAGTCAAACAGCCGCCATTGGACAGTGGTTCTGGGTATGATTGAGTCGCTAGGGGCGTCTGACATTAGACTAAGCAACCTGCCGGGTCCTAACATCGCTGTGCTCCACCGCACCACAAGCATGACACCAACTGACTACATCCAGCCCGTGTGCCAGAACTCGGGCAAAACCACCTTCATCGGTGGGACACAGTACTGGGGGGATGAGATGGAGCAGCAACCAAGCCGTAGGCGAGTGTGTGTGTGTTAGCCTGTGTGAACCTGTGTATCTGTATCACACTGCATTCATTATATGAAATGATGTCATACTTAATGAGAATAACCTAATTTTGTATGGTGCATTAATGCTAAAATAAATAACGCAGAATACCATCCCTCCTTCTTATGACAGTTACAGATATTCAGCAGCAGAATACATCAGTGGTAAATTGTGGGATTGGCGCATCTTCCTCAGACATCTGTATTAAAGCTGTGACGTTGCAGCAGGTAAGGATGCACATCTATTGCTGCTCGCATCTGACATTCACTTCTCAGTATTGCTGCATGTTCAGCTCTGGTCGTACTGTAGTCAGGCTGAATGCTGTTGCGTATTTCCACCTTTTTCACTCCTTTTTTTGCCCATCTCTCTCTTTCTCCTCACCTCAGGGTGATGCAGGTGACCCATTACTCTGTAAACAGGGGAGCAACTGGTTCCAGGCCGCAGTGATAATGACTAACACCTCCAGCACCAGCAGGGCCGCCTCTTCTCATATAATGACCCTACTTAAGGTGTCTCAGTTCGCCTCTTTCCTTAAGAGTACTGTTAGCAATCTCCCCACCAGCTCTGCTGCAGCAATTCACATCAACACCATGATCCCTTTCCAACTTCTCAATTCAAAATATCTGTACATTATGCACTTTACTGCTGCACTGAAGATCCCAGTTTCAGTATCAATTACCCACACTGCTTTGTAGGGAAAAATGTGACATATACAAGGTAGTACTAGATATCCCCGAGCCCCTGAAAAAATGTTGTGCCTATTGCCTCCTACTTGGGTTTGGCACTTTCAATCGATGATTTTGCTGAGTACTTGTCCCTCTGAATCTATCATGGTATCCATGCTCCTTTCAAGCCCCTGTACACATATTGCACAATTGCTCTTAAAATTCTTGCACTTCGTTGAGTTGAGAGATGTATTTTCAACAATTAATTTTAAAGAATAATTAGGAATCATTGTATTTTTACAATTATTTATTTAAAAATCGAAGACGTAAATATTAAACATAATTTCTTTTTCTCATCCTCTTTTTTTGTATGGTGCCTATGCCTTGAGAGCGAAAAACAAAGTTCATTTATTGCAAGTATTTTGTATTATGATATGGGCAGAAATGTGGCATCGTGGCTACGGCTTCTAGAATAACACTGAGAAATACGGCTGTAGTGCGGATTGGCAGCTATGTGATTGCGTTCCATTTCTTGACAAAAGAATCGCTACGTTAGAGATGATTATTGTCCCATTTCGGACACCGTGCGCACCCTTTCTTTGAAACGTGTTTCTATGACAACCTCGTCTGCGGAGTCAGCGTGCAGTTTAGTATATACGCGGCCTGAACCTCGTTATAAATATAAGCAAACTATTCTGTTACCTTTAACTAATAGAAAGTAAAGTTGTTCAATTGAAGAGGTGGTCAGTATATACGATAGCAGAACGACGGCGTTGTTTCCTGTACTTTAATTCATGTACCAAATTAGCCTAGTTAAAATATGTAACCACTTATTTATGTTGCAACGTGTAAATTTTTGTGAATTTTACGATGTAATGAACAATGATTTTGCCGCTTGTTTTTGTGCTGCTTTCGTCTTCGTGTATTCTCTGCTTGTAAAATATTTGTATTAATGCATCAAGTCTGTCCGCAATTCCAGTCGGATTGTTGGTTTACACGCAGTTATTTCCATCGAGTTTCTGTTGTCAAACGTCAATGTAGTTGGACTGCAATACAGAAGAGACGAGGATAATGACGGTAAGCTGGATAACATGTTGCTCAAATAGGGTCTTGTCTGTTAAGTACTCTTGCGGTGAAGAATATTACGGTTAAAATAAAAGCTCTTGGGAGGCTCTATTCGAAGTGTACCAGTCCTTTTGTGTTATTACAGTTTATCGACGTAGATGCTGAGCAGTAGAGGTTTCCGTAGAGTGTAGCTTTATTCGTTCGACTAACTTCAGGTTAACAGCTGATGATCCTTATAGTTGCAGGTAGGGTTGCCAACCGTCCCAAATTGTTCTCGGACAATTCGGGACGGTTGGCAACCCTAGTTGCAGGTTAATTGTTTTTTAACACAAGACACTACTGTGGTAAAACTCGATTCCTGCTTTACCATAAGGCGGCAGTAGTCTCATCTTACCCGGCAGGGTAACCAGTCATTATGGAGACCCACGTGGCCACACTAAGCAAGGCTCTTAACAGCAGGACACTACGATGCTCCTTGTCAGCCTGGTCCTCTAGAACCCTCAAACGCCCACGTTTTTCGCGCCGTCCGACTCAAAACACACTCTTAAGAGGCTACCACTACTGTTTATCTATACTACTGATCAATTCGCGCCAATGCTGATCAGGAAAGGATGCTGCTGTGGTTGGCTTTATTCTTACCGGGTATGTGACACTTAGTATTTGTGCTGCTATACTTTGAATGCAATCACTCAACAGGGAGCAAAAACATAGACCGTCTAGAGTTCCCTGAGGATTGGTGTGATAAACACTGGTCTGTCTGTCTGTCAGTTATGTCGCTTAAATCATTAGATCATTGGTGTCCGTATGATATGTACATCATGCTGTATATTCTGACATTTTTAATGAGATTTTATCGTCTATGCTTAGTGAATCTGTGAGTGCATTAAGTGTATCGTTGCAAATGTTGCGTAAATAAATTGCTGTTTTCCCTCTCACCCTGGCAGGCAGTATTGCCCCAGTGGTCTCTCTCGCTTCCTCTTCCTGCAGTATTACTGATTGCAGTGAGCATTTACATGGTTCTCCTGGTGGTGGCACTGTGGTGCCGGCATTGTCTCAAGGTACAGTGACCGTCAGGCTTTCTGACAATCCCACAATGACTAGTTTGTTCGTAGTAATGTGCCTAATGTGCAGATGATTCTTGTGCATGTGGACCTCACACTCACACTACCTGTAACCCTACCAATACCTGAGGGCTCTTGTGTTTGTATTTTTCCTGAGACTCAAAATTGAAATTCAATTGAAATCTGATCATAATGTGACATATTATCATCGTTTTGATATTTCACTTGCTTATACTTAAGTCAGTTACATAAAGAATATTTTTATGCGTAAATGGTGTGCATCCCCTAGCATGGGTTGGCACCCCATTCTGGGCTATTCCATGCCTTGCGCCCATGGCTTCCAGGACCCCCACAACCCTGCATAGGACAAGCAGGTATAGAAAATGAATGGAATAATAGTCAGTACATTACACACTATGATTGTGATAAATTGTAAGTAATTTATAGTTCTAAAACACTGTTTGCTAGAGTGACAGTAATTACTCTGTGTTTCTGGTTTCATGTTGCATGTATAACTTAGCCATCCATCCATACGTCTTCCAGTCACGTTTACAGTACAGGGCTTTGTTGGGCTACAGCCTATCTCAGGCAGCACTGGGCATAAGGTCCAGCCAAGATGGGGTGTCAGTATGTTTATATCATCTGTTACAGAAGTGCGCCTCTTATAGAATCGTAATTTTGATACTAGATGCTACAGCTGCTCTATTGTCTTGAAAACCATGGGAAGCGCCGTTTGTCACGTGTGTTTTCCGTGTTCCAGGCTCAGTGCTCGCCACAGTGCAGCACCTGCTGCACCAGCACCAGCCCCTGTGAATACTGCCTAGTGTGCGCCGAGACATGCGATTGCCGTCTGCCATCGCTGCATACGTGCCTGGACCAAACCTGCCCCTCCCCTTCAGTGAGTCATCCCTCATCCCTTCCGTTCCTGTGTCCTTTTTAGGCTGTAGCAAGCATGAGTAGGATGTCGTATCCTCAGCGTGTTGCCTCAGGATGTTCTGTCATTAAGGATACGCATAATAGTGGTGTTCAAAAGATTAGTAATTAAACTACTAATAATACAGAATTAAAAGATGAAGATGGACTTTATTCATTTGACTTTTTTACTTTACTGAGTAATTATAGTTATGCTGATTTTCATAGCGATATTACTGCAGTCTGTGTGAGGTGCCATTCGCCCAGGTGGTCTGTGTATGGTGCCGTCCCCCCCAGTGGTCTGTGTTTGGGATGGGTGATGCATCGATATTAAATTGTACTGCACTGTACACTGTGATCACCAGGGCTTCCGATGACAGGTGGAACATTTGGCCAGACACCAAATTTATACAGATTACTAACCTTTTGGTGTCACAAAACACATCTCATTAATATTTTAGCTAGACTACTAATCTTCATACCAAATTATGGGCATAAATAATCTTATACAGTACCCAAAAGCTGGTGTCCGGCCCTGGTGTTTATTGTACATGTGCAATATAATATCGATATATCACCCAGCCCGAGTCTGTGTAAGGTGCCATCTGCCTTGGTGGTCTGTGTGAGCTGCCGTCTGGCCCGGTGGTCTGTGTGAGCTGCCGTCTGGCCCGGTGGTCTGTGTGAGCTGCNNNGTGAGCTGCCGTCTGGCCCGGCGGTCTGTGTGAGCTGCCGTCTGGCCCGGCGGTCTGTGTGAGCTGCCGTCTGGCCCAGTGATCAATGTAAAGTGCCACCCACCCACCCCTACCGGTGGTCTGTGTGAGGTACCCGCCCCCTTCCCCCAGTGGTCTGTGTGCGACATGCTCACCACTCTCCCTGTCTCCCTCAGTGCTCCATGTGGGACTGTGCCTGCACCTGCCAGCCCCCTGACTGTGACTCTATCAACTGTCTCTGCTTTGAGATCAAGTTCCGGTAGGACAGGGCTAAGTCCACCTCCAGAGGCCCACAGGCAGCCAGATCTGTTGAGTTGGTTTTACTGACCTCACTCTGCAACCTTGCTGTTCCCACAAGCATGCTTATGTCAATTCCAGTATCATCCTTCTGTCGCACCACAATTTTTGCATCTCCATCTGCAAACTTGACCAGTAGTATGCCTGGACTTCATCCTGCAAGACAACAGAGAAATCCTCTGTAAAGTCCCCCAAAATACTCTACACACTTTACACTACACTACAGGTACACTTCAGTGAAATAAGATGATTGACATTAGTGTGTAGTTTCAGTGTTTTTTTTTTTTTTTTTATGTTTTTGTAAATTGTTTTATAAAAACGAAACTTAAAAAAGTTAAATATGAGTAACCTATGAACAATTTCGAGGTTTCAAATGAGCTAGTAAAAAAAAAAATAAATTCATAAGAAAACAACGTGAATTGCTTTTTTTTTTTTTTTTGCAACCCGGGGTTTTGAAAATTCCCTATATCTGAGAGAGGTTTTTTTTTTAAATAAAAATGTATGTGAAATCCACGTGCCAGATTTCATCAAAATCAAGAATGGTTCTTGAAAATGTGTTTAATTGAAATGGAAATGACTTGACGTCTCTCTGCTTTTCTGTGGCTTTTTCAGAAGACGAGGCCTTCATAGAGTAGCTAATGACAGTCTGTTTATGAGCAGAACAGGCCCCTGTGCCTTCAAAACAGGAAAATGTCCGATTGTCCACTAGATTTGAACCATTACACCCACCGCTAAACATTTGTTTGTTCAACTTTCTGACGAGATTTTTCAGTTATCATGTTATTTCATTTTTCATATTATCTCTAGCTTGTCATTTTCATGTATTTGTCATTAATGTTAAGTGCCCAAATCTGTACTTATCTGTTTTATTGTAAATGCTTGTTTTTTAAAAAAATCCTTTCCATGTGTGCTGGCTGTTGGCAGAATGTTGGTTAGCACTGTTGCTTCATACCTTCTGGGTCGTGAGTTTGATTCCTGCGAGAGACTGACATCCCATCCAAGATGCTGCCTTTTTTGGTACCCTGTATATCCTAGGATGGGCTCCAGTCACGCTGCAGTCTGGCCTTGGTAAAGTATGGAAGATGGATTTTTTTTTATCTGCTGTATGAGCCGAAAATGTATTTAGTGAAAAAATAATTTTGCAACCGAGCCATAAATAAGAGAAAAGCGTAAAGGGTTAGCACCAAAGTTGTTTTTGTAAGAACCAATAAAATGTTATTGCCCCTTGTAGAGAGTAATAAGGTGTATCTGTTACTTCTTGCATTCTGCATGATAATGATTCGGAACCGTTTGGTGTAAAAAATGCATCTCGCTGAAATTGGGCCGCATCTGCTGAGCATTAGGAGAGTCTCAGCAGATGATGAAAGTGCCTTCCATGCATTTCCTACATCCTTTCCCGCATTAATTCTTTGCTCCGCCGTCCTCTGGTGCCGTCTTCCTTTTGGCCTTGCCCTTTGACAGTGTCTGACAGCCCTTTCTGTTCTCCCTGCGAATTTCTTTGTGAATGTCACAGTCCTTCTCCGGTTGCTGGCTGGCGCTAAGATTAGCCACGCCGTTCAAATGTGAGGGGTCAGAGTGGGAGGATAAATACTGGCCACGCGCAGCTGCCTGTTGCGGGCGTCTCTTCTGGATCTCCTCCTGCTCTGATTTCCTCTCACTTCTTTCCCAAAAGCTTTGCCTGTTCTCCTCTCTCTTCGCTCCTCTGCAAAGGTAAGTCTCAAAGAAGACATTTTCCAGGCTCTCGCTTCACACGAAGGAATAACATCGATATATGCTTTAACACTCTTAATAATTACTTTCAACATACATTCAAACGTTTGAGTCACACAGGCACATAGTTGTGATAAATCAGGTCCTTTTTGATTATTATATGGTGTCCATGTGCTGTAACGGTTGTGTTTATTAATGATGCAGTTAATCCTGACCCATGATCTTTAACAGGAAAGGGCAAAGAGCTAAGAAGCAGGTGGGTATAATGGAGAATGAATATCCACAGGCATAACCAAGCATGAGACCATATGTGAAATTAAGCAAAAAAGCCATACTGCCATTATCCGTGAGTAGTAAAGAAAAATTAATAACGACTGGTCTGCATACCCTCCCTACTGACAAAAATAGCGTAAAGGATAGTACTTCTACATTTCTTGCACACCACAGAGGTCACATCATGAGCTGCAGCATTTTCAAGAATCTATATTTACACCTGTGTTAAAAACGGGACTGAGGTACAGGAACTTTGGGAATCAAACCTAATACTATATAGTATTCGCAGAAGCATGAGTACAAGTACATTGAAATTCTTCTCTTTGCCTACCCTGTCTTACTCCCTATAGCTTGGGGGTCACAGTACAGCAACCCTATAGCTGGGGGTTAAGGGCCCTGCTCAACAGCCCACAGCATGCAACTATTCAGCCTACATATATATATATATCTGTGTGTGTGTGAGAGAACAAATGAAAACTACATTTATACCAAATGGAAATGGAGGTGTAGTTGAGAGTATCGCACTATTAGTTTTTAGCCTGCGACAAATTGCATTTTTGTTGCGACTTTACGTGACAGTTTAAGGTTCGGTTTATTGAGCATAATTCAGCATACTACTAAGTCTATTTGTGATTATGTTGTTCATGAATACTTAATGTCTAATCTATAATTGGCTATCTATATCTTAACCCAGGTTGCGATTGAGCTATTGTAATTAGTGCTCATCTAAACGTGATGAGATTGTTCTGGAATTTTTAAAAATATATTCTGTTGTTGTGGGTTAGTAAAGGAGGGTGATGCGCGTCCCCGCTTGTGAGAAATTGTCCAATTTTTCCTTCCAGTTTCCACAGTTTGCATAATTTCCAGTAACCTCTCGCAAGTTTGGTAACAATTTGCTTGACAGTGCACAAATAATGTAGCATTATATTCTTACTTGTGTATTAATCAAGCACAAACTAAGTTTTAGTTACATACTGCTCTCATGTTAATCCAACATTGATGAATCGTGACGTTTGACCTCAAACATTCAATAGGCTTGTTGTTATATCTGTTAATTCTGTAAACAACCTGCGTGAACTACTGAAGTAACTACTGAAGGAGCAACTCACGAATAACACAAGTGAATTACTGATCATTTTTGTTCAACATTAACGAATCGTGACGCATCTTCTATCTCAAGTAGCAACTATATTAGTTCATGATTTGTACTTGAGTAGTGTTGCCGCAAGTTTTATTCTCATTTTTACACACACCCATTACTAGTTTGTGAATCACATATTAATGTTGGCAACGATAGCCCATATTGCCTCTTATATAAAATTGTCATTATAATCATTATCAGAACCTGATATATTCGCAATGTACAACCCGAATTTATTTTGGTGTAATTGGTCAAACTGAAGTATAACAAATAGTTTTTTCTGTAAAATACCATCATAACCAACATACCCTCCCACTTTTAACAAACGGAAAATGTAAAAAAAAATAAACCTATACCGTCATCCGCTTAATCATACCACGCACAGGCTCACACGTACAGAAAGTGTGCGGCGCATCACGTACTCCTCATTCCATATGTAATGCACGCCCCCCCCTCCTCGCCCCGCCCCTTGCGCAATCTAACCCAGCCCTCTGCGTTTGCCATGTCAATCGTAGACCTTACGTCCATCATCGTGCATTTGCTCTGTGATTGAACAATTCACCTACACCGCATTTTAACTGACCAATAAAATATTAAAGATGGTGACAAGCGCCCTCCCTACTTCACGTCCGTCTCTCTTTGGGACCATGTGAGTTTCTTCCATATCGGTCTTAAAGCGCGTTACATTTCACTTCCTCTGTTTTCCTCGGGGTGCCACTTCGACGTTTCCTCTTTGAGCAGCGAGTTTATTGGTGAGTCTTGGCATCTTTTCGTACACATAACTGTTTTTCTCACTAAAAGGCGGAATCTTTGGTAAAAGCAAAACTATTCTCTGAGAAGTGTTACTGTTTTTCCTCGTCTTTTAACTAACGGTTTCAAGCTTCAACTCCCGGAACAGGATAACAAGGTCATACTGATGCAATGCCAAGGGCAGAGGCGTATTTATTAAAAAAACATCCGTATGTATAAATAAATACATAGAGCAAAAACATTAATACACGTAAGACCAAATATATGTTTTTCACACCCACGGAATCAGATAATGTTCGTTATCAACACAAAAAAATCAGTAAGAAAAAGTTATATTAATATGTGAATTAACATAAATATGAATATTTGCAGCGAAGTGTAACTCAGTATTGTACACTTGGGAAGAAAGTCATACCTATACTGCTTCTTTAAAATATTTTTTAAACGTGTAAGCCGAAAGAAATCGGGACTGTCCCTCGTTAATCACCTGTTTCGGCATGTAAAAGTTTGCGTCATTCCCGAAGTCATACAACAATCCTACCCTCTGTGCGATCAACCAGGCGCTAACGGGGCATCATTCCCACCCTCAGGGTCACCATGCCGCACGCCTACCCCTTCTTGAGTGCTGAGCAGAAGAAGGAGCTCAGTGACATTGCCCAGAGGATCGTGGCCCCTGGGAAGGGCATTCTCGCCGCTGATGAATCCACGGGTAAGCAAGCGATTAAACACTGATCCTATGTCCGTCCATTAATGATGCCATAACAGAATGAAATAAAAAAAAAATGAATATGAAATCTTTTTAAGAGTAACTTGGATGGCATGCAGTCTTTCCTGATGTGTGACCTTATTTTCACACAAGGAAAGACACTGAGTCAGGATGTGGCAGCATATTAGGTTCATTTCACTGCTTAGCTTTTGCATTTTCCTCTAAGCAACTTAAAGTTTGATTTTCGGTCAAATGGATATTTTGCTGGAGCACCTTCCAACAGTAGCGCCCCCCTCTGGCCGTGCGGGATTCAGCCGCCAGACGTGTTTAATTAAGCACTACACTCCCCAGTGTCCTTGTCACATGTCAAGGAGAGATACCATTGATGATGTGCCCCCTACAGGCAGCGTCGCCAAGCGCTTCCAGAGCATCAACGCCGAGAACACGGAGGAGAACCGGAGGCTGTACAGGCAGCTGCTGTTCACCGCCGACGAACGGGTCAACCCCTGCATTGGTGGCGTCATCTTCTTCCACGAGACGCTGTACCAGAAAGACGACAGTGGCAAGCTATTCCCCCAGCTCATCAAAGAGAAAGGCATGGTGGTGGGCATTAAAGTGGACAAGGGCGTGGTCCCCCTGGCAGGCACCAACGGCGAGACCACCACCCAGGGTGAGGGGGACCGTCTGCGTGTCCACACTTCCTGTCTGCTTACGTAGCTGTTCAATCTCTTCTTAGTCATCAGCAGTAAACGGTCACAGCGAAGATAAACGGTGTAGAGATATGCATGCGATAAGCCAAGCAGCTGTCGAATGAAATGCGGCGACGGTAACATCTTGGCTTCTCCTAGGCCTGGATGGGCTCTATGAGCGTTGCGCTCAGTACAAGAAGGATGGCGCTGACTTTGCCAAGTGGCGCTGCGTGCTGAAGATCACCCCCACCACACCGTCCAACCTGGCCATCATAGAGAATGCCAACGTCCTGGCCAGATACGCCAGCATCTGCCAGATGGTGAGTCACACGTGGATGGCAGCCAAGCAGAACCTGGCTCTGAAATAAACTAGAATTGAGTAAGAAATTTAAAAGCCTTGACTGGTGGCCCAGCTGCTGTTTGAGGCTACTCACTTGAGAAGGACATAGATGGCAGACAACACCCCCTACTGGTCTTCCATGCCAAGGGCAGGGGAAAGAAAATCCAAACATGAACTAGTAGAGTCATCTGTTACATGTGCACCGTTTTGTCTCTGAGTCTGACGTGCCCAGATCTTGTGACCATCGCTTCGATTCCCTCCTCAGCATGGCATCGTGCCGATCGTGGAGCCCGAGATCTTGCCTGACGGCGACCATGACCTGAAGCGCTGCCAGTACGTGACCGAGAAGGTCCTGGCTGCGGTCTACAAGGCCCTGTCTGACCACCACGTCTACTTGGAGGGCACCCTGCTGAAGCCCAACATGGTGACAGCTGGACACTCCTGCTCCCACAAGTTCTCCTCTCAGGAGATTGCCATGGCAACCGTCACCGCCCTGCGGCGCACAGTGCCCCCTGCAGTTCCCGGTGAGAGTCACACACAGGCTGTGCCTTCATACGCACACACGTGCGCACACACACACACACAATATTTTACATACAATGTGTAAAAAAACAGAAGGATTAGAACATGCAGCAGACGGAGCCGATTTCACGCCTCTTTCCTCTTCCAGGTATCACCTTCCTGTCTGGAGGTCAGAGTGAGGAGGAGGCCTCCATTAACCTGAATGCCATCAACCAGTGCCCCCTGCACAAGCCCTGGGCTCTCACCTTCTCGTACGGCCGTGCTCTGCAGGCCTCTGCCCTCAAGGCCTGGGGGGGCAAGAAGGAGAACGGCAAGGCCTGCCAGGAGGAGTACATTAAGAGGGCCTTGGTATGTCTCACTCAGGCATGGGTGTCCAGGGTCACATGACATTTGTCAGCTGACTGATTGGCTCACCTGCATCCTGCTTATTGTCCTCACCCCCCCCCCTTTTTGTGTCACAGAGTAACAGCCAGGCTGCCCTTGGGAAGTATGTGACCTCTGGGGACAAAAGTGCCGCAGGAGGAGAGTCCTTGTTTGTGGCCAACCACGCCTACTGAACCCGGAACATTCCACGTCCGAGTCCAGCCGCCACACTCCTCCTCGACTCAATTAAGCAGCTCCTTTTCCAAAGCCTGCCACCCCATTCCCACTTCCTGTATCTTCCAAGTGTGGAGTCACTAGAGAACCTCTTGTTCCTGTCTAGCGGGAAAGGGTCAGATGTTTCACATCGTGTATTTTTTGACAGCCACTTCCATGCGTCCTGTCTGTAAACACGTCCGGGGTGTGGACGTGCTTTCTGCCAGTTGTGACGTTTCACTTGCAGTGTATGTAATTCCCTAAAGCATGTGCCTTCTTCTATTGCCCAGAAATCCATTGTGGCACTGTATTTTACCATAAGACATTGTATACTGTACACTGGAAAATAAATTATTCTTCCCCTCATCCACTGTGTTTTGTCCTTTTATAATACTTATTTTATTAGCGTAATGTCTCTGCAAATGTAAACTCAAACCTCTCGGAATTTGCTGGATGCTTGTTGCATTGGTGTTTTTGTAGTTTAAGTGCTTACCATTTGATAGGGTGTACTCTTGCTTATGTTTGCTTTGGCAATTGTACCCCGTTCCACATTCTTTGTGTGTAATATATCGAATGATTATAGTTTAGCATATGACATTATTTGACGTAATGGTACAATTGTTAGTTTTATTTCCCGTTTTTATCGTATACCTTTTGGTTACAAAATTAAGCGGAACCAACATTGTGAGTGCAGCACTTTCGTCGGACGCATTTCGAAGATGCGCCAACCCAAGTCAGTCGGACGACATTATTTCATTTTCGCTTATAAAAAACGCTAAAAGGGAATATGATAAGAAATGGGATGTATTATCACGATGCGTGAGACTTCCTCTCAATATCATATTCAGTTTTGGTGATCGGAGATTTTAATTTGTCGCTGCAGAGCACTGTGAGAGAAGGAAAGCCTTTTCAATCATGGATAGAACAGAAAGGCTCTTTGACGGTGAAGGTGAGGTTTAACATGTCTCTGGGTGTCATCCTACTTTGCGGTCATGCGATTTTCATACATGGATTGATGTCAAGGTCTTTGTTTTTAACGTTTCACAATTTTCTGTGTCGTTAAAAGGTCGCTGGATATCATGGAGAAATATAGCTGGGTTTTGGTGAGGCTTTTGTATTATATTTTGTATTAATATGTATATGGAAGCGAAGTGTGCTTGTTCACAGATCGGGATTAACTTACTTTGCAACCCCCTAACATGCTTCGTTTCTGTGCAGGTGGCTTGGGTTGTGCAACAACTTCGCCTACGTGGTGATGCTGAGCGCGGCGCACGACATCCTGAAGCAGCAGGAGACCAACGGCACCGAGCCTGTACGCATCTCCGTGAACTTCACACGCGCACAGAGAAATCGCTGTTTTATGGAAATTTCGGGTTGTCTTCTGTTTTATTTGACCACGTGTGTACCGACACAATAAAGTGCTGTGGGAAGGACACTCATGGGTTCGTTCTTACTGATATTTCAGCAGGGTTGCATCTGTCGTGACACGCTTTCAGAGACTCTATATTATTCCATTGTAAACGTGAAAATAGCTATATCGAAATCCTTGAGGTAGTTTGCAAACTCTGTGGATTATTTACAATGTCACGAAACTTTCGTGTAAATGTGTGTGCGTGTGTGTCAGGCTTGTTTCCAATACAAAATCTCACGCCAGCCAGCTGACCAAAGTTGGCAACCCTGTTTCAGGCTTTGTTTCTCTCATATATTGTCTTGCTTAAAATACATGACACATACGTGTGTGTTAAAAACAAGTATCTCTATTTTGGTGAAAAGGTTTTAACCCCCACCTCTTCATGGCCTGACTTACAGACAGCTGCACATTCCTATCATCTGGATCGCGGAAATAACAGCAGCAGCAGCTATGACTGTAACCCTGTTTCCACTGCGGTAAAACTCCTGCACTCTGGAAAGGCATCGCTTTGAAGTTTCAGGCAGCTACACTGTGGGATCCATTTTCATGTGTGATTTATTCATTTCAGGCGGTACTTCTGGCTGACATTCTTCCCACTCTCCTCATCAAAGCAGTCGCACCCTTCTTTATCCACCAGCTCCCTTATGGGTAAATCGCTTTCATTCTTACCATTGAGCGTCCCTAATTGTTCAGTCCGTCACGCCTTGACCATAATTTTCATATTTTTCTTCAAATCTCTAATTCGACAGGTTCCGTGTGTTGATGTGTATTGCCACGGCAACCGCCAGCTTCCTGTTGGTGTCTTTCTCTTCCAGCGTGGCCATGAGCATTCTGGGTACTGTTGCTCCCTGACTTAATGCTTATTTTTCATTTTAGAATGATTAATATACCAAGTGCATGCGGTGGCCAGTCTGTAATTAAAAATTAATGCTCCACTATATCACATATCCATGAATTATCCACAAGTAATACTGCGATGTTTATAAAACAGCGAGATGAAATTGCCAGAACTACATTATAGCGAAACAGAACTTCTTATTATCTACCAACAGTGTGTGTAAAATAACTTGGTGTTGTCTTGAGTTGTGCTAACAGACACAAAGCTGCTGTGAAATGCGATGTGATTATTGCGCATGTGCAGTAATTATCGCGCAGCCCTAAAAGTTATACCTGTAGTGAGAGTCACATGCTCACGTGAGTCCGCATTGTCCCTTTAGGGGTGGTGTTTGCTAGCATTAGCTCGGGGCTGGGAGAGCTGTCTTTCCTCTCCCTCACAGTCTTCTTCCCCAGGTAGGTTACTGCACGTCATTTAATCTCTAATACAAGTGGTTCTAGTTTTTCTGTAGCTTAATTAGTAAATTGGTTTATTGATTGATAGTAGCTCAGTGGGTAGCACTGTTGCTTGGTAGCTGTAGGATTGGGGGGGGTTGAATCCTCCCCTCTGTCCTGCGTGTGGAGTTTCTTGATTGTCTTTGTTCTCCCTAACGTGTCCGTGCAATTCCTTCCCTGTTAGGTTTGTGCTGGGGGGCTGGGGATCCGGTACCGGCGGAGCAGGGGTGGCCGGGGCACTTCTGTACTCAGCTTTTACTCAAGCTGGCCTCTCGCCGCGGGAAACCCTGCTGGTTATGCTGGTGGTCCCCATTATCATGGCTGGCAGGTGAGCTGCGGTTCTTAGGCTTGTCACCCGCATAGAATGTGGGCGGATAGAGCAGCTTCCCAAGGTCACTCTAATGTATTGATTTCTGCCCTTTCTATATCCTTGTCTCAGCTATTATTTGCTGCTGGTGTTCCCGGCCTCGTTCCCACAATGGCATTGTGTGCCGGAAGAGAGTCGCCTGACAGCGCCGAACGCAGACCAGGAGCAACGCCCCCTGGTGAGTGGCGAGGAGGACGAGGAGATCGGGAATGGGGAAGCACCAGGTAAGCGGGGCTCTCAGGAGGTGGGGGGAGTTTGGGAAGCCCTGGATCAGCCTGTAACTTGTGCTTTACCTCCCTCCATAGCAGAGGACAGCCAGGGCCCGCTGACCTACAAAGACAGACTTGCCATCTTGAGAGTAAGTTCCCACGAGGATGTCGGTGCCGCCTCGCTTTGCCGGCACTTTGCGCTGAGTCCTGCCTCCGTCTCCTGCAGGGTCTGCTGCGGTTTATCATTCCGCTGGGTGTCGTCTATTTTGCCGAGTATTTCATCAACCAGGGCCTGGTGAGTTTGTCGTTCAGCTGCTACTCAGCTCGGGCAGGATGGTGTCTCATGAGGGACAGGGGACATGCAGTGAAATGTCTGTCTCCTCTTGCAGCTGGAACTGCTGTACTTTCCAGGCTTTTCCCTGTCCCATGCTGAGCAGTACCGCTGGTCAGTACCGGTAGGCCTTCCTACTCCGTTTGCTGGATGCTCTGAAAAGGTCCATTAGTCACATCGCCGATCTCTGTCTCAGGTACCAGACTATGTATCAGATTGGTGTGTTCGTCTCCCGCTCCTCCCTGTTTTGTGTGAAGATCCGCGGGGTGTGGCTGATGTCAGTGCTGCAGGTGAGGCCGTTAGGCTCCTCCCCCTCTGTCTCCCATGTCCCCCGAATTCCATTAATCTCCCCATCCGCCTGCTCATTTGCAGTGCGTCAACGCCATGCTGCTCTTCTTCGCGGTTTATTACCACTTCCTGTCGGACGCCATCCTCGTCTTCGTGATAGTCTTTTATGAAGGACTTCTGGGCGGCGCCGCATATGTCAACACCTTTCATTTCATCAGCAAGGAGGTCAGTCTCTTATTCCTCTCCCCCATCAGTCACTTTATCAGCTACTTAAGGTTGTGTCTGTCTTTTTCCCACCGACTCCTTGGAGAGAGAGAGAGAGATTCCCAGTGGGCAGAATAGTGGCTCTGAGGGTAGGGCTCTATGCTAGCAACCAGAAGGTTGTTGGTTCGAATCCCTCGAATGTCAGGAGTGATCCTACTCCATTGGGCCCTTAATCTGCAATTGCTTTGTCCTGGGTATGACGTTACTCTAAACGCAGCAAGGAGATACTTTGAAGGTTGATGGTAGGACTCAGAAAAAGAACTCCCACTGTCCCATCCAGACTAGTGTGGTGCTGAGGTATCACCTGACACACGGCTGCACACAGGTTCTCATCCCTGAGGTGGTTCGTCATGTGGCGAGTGCAGCAGCGTGTGCTCCTTACCTCTCCTCCTCCGTCTTTCCCAGTGAGTTCATTCCCCACTGCGCTGGTTACGTGAGAGAGCTGGGCCCAAAGCTTAAATTCCCCGGGGGGGGCGAGGCTCGGTGGCACCACATGAGCTGGTGCAGGTGAACTTGTGAAATGACATCATTTTGTATATTCTCTATGGAAAACGAAAGATGGATCGCTGGGCCAGATATGCTAATGGGTTAGAAACACACCGTGGGCCGCTACCCTGAGCTCGGCCTCTCACTGGTGTCAGTGTTCACCCTCATTCTAATGGCATCTCCCTCCCCCCCAGACTGGAGACCGGGAGCGGGAGTTTGCCATGGCCGCCGCCAGCGTGGGAGACAGTTTCGGCATCGCGCTCTCAGTTCTCCTCTCCTTTCCCGTCCACAACTACTTCTGCTCGCTTTGACCCGTGGAGCGAATTTATGATGCTGTCCTGCCATTTCCCCGTTTACATTCTGTGCAGCCAATTCACTGACAAGCTGCTCCCGTTACCCACTAACATGCTGCTGATTCTCGATTCTCTGACCAATTAAATTAACGTCTCTTAGCACTTTGAAGCAAATTTTTTTTGAGGATGGGTGATTCCGTCCGAGTCTTATGTTAAAACAAACCTCTGATCACACAATATAGAGAGAGGTTTCTGTTGTGGAATAAAACGGCTGTCTGTTCCCACTAATCTGCCTTTGCCAGTGTTTATTACTCTTTACTTAAGTCTCCCAACAGCTGAACTCTGCATTTTGGAGAGTTGCCCAAGGTTGGCTCTTCCTTAGGCAACATTTAAATGTATTGGAAGGGATTATTCCATTTAAAGACGATCCTACCCTTGCAATTTATGAACAATACGCCCCCCCCCTCATGAAATAGCAGAACATCTCAAATAACAGTGATGGAGGTTAAAAACTACTACAACCGAAGATGGTGAACCAGACAAAGAGTCAAGAAAATGTCTGTATTTATCCTTTATTCATTAGCCTGTGACTGGTGACCATCTTCAGCAGGACGAATGTTCACATTAACCAGTGCAGATTACAAACCACGGAAACAAAGACGTCCACTCTGCACATGCACAGTAATGTTTGACAGGCGCCGGTGTATGTATCCACATATACCCAGCTATGTTGAGCTCAACATCAATTTTGCATCTGGTTTGAATGATGGTGGAAGGCGTGAGGCTTAAATGCCCGTGACATTCATCACATCTAACCAATTAGCAAAATTTCCTGATTCTGAAAAGCGGCCAGTAGGGGGCAGCTTGAGCACGGCCATCACACACATGGTTAGTTACGCTGCTTACAGGTGGACACACACACACATACACACAACCTGCCACATTTTCCCGGTTCTGACCTTTGTCACTTTTACAGTGTCTGGGGAGTTACCAGTGAGCTTGTCTTTCCTTGGCAACCATCTCCAGGAAGTGGAAGTGACTGGCATAGTAAGAAAGGGTGGAGTCAAGGTCCATCCAGGTCACCTGACCTGCGTCATCCCCAGCTTGTAATGGTAGCTCACTCACACTGTCCCCTGGGAGGTGACAATCGCGGTCACTCATTAATACAGAGAAAGCAGCTTTATAAACAACAGAAACCTGTACTTTTTACATGACAGTAATCCAGAGTCAACCATTATTACAAAAAAAATGTATATATATAATCTAATGACCTGTTTCATCATGAAAGTTCACAGCCACCGTTTCCATCCAAGCATTGTCTGTGTTTCGAGGGTCATCAACGTAACCTTTGTAGACCTGTGATGGATAGAGCAGAAATGTAACGAGTGCATATGTGTGCATGTGAATGGAAGATGCACATGAGGTATCGCTGCCGCCACCTGCAAGCCTGGGGAACTGAAGAGCTTGTCGATGCGCTGGCGGAGCAGCGCCCTCTGCTGGGGGTCGGCAGCCAGGGAGTTCAACGCTTCCTCTGAAAACTCACGCTGCAGAGTGAGGGAGACGCGCTCCCCAGGGTCGACCATCCCCTGGAAGAGAGCCAAACCTCAGCACGGCTCAGTCTCACGCAAATCATACAGCCGCAAATCATAGAGCACATGGGCCTGAGCGCCGTCCAGTCCCCTGAGGTCATCCGTCACATGCGGGCAGACGCTCATGGCGGCTGTCGTCCCCACATGCACAGTGACAGAGGACAGGCAGACTGACCCCAGGAATGGCCCATTCCCCGCAGTCCTTCCTCATGATGGAAACGAACTGAAGAAGTGGGAGCCCAGAGTGGGGATTCACCACAGGACGTCCACCCACATCCTTCTTCCACCTGTCAGACACAGAGCATGGCGGTCAGCGCACCGTTTTCCCATCGAGAAGAGTAGGAAAAGGGGGACCGGCGCCTCCACCTGGTAACTATCGGGTCAGCCGCATGGTTTGGACCCCAGCGTCCCAGCAAGCCTCTCCCAGTCAATCCAGTGCGCCCATGCGGGTTTCTGCAGAGGAAAATTAAGATGAGCTGAGACAGAGCGGCCATATGGTGGCGCTATGCAGGTGTCTGGGCACAGGGGGGCGACACCTACAGCGGCTTTCCTTCCAGCACCCTGTACTCTCCCTCGTGGCTCCTGCGCTCTACCAATCCATCCAGGATGTTGAACTGGGGACAGAATGATCTATGGCGAGAGAAGCAGGCTCAGCTATGACTGACCATCAACTGTCCTGTGAAACAGCAGCTGCTCTCCTGGTGCTCACCCTACGTCAGGGTCGGCCCACTCCGGCTGAGCTAGCACGGCCGCGGCAGTGTAGACGGTCGGCCGGTACTCGGGCCACTCCGTCTCCCACTTCACTCTGTCATCCGGCACTGGGAACCTGGAGGTCTGTGAGCCAGGATACACTGGGCATCTGGATTTGGTGTGTAGCGTAGACGACATGGAAACCTGAGTAGGCGTCCAGGCGCAGTCACTTGGGACGGCAGTTACTAGGCTCTTACGGAGAGATCCGGGAGAGATGGCACACCAGAGAGCAGGGCTGATTTGAACAAAGGGCGAGAAAGAACAGAATGGTACAGGTACGCCACCGGTTAAACGAGAACTACGCGTATGGGAGGCTGTCTTTAAAACAGATAAACAAACTAGACATTTCAGAACTGGGTCGAAGATCTACACCGAAACGTTAACAGGAATAATTTTGTCATAAATTACAAGAAATGCATCGATTAAAACAGCACAGCTAAACGCCTTGTCAAAAACACGCAGAGGTTTGGGCTACCGATGTTGAAAGGGCTCAGCTCGGGTCGGTCGTGTTGTTTTTACCTGCCTGCAGCCGAGTAAGCAGAGCTCCGCAGGGCAAACAGTGTCGTAAGAGCAAGTCGAACCGGGCCGGCCCACAACGCGCTGCCTCGTATCATAACCCACCAACACACACCGTACGAGTTGCCCTGCTTGTTTGCATTCACTAAGGAAGCTGAGCGATGCTGGACGGGCTACGCCTCCATTAACGTCATGTCAACGCGGGAGGGACATGCCGCCACCAAATACTGATATCCAAAGTGCACAAATGCTTAAAGTAAAATGGCCTGATTAAAAACACAGAGACACGCCCGTAAATTTAAAAATACTAGGATTAGAAAAGGGAAGAGACCATGAGCGCTTGAGCAGCGATAGCGTGCGCTTATGGGTAATGTAGTTCTGCAGTAGTTATTGCCGGTGTTCTGACGAGTTCAGCTACCTATCGAGACGTACTATCGAGCCTTCTTGCGCATGTGCAGTTCCACCGTTCTGGGGGTTTAGGTTTTAAAGGTTTGGGTTAGGGTAAAGGGTTTATGGGGTTTTGGGGGGTTAAGGTTGGGGCTATCGATTAGCACTACGGTAGCCTAACTCGACAAAGTAGCTCAACTGGACAGAACACCGGCCGTTATAGTGAGTATGTATATTCTAACTTAAAGATGGCAAACTGAAATGGAGTTTCAAAACCTTCGAGATATATCGGCACGTTGTCCTGAAGTATCAAAAAGTCTGATCAGTCAGTCTGATCGCAGTTGAACAGATTTCTTAATTAAATTAATAAAAATACTTGGTACATCATTATTACAGAGGCCCAGTGCACAAACATGCTCCGTACAGATCCCTAATATTTGTTGTCTGCTGCTTTTCCACTTGTTTAATACGTAAGATGATGAGATCTGTCGGTGGAATGGTGGTTACGGATGCAGGTTTGACACCTGAATGGGGCTCAGCAGAGCCAAGCCAGTACAGCATCAAGTTTTGAAAGGAGGTACGTTTTCTCAGCTTGACACCGTCTATTCCTGTTTCCCACCAGCTCAGTTATGGGCATTATTAACAAGCTACGGGTGGCCATCAAGAAGATCAGCCTATGTGAGAACCATATTTACCGCCAGTGCTCACTCTGGGGGGATCAAGGTCCCGCTGCCTTTCACACGAGAGCATGAGGGATGTGTATCTTTCTGTGTCCACTAGGTGGCAACAGTGGCACTCTTCAGCTGCTCTCTGTTTGTCGATTTGTGTACATTACGGCCAACCTGTCTGGCAGCCATTAATTCTTTATTAATATCCCTTTCTAGCCCCCTTTGCAGAGCATTGATCTCTGCAAATGTTATTGATTGTTGTTTCCTGGTTGGGGGGGGGGGGATTTGTAGAGCCTACCCGAGGGAATGTCTGCTACAATTTTAAAGGAAATAAAAGCATATTATTGGTATCACCGTTTACTGTGCTGGGCTGCACACAAAGCCCCTATTCCTCCACCTCCTCTCTCAACGATGGCCTCCACTCAGGGTCAGGGGGCTCAGTCGGTTTGTGCAGGAGAGTCTATTTTTCCAGGTTGTTGAGAGGGTGGGATCAGATTTATGAGAATTATGAACATTTCCCGGTTATTGCACAATACCCTTGAGTGTCTTCTTTTTCACTTTCATTCTTTGAGGAAAACAGATGTTTGTGTTCAGATTTAAAACTGAGTTTGTTTTGAGAAAATGCATGATGATTCTGAACAGGAACACAAGCGTTTCGCAACAGGACTGGAACCCTTTCAGGTCTGAGGATGGGACCTCCTCTTCCTTCTACTCTTCCTTTCCTGTCTCACAAGCTCTCATCCCAGGACCTGCGGTCGAGGTGCAGCCTCTTCCCATCAGTCTGTACTAATCTGTAATTCTCTCTTTCTCATCTTGGTGTCCCTCAGAGGCCCTTGGCTGCTCCAGCTCCATCAGGTCACGCTCTTTTTTCTGACAGGAGAGTCGACGCACCTGCACTTCATCTCCTCATCCTGTTCTAGAAGGTTTGACATTGGTTGGGGAGACCCACTGTGGTCCCTTCCTGCTTCTCTCCTAAGTGCTCGATTCTCAGTGATGAGTGACTTGTTATGTGGGAACCGGAGGGTGGCTTGATAATCTGCAGCATGTCAGTGCTTGACGGTTAAGTCAAGTCGAGTCATGAAGAATCTGCCAGACTTGGCTGTTAGGCATCTTGGCAGCCAAATGGATGAATAACCATCATGCTAATTAGGAACACCATTTGACACGGTGGAGCAGAGGCCACCTACGTTGACGAAGACAGCTTTCAGGGTGAAGACATGTCCAGGGTGAAGCTGGCTTTTGGGCCGCGGTTGTAGAGTGATTCTACACATTATTGTGCTCCCTTTCTCTTACTGTTATATTAATATTACTAGGTTTGATATCTTTTTAGTGAGGTGATTTTTTTCTCTATTTTTTCCAGGAGTAATTATGGCTTAAATACATTGTGGAATTTTCTCATGCTGACAGGTGGGACAAAATCAGTCAGCCAAATATTTTCCACCCATATTTAAAGGGAAAAAAAGTGTTTCAAACGCTGAGAATATCAGTATGATGCCAAGGCATTAGTGATGTTGTTCTGTATGAGGTGTATTGCTGTAACAGAATTATTAACAAATACACTAAATAAAATGTTACACGTAAACCTTGTCTTTTTTCATTTGTTAAATATTTCCTGAACCAGCAGAGCTCTTGCCTTCAGTTGCAATCCTCTCTTTCAGCTGGGTGATTAGAGAGTCGCCTGTCAGGTTCTGTGAGGTTTCAAACATCAGTGATTGATAGTGGGGGCCTGGGTATCACCCCCCCTTCTGGTTTTACTGACATGTGAAGTCACTGGTTTCTTCCCTGGACATGTAGAAAGCCTGTCTGGGTTCTAGTCGTCATCGCTCTACCTACATGCTCCTCTCTAGCCAGCTGCTGTTCAGGCCATTCAGGCCGAACTCACCTTCTGTCCTCCCCTATCCTGCTCTGTGCCTCTTGCATTCACTTTTCTCCCTTGTTCCCTCCGTCTTGCTCTGCCACCTCTGTTCTGTCCCCCATCCTGCTCTGTTCCCTCTGCCCGGCTCTGTTCCTTGTCCTGTTCCGTCCTCCTAGTCCTGTTCTGTTCCCTCTGCTCGGCTCTGTTCCTTGTCCTGTTCCATCCTCCTAGTCCTGCTCTGTCCACCCAGTCCTGCTCTGTTCCCTCTGCCCGGCTCTGTTCCTTGTCCTGTTCCGTCCTCCTAGTCCTGATCTGTCCACCCAGTCCTGCTCTGTTCCCTCTGCCCGGCTCTGTTCCTTGTCCTGCTCCATCCTCCTAGTCTTGCTCTATCCTCCTAGTCCTGCTCTGTCCACCCTGTCCCCCAGCCCCTCTCCCTCCACATAGCAGCCTTTCTGCAGCTCTCAGCATTACCATTTATCCATGAGTGCCGTCACGCCCCATGCAGCTGACAGAGCGGCTTCACCTCCCTCTGCTCCTGCAAACATGCTGGGGGGTGGGTTATGTTTCACAATGATACTTTATCTATTGTGATCCAGTACTTATTGTGGTATGAACATTTCTCTAAACATTAATTTCTCGTGTTTCAGTCGCTCTGTCTGCTTGTCACTTTTCCAAGTGCTAATAGCCGGAGTGTAAAGTGGGAACATAATGGTGAAACCCGACTTAACCCCCCCCACACACACACACCAACGGAGCCGCCCTCGGTTGCACTTCCTATAAAGGCAGATTCTGATCAGCTCCGGCTCACACGGAGGCCTGCAGCCATCCGAAGCAGATCCTGGGATCAGACTGCGCTCAGGTCCACACCACACTCATCTGCTGTCTCTCTGTACGTATCCAGTGTTTATTATTTCCTAATCCATTTTTACCATCAATAATTTATGTCCATGTATTGTTGTGTGTTTTTTTTTTGTTGTGGGGGGATGTTTGTGGAGTAGTTCTGTTTTTGTTTTGCTCACTCCCACATATTTTATTTTATTTATTTATTTTTAAAAAAAGGGAGAAAGGGTGTAGTATGTTATAGAGGTAGAGAGGCAAGACGTTTGCACTGATTACACTGCATTGCTGCACCCACCACAGAACAAATCAGATTTTTTTCCGGGGGCTGGAGTGCCAATCCTGCCACCAGTCCCCAAGTCGGTGGACCTGTTTATAGGGCTGGATGTAGATTAACGTCATACCCAGGATGAAGCAATTGCAGGTTAAGACCCTTTCTCAAGGGCCCAGCGGAGTATGTTATAGATAGTTAATTATTACTTGCGTATTGCCCAATAAAGATGCACGTGAAAGAGAAATGTCATCAGGTGAGTGGGAGTGGTATCGCTGTCCCCCTCCCTGGCTGAGGGTGGGGGTGTGCAGGTGAGCCCTAGAGAGAGGGTATGTGGTTTCTGGCCTGTTTGTTCATGCCTTGCGGACTTACTCTCACCTCTGCCAGCTCGCATTCCTTTGACGGCTCATTGGCGGGAGGGAGTGGCTTTGTCAGGCTGGAGGTGTGTACTGTACGTGGAGGGGGCTGCAGGGGGAGAGGAACTGGGCGGATTGGATGAAGGAGTCGCATGCACGTGTTATTGTCCAGAAGGTAGACTTTCCAGATGCACCACAAAGTTCTAATCTTTGAAAGTTTCTACATATCACAAAAGCACATCAGTATGGATTGTATATAGATGCATTATGTAGAGAGTGATTGTTTCATCGAGAGTCTTTAGCTTTATGATCATGGTTGCTGCACTGAGAGAGTCATACATGCCTGTTTCCCATAGAGTACGCAGTGATGGCCAGTTCCCTGTACTACATAATCCCAGCCTTGGGGGGTTACGCTCTTGCTTCCATCTACCTGCTGAAGAACCCTCACATCCTGCACAAGAAAAAACGTGTGGCCTTCTACTGCAGGCATATCTCTCACAGAGGGGGTAAGGCGGCGGAGAACGACGCCCCAGGCTGTCACCTGCGAGCTGGAGTAGCGCCCTGCACCGTACTCATTCACATTCCTGCGGGTCGTTATCAGTTTCCTGTGTTTTACCGTGTTTCATTGCATGACAGGTTCAGGAGAGAGAATCGAGAGCACAATGGAAGCCTTTAGACAGTGAGTAAAACAGCCAGCAACCACATCAACTGGGCATGGAAAGTCAGTCTAGCCCCACATTTTTTCCCCTCTTTTGTCCTGCCCTGTTTTAGTGCTGAAGAGGCAGGAACACATATGCTGGAGATAGACTGTCACATGACCAAAGATGGTCATGTGATTGTTTCACATGATGAGAATCTCCTGCGACAAACTGGAGTGGATGTCAATATCTCATCTGTCAACTTGGAGGTAAGTTAATGTGTCAAACAAGGTTCAGCGGTTCAGTGTAGTACCCTGTACATTCTTACCAAACTAAGTTAAAAAATAATGCATACAGTTGCTTGACAGAATTTGCAGTTCTAAGTAGTAGTTGATAACAATGAGTTTAACTTGCGTGTTTTTTTCCAGGACCTGCCTCTTTATAAAGAAAGGTTAGAGGTCACTTTTCGTGAAGGTTAGTAGTATATGCATAATGAAATAGGTTTGTTATGTGACTTGCAGATTTTATTTCCAGAACTGCATTTATATGGTTGAGACGAAAAGTCGCTGTAGTGAATTAACACCAGTGTGAAAAAGTCAATAAACCTGATAGCTACTCCAAGAGGACGATTAGCAAAAGAAGATGATGCTGCGTTCTTCGTCAGCATTCGCCCCCTTGTGGCCAATATTGCACCAACTCGCTTTGTAAGCCACCGCGTTTCTGGCAGGGTATTTCAGCACGGGCGCAGACAGAAAGTTTGCCCTGTTGGAAGACGTCTTCCGGAGTTTTCCGAAAATGCCAATCAACATTGAGATTAAAGAAGACAACGACCAACTGATCAAGAAGGTGAATATATGGAGATTGATTGGCCAACATAGAAATGAAAATGAGGTTATCCCAGGTCTATCCACAGGGGGTGGCTAAGCAGCGACTGCGATTCGTACCCGTAACCGTTTCGAATGTTGACCGATTTCTATGTACACCATTATATATATTTTTTCACTTTTCACCGATTAATCATTTTAATCTATATTAATGTTCAAATTAAAAGCATGCTGTCAAACCCTAGCAATGTAATTACGTGATTTAAGAGTAATACTTAGGCGCAATATTCAGGGAGAAATCCTGATTCTGACGTCAATGAATTTCAAAGGCTGCTACCCCACAGTCAAAACTCAACTGCAGTTATGTAAAAGTTTTTCTATAACACTTTTTAACCACAAGATGGTATGGTAGCACATTGAGTTCCTCCCATTAACAGGATAACGATTATAGACCGTACACTGAATCCCAACCACAGGTATCCTCGCTTGTGCAGCAGTATGGTAGAGAGGACCTCACGGTGTGGGCCAGTGTTGAGTCCGGCATCATGAAAAAATGCCTCAAAGAGGTGAGAGCTTCTAGTAACTGTCTAGAACCGCACTGTCCACTGTGTCTGAGTAATGTTCACTGGAAGAGCTGCAGTGTTGGCATGGTGATCCCTAACTTTCTATTCCCACCCTCAGTAGAACAATCATTCAGCGAGGCAGATGCTTCTGACTGTAGCCCTGATCTGACGACACACTTTTAGCCATTTGGGCACCTGGTTTAGGGGATGCTTATGGGATGGTCAGTGTTTAAATTGCATGGATTCCACTTTAATGCCCACTTGTTTAAAAGAAAGTTTAGTTTAAACTACGTGCACATGCTTCTGATTTCTCCTTACGCTTAATGCCATTTATAATAAAATGTCTGAAGAGCAATGGTCCATATCTTGCACGTGCACCTCATTTGTCACCGTAATCAATGTTCTAGCTGCCTCCCATCTCCTTCCCTGCAGAACCCTTCCATGCCATACATGTTCACCATGGTGAGAGGCCTCCAGCTCCTTCTGCTCTACTACACCGGCCTGCTGCCCTTCATTCCACTAGGAGAGAGCTTCCTGCAGAGTTACCTGCCCCACGTCTTCAACCGGTGAGGGAGGTGTGCCCCCACACACACCTAACACAATCGTAATATGCATGAATCTAACCTTTAAACAAGACTCTAACCCTAACCACAACCAAATCCTGCCAAACACCTTTTCAGAGTGCCAAAGACTAAAGGTTTCTGCATTTAGGTTTTGCTAAAGCAAATGCATTTGGTGACCTATGTAGGACTTTTGGATATATTTGTGTGTTTTATGTCCACATGTTCCATAATTCTGTTCAGATTTAGACTGTCTTGCTGTATTTGCTTTGCAGGACATACATGCCTGATTCTCCAATTCTGAGAAACAGATTTGTCATCTTTCTGATCGAGAAGTAAGTATTGCCCCCCCTGCTGGTGGACTCGGGGACCAGAGCAGGGCCCCTCTTCATTATTGACCTTTCCCATCTGACATTGCTCCAACCCACTTCACTCTAGTGGAACCTCAGTTATACTGACTTCTCATCAAACTGTGACCTGTTCGCCTTCAATGGCCAAAGCCCCACGTATCTTTTTTACCTCCTTCCTGCCCCCACCCCCATGGTGTAATCTGCGGCACAGGACGATGGGGAATGATCGGGCTTCCCTGAAGTTCTTGTTCATGTGTGACGGGGTGGGGGGTGGGACACTCATAAGAAGCCAGGAGAGACGGGGAGATCCTCTTACTGGCCTCTTGAGGCAGGAGGTTGGCTTCCTCCACACCCCACACACTAAGCGTATTTCTGACTGCTGTCATTGTGTGTCATGGCGTCGGAACCTAACAGAGTCAGTCACACGGAACGCAAGTCTACAGATAATTGCCTGTCTTGTTCCAGGATAGCGATGAGGAAAAGTCTGTTGAAACACCTGGTGAAACGAGGCATTCAGGTACGACCCCAGACTCTGCGAGTCTCCCTTACCCCTGTCCACACACATGCTCTTGCTCTCTGATGATGCTCTGTAACATCTGATTGGAGGCTTTTCTCCAGCCCTTTTTTGATGCGTCTGGTGTGGTGGTCTTCCTGGCATGGCTACACTGAGCCCCTGATCCCATGACTTCTTCATTCCTCCTCAGGTGCACCTCTTTGTCTGTAATGAGCTGACAGACATTGAGGAAGCCTTTGCTTTTGGAGCGACAGGAGTGATGACTGATTACCCCACGCTCCTGACAGATTACCTCCGCACTCATCCGCAGACCACTCCACCCTACGGCCATTAGGAAAAGATCTAACAGCAAGTAGGAGACTGACCTGCCCTCTCGTGCCAGGAGAGAACAGCCTGTAGCGTATCGGTTTTTCATTTCAGCTGAACATCCTTAGTTTATGGTGAAAGGAAACGCAATCATCCTTCAAACACCAGGGGGCATCAAGCCCCAGTTTTCAGCAGGCTAAGCCTCTGTAACTGTGAAGGTCGCCGATTTGAGCCCTGGCCTTGGTGGAATAGTCATATCTCCATCAGGCATTTCAGCAAAATCATCTACTGCAACGCAAAAGTATATTAATTTTACAGGTGCCCATTTTTGTGTCATTTCTTTTGTTGTAACATGTAAGTCTGTTGATGTTCAGGGTTAGACATCTCCAGGTAAGTAAGTACATCATAATTAATAATTACCACACTCACTATATCCAAAGGACATCAACAGATCCTTTTGCCATGTTAACGAAGTATTTTTTCATAATAGTATTTTATGTAAAATTTGATATCCTGTTTCAATGTCAAAAACAAATCTTTTGGTGCACGCAAGAGGATGCCATAGTACATTGAATGTCGTTCGAGTGCAAACTGTGGACAAATGGGTGTCTAGCTGAGCTTTTTCTTGTTATACGGAATGTATCTAATAAAACCTGCTATTTTGATGTTCTGGGGACATTTTTCCATTATTTTTTTTTTGATCCCCACAAGGGGAAATTCAATTATATGAAAATCTGTGACTGCAATAATAATAATAATAAAAAAAAAAAACTAAAAATGCTGAAAGACTTGTCTAGTTTGGTTACTTATGGTTAAGGTGTGTGTGTGTGTGTGTGTGTGTGTGGTTATGGCGCTTTAAGGCAGGGGAGTCCTGTGTAGCTTAGTTTTTCCCCTGTTCCACCATAAACGATTCTGCTGTATGGTGAGGGCTCCGGCCCACCAGAACTGGAGTCGGGCAGCCCTGATCAAGGCATTGAGTCCTGTAGTGCATGCTCAGTTTGCCTAGAGGGCGCTATACTCAGCGCCAATACGAAAAACAAAAACATGCTCAGCACGCAATCCGAACCTGCGAAGGCGATTGGCTGGCTGACGTTGCGCCTTGCTTCTGTCCTCTGATTGGTGGATGTTGGGTTTGTTTTTTTCGGGGTACTGGTGGCGCTGCGAATTGAGGTCGTGTTTTGAACAAACTGCACATTATTTTCGTCACGACTGCGACAGAAACAGATCGGGAATCTGACAGCCGTATGAAATTCTTACTCTGGATGGTTTATGTAAAACAGCCGAAATTGTAGTGTGGCTCCTGTTTGATGTGGGCGTGACCTCCCATGCTGCAGCTCCAAACCCCATGCTGGGCTCTAGCTGATGCATCAGCGTTTCCTTCGGGTTAAAGCAATTAAACATCTGTTCGCGGTACATTAGGCCTGTCGGTAAGAACACAAATTATAGGTGAACGTCAGTGTTTGCCAGATAGTGGTTAATACTTGTCTGCAGTGATTTGTGTGCTTTGTTTTGTATTGCATGCGAAACTCTGCTTGTATATTTTTATTATATATAGTTAATATGTATTGTAAATAGTCAAGTTATCTATGTTCTAAACAGTGCCTGGTATGTAGGTCAAATGCGTGTTTATTCTATTTCAATATTTAAGCGACATCGATATTGTCGGTTTCTTATGTTTCAAAGCTGTGCTTCGCCTAACGTGGCTTTTTTATTTCTATTTCTGTAATATAAATAGTGACATTATTTTCTATTTCAGTTACTTCCGCCCAGATGTAAGTCCTGGTTGATATTGTCATGCAGGATATGAAGTGTTTGGAAAGTGTACGCAAAACTGAGCGAATTTTATATTAACCGGTTTCAGACATGGTGAAGCTGTCGAAGGTTAAAACTTTCCAGGCATACCTGGACTCCTGTGAGCGTAAGTATAGCTGTGTCCATTGCCGGGCACACCTGGCCAGCCACGATGAGCTGCTTTCTAAGGTACGATATACTGGGATTCTCTTATTTTACTGCTGGAGGACCACAGGAAGCTTGTACCGCTGAATTCCTGTTTTGTTTTTTCTAGTCTTTCCAAGGCAGCCAGGGACGGGCCTACTTATTCAACTCAGTGTGAGTCCCTGCCCTCTCAAGGCAGCTCTGAGTGGTCGTTCTGTTTGGGTAACTGCCGCTCTGGCTTCACCTCTGCGCCGGCTGTGATTTCAGGGTGAACGTGGGCTGTGGGCCGGCTGAGGAGCGCCTTCTGCTGACAGGGCTGCATGCGGTGGCAGACATTTACTGCGAGAGCTGCCACACCACCCTGGGCTGGAAATACGTAAGCTGCCCCCTCCATCTCACTGCGGCTTCTCCTTGAGAGTGTCGAATGGCTAATGATCTCTGGCATCTTCGGTGGCGTCTGGTGTGCCATTGGCCATCGTGTCTCCACCAGCACCTGGCTGCAGGAGGGGCCTGAGAGCATGTACCCTGTCGGTTCCCAGACCACTCTGAACCCCATAAGCAATTGTTTCATGCTAAAAAGGTGAAAATGAACATGTTGACATGAACAGTTTGTTTGGAGCTTGTGCGTGGGAAAAAAAATAAAATGTTTTATCCATTTTGAAGGAAGTCTTGTGTTTCTGTACAAAATAGGTACTGGACTTCCCAGACGCTGCGCTAGACACCGTGTGACAATTATTAGTCAGTTAATTTAGACTTTAGACTTATTTTTAGTTAGTTAGTGTAGAAAAGCGTGGTCATATTGACTAATGAATAAAAAAAATATTCTGCAGATCGACAGAATTGTTTAATACGAGATCTTTGTATGTGACCTACAACTACTCACACAAAGGCATGTCTGCAGCTAGGAGAGCTGCTTGACACATGTGCATTACAATGTAATCACTCATTTATAAATAAAGACAGACCGCACACACATTTAAAGAAAGACTGGCACAGTAGTGAAACGTGAATGACGGATCCCGTCGTAACGTCCTTACCTCTTCGGGAATGAAATGTTGGGGCCTGAGAGTGGAAGACGCCCTGTCAGCCCCCCCCCGGAGCTTGGCTCTGATCCTGTTTCCCTCGTCTTTGCAGGAACAGGCTTTTGAACTCAGCCAGAAGTACAAGGAGGGGAAGTTCATCATCGAGGTGTCCCACATGATCAAGGATAATGGGTGGGAGTGAGACGGCGCCCCGTCACTCCCAAAGGACTTACAGATACAGCACAATGTGTGTAAATGAGTGTTTTTAAATGCACCAACGCCCCCACCCCCACCCCCACCCCCCAAACCGCCGCGCTGCGGCCGGTTGTTGGGTAGCTGC
>JAODKE010000050.1:4420638-4461910 GCA_026779605.1 Mormyrus hasselquistii | reverse complement strand
GTGCCCCAACAGGTAAAGGGAAAAAGGCGGGGGAGAGAGGCCGCCCCCGCCCCACCAAAAGAACTCCACAAACCCCACCACTGTTCTACAAAAATGCTTTTGAATGCACCCCCCCCCCCCCCCCCCCATGTAACTTGGACTGGTATGTATGTGTGCATTATGCACTTGTGTTCATAGAGAAATTAGACCCTTCAGATTCTGTGGCTTGGTAGAATACATGATTTAGTACAGGGCTGCATTAATAAATACTCTGTTTCTAAGCTAGTTTGCACAATAAATTCTGCATTTGTATTTTACCACAGGTTGAATAATGTGAAAGCAAGAATAGTATGTAGATGTAGAGGGAGAGCATGTGAAATGGCTGGTGTATCTGGAGACACGTGTAAATACTAATGTCAGGTTCAGCTGACATGTATGAAGTACATTCTGATGGTGTGACAGGTTTGTGTGCTACTTGTTTTGGGAGAAAATGTCTGTAAATATGTATAGAATCGAAGTATTGTGTACAGTGTCTCAGTCTCAGAAATGTCTGACTGTACAGTCTTAAAAATAAATAAGGAAACTGATCCTGGACATTATTGTAAAATGATCATAATAATAAATTATTTAAAGCACCTGGCATGTCAGTGTTAATGTTCTGGTTTCTTTCCAAATTGCATTTAATCACATTACTTAAGGTAGGCTACTTCATTAAAATTTACGGACTCTGAGTCAAAGCACATCACTTTAGGTAATTCTAGATAGGTTTGGCTGTTGTAGATGTAGTTTAATTACCGGTATGATAGAATTTCATTAATTACAGAGGAAAATGCAGCCAATCGTGGCGGTGATTACACGGCTGAGGTGCAAGAGAGCGGTTTCCTCGATATGTTTCCGAGTTCCCCCGGTGTGATGAGACGCGGCCGGTCAGTGTGTGGCGCAGAGGCCGGTCTTGCGGAGCGCTCTCAGAGAGCACCGCCGAGTCCGGCCACCCCTCCTGCCCCACACCGTCGGGTCCTGCGGCCCCCGTCCCTCCCCTCGCTAGCCGTTCCGTGACGCTGGGGGAGGGCGCACGTTCCGTGTTTCCGGCGAGCGGATCTCGTCGCTGGAGCTGCCCGGTCCGACATGGTGCTCATTAAGGAATAGTGAGTACAGCCCCGTACCTAACGGCGCCGCCGCAGCTTGCGCGGTATTTACGGTGTTAAGCCTCGGGGTGACGCTGGGTGTCTGTGCGGCATCGATGCTGCGATCCGGCCGGCCGGTAAGCGGCTTAATACCCCCGTGGGCCGCCGCGTCAGCCGCTTTATATTCATCTGTTTCTAATGTCCGAGTGGCTATCGATCTGTGCGAAACCGTAGTGCATTTTGTGCAAAATCCGGAATAAATACTGTCACCATCAGAAACCAGCAGTCATTGTTATTAGTGACGATGATAACAATAATGCGAAATCGCCTGTTTGAATTTCTGTCTTTTTCAGCCAAGTGCTCCTGCCATGTTCTGTAGAGGAGGTAAGCGGACGCGTTGCCGTGCATCGCCATTATCGTCTCCCTTTTTTTAACCTCACTCCGTTAATTAGAGGCCGTTCACTGGAGCATGCGGTTGTTCCGTTTCCCCCAGTATCAGGTCGGCCAGCTGTACTCTGTGGCCGAAGCCAGCAAGAACAACACCGGTGGAGGGGAAGGCATCGAGGTCCTGCGCAATGAGCCGTATGAAAAGGACGGGGAGAAGGGCCAGTACACGCACAAGATCTACCACATCCACAGGTCTGCCCCTGCATCCAGCTGCAAACAGACAGTTAACAACCACAGGGTGACTGAACTTATAGCCGCTTTGATCGCAGCTACCGTGAATGTAAAATTTAGATACGCAAAATTCGTGTCTGTATTTACGGATTTCCGTCTCGCCGTCGTGCAGTAAGGTGCCCAGTTTCATCCAGATGTTTGCCCCTGAGGGAGCCTTGATCTTCCACGAAAAGGCTTGGAACGCATACCCCTACTGCCGCACCAGTCAGTACACACCCCCATCAGCCGCCTCTCTCCAGCCCCAGTCTGACATGCAGTCCCTTATTAACTGAAATGCTGATACATTTTCCTTTCCCCCCCCCCCCATGCTGCCTGCCTTATAAAACTCTGGAATGCAGTTGTGACTGTAAGTTTCCTTATGTGATTTTAGTAACATGTACAGCTGCCTCTGTCGGAGAAGTTGCTTAAAATGTCCACCTTAACTGTTGTAAAACCCTGATATCTGCAGAATGAATACATGAAAGACGACTTCTTCATTAAGATCGAGACCTGGCACAAGGCGGACATTGGAACCACGGACAACGTGAGTGTGCAGGTCACTCGCCAGTCTGGCTGCTTCCTAGCACCCTTCCCTGACACCGTCCTCCTCTCACTGTGTCCCCGAAGCCTCACGGCTTGACTCCGGAGGAGTGGGAAGACACGGAGGTGGTGCCCATCGACATCGCGGACCGCTCGCAGGTGGATGATCTGGTGAGTTCACCGTCCTCCCCCCCCCAGATCGGCTGATTCTCGTTACTCGCTGTATCCTGAACTGGGATCAGCACAGAGCTCTGACCTGTTTTGTGCATTGTTTCTGAACCAGGACTACAAGGCTGATGAGGATCCAGCCATCTTTCACTCAGAGAAAACTGGCAGGGGCCCGTTGGGTCCGGGCTGGAAGGTAAGGTCATACCCCCTCCTCCATCGTTGCCCAGGTCCATTTGGGTCCAGACCTCCCAACCTCCATTATTGCCATTAGTATGTTTTCCCCTCTTGTGTCCAGCTGAAGCTATTGTGAGGTCAGATGAGATCATGCATGGATAGACACCCTCTCTGTGCCGTCCTGTGCAGACAGAGCTGCATGGAAGTAACTGTCCCTTCATGACCGCCTACAAGCTGGTGACCGTTCACTTCCGCTGGTGGGGGCTGCAGGGCAGGGTGGAGAAGTTCATTCACAAGGTAAAGCACGCCGTGGAGCAGTACAGGCTGAGGCTACGACGTTCATCCCGGTGATGGCCTGTGTCCCTCCCCCACCCCTCACCCCTCACCCCTCACCCCCCACTGTCACCCAGCAGCAGGAGAAGAGGCTCTTCACCAATTTTCACCGCCAACTTTTCTGCTGGCTGGATCGCTGGGTGGACCTGTCTATGGAGGACATCAGAAGGATGGAGGAGGAGACGCAGCGAGAGCTAGACCAGGTGCGCATTCGAACTCGCCTCTCTTGTGTGCTTCTTGTGTTTCGTTTCGTTATCAATAGTTTGCACCCACCACAATCATTTAATGCATGTTCTTCGGTTTAGTTAAATTAATCGATCGTACTGGATGAAATGAAATGTCATAATTTTTGGCTTTAATTATTTTGATGGTGCATCAGATCTTTGATAGTCTTGTTTTTTTTTTTTAAAAACCCCATCTCCCATTCAGATGCGTAACCAGGGACCAGTCAGAGGGATGAAAGCAGGTGAAGATTAGAAAATGAAGAAGGGGGTGGGATTACGGGACTGTTTGCTCAGTCTTTATTTTTACCTCAGAGTCCCACACGATGCCCTTCGTTCTGCGGCCAATCAGAATGTGCCACATCACCAAGTCCTTTCACACAGGAAGCTGTCACGCCTTGTTCAGGATTTGAATATCCTATTTCGTTCATCTTTGTATTTCTCTGCCCATTTGCGTGTTTTTTTTTTTTGTTTTTTTTATCTGCTTAGCCCAAACTCACACATGACCCCAGAGAAGCATCTGAATGATCGAAAAGTGCTTGTTTGCTAAATGCTGCTACGAAAGCCGGCGATTTTAAGATGACCAGTAAGAACCTCCCACACATTCCTGGCACATTCAGCAGGCCTGTGAGGCTGCTTCTCACTCTAGGTTACGACGCGAGGGTGATGTGGAGATGCCTGGATCCCAGCTCTCCCTGACTGTATTTGTGTCGGGACTTTTCCAGGTTCCTTGGTTTTTAGCCAGGGACCCTGAATAAATACAACTGAACTTTCATTTAATGTTATTTTTGTTCCATTTTGCACCATCAGTTAGGGTGGGGCAGCGGGGGAGCGGGGAGCGGGCCAGTGGGGCAGTCGGGTGAGAGGCGCATGTCAGTAAAACGTCGGTGGCAGCTGAATCGGCCACTTGCTATAATCTGTGTGCTACAGGGGCACAATGGTCAGCGTTTTAAATGAGCATTTCTGAATAAAATGTCTACTACATAAGCAGCTTTGTGTAGATTGCTGGGCACTGAGGATGTGCGGGGGGGGGTCCTGCTGCCTGTCGCAGAGCACAGACCCAGCAAGGCACTGGCGAGTCGCAGCCTCATAGCCAGTGCTGTGGAAAATTGCATTTCACACAGTTGCAGTGATTTTCTACATATTTTAGGATTATGTAGGAACTTTGAGATGCACAAGGATTATATACACTGCATATGTCCTACATGCGCTTAGTTAAACTTTGCAAAGTTTACTTGCTTACTTTATTTAACACCACATACAAACAAAAACAGAGATATGTAGCGGTGACAGATGAGTGTGTGGCTGATGACAGTGCATGGTGTACAAATTGTTTCCTTCCAAAATGTTTGGAGTTCTTCGCCAAAATCTTAAAACTCTTTTCATTTTGGATACAAAGGCAGAGTCGCTAGGTTATATTGAGAGAAGCACTGCAAGTCAAGACTGGCAAAAGATAAGGTCACTACAATGGTAGTTATAAGACACTACTCATACGGATGGGAGGCACTGCAACACCAATCACGAGACAGTCAAAAGGCAGTGAGGCACTGCAATGCAAGTTGGACATTAGTCCTAAGAACGTAAGAGGCACTGCAACACAAGTCATGATGTTAGTCAAAAGTCAGTGCTAGTTATAACAGTCATAAGACAGAGAGGCACTGCGACACCAGTCACAAGACTGAGAGAAGCACTGCAGAGTCAAGGTATTGACTTTGAGTTACTACAACACAAGTTATCAGACAGTGATAACACAGTGAGAGAGGCACTGCATTGCAAGTCATCAGATATTAGTCATAAGATTTGTCTTCTTTATGTATTGTTGTACTGGAGTAATATGGGTTGGGTTATATCCAAAATGATAGAAGTTATGTAAACATGTTGTGTTCCTGTTGAAAGCAAACAGTCCCACAGAACATGAGGATCGGACCATGTTATGTGATGATATTATTAGACATCTCGGGTTGGCAAACCAGTTGTCACTGATTATTAACTCTAAGCACAGCCTGCAAAAATAATATAGTTGTTAGTATGTAGTAATGAGGCAAAGAAGAAGAAAGACCTGGGCATGAAAAGTTATGCTTGGCATCTTGGTAAGGCCAGTAACGGCAATGGGGTGGAGTAGCTCAGTCAGCAGCCATGGTTCATTGGGGTCTGCAGGGCCCGATCAGCAGGGGCACATGACTACACCAGAGGGGAGTAACTATGCTCTGACTTGTGGGATTGCAGGTAGGACTTGAATATGGCGTTCCACTGACTGCTTCTGCGCAGAGCACTGCTGCTGTCACATCTTCTTGGACAGTCACTTTCTAAATGGCCATCTGCCATTATTCATAGAAAAAAAAATTATAGAAATTGGAGCCAAAAATTTGACACACAAAAAATCTTGTTTTTTTTATCAACAATGTATTAACGTTCCATCACATCTATACATGCATTAGAGGGACACCATTTATATTCTCAGTGTGAATATATGTTTCAAAGATATGTGTTAAAATACATCTTTACACAATTTATGTAACCACATAAAGCAGACGTGTTTTGAATACAGATTAAGACAAGCACTCAGGAATATGTCACAGTATTTCAGAATTACTTACATCAAAACTGTTCAGGCACAAAACCAGGAGGAAAGGTGCAGACAATGTGTTCACTCAGGTAAGAATGCACCTTGTTCTATTTCACAGTTTTAAGGAGGTGCTATAGTCAGAGTTCATGGTGTCTTTTACAGAGTAATATCAGACAGATTCTGAAGTTAAACTTTGCAAACCCCGAGAATCTCAAAGTCCAGAACACCTTAGATAGCAGGCTTTTGTCTGCCCCAAAGGTTACAATGTTTGTGTAACAGCACAGTATATCACAAAATACCTCTTCCTCTTAATTAAGGAATGGTCAGTAAAAACAGAGCACTCTGGGAGTTGTAGTTTATTTCTCAGGTGAGAATATGTAGTCCAAGGCTTGTCTTTCAGCTGCAGCAACATTTGGATGCCACAGGTCCACGCTGAATATCACTCTTGGTCCATCTTCTGCTCCACCTGCAGATATCAGGAGGCACAAGCTAACACACTTGAGCTACACATGTGCTACGTGTCAAAAAAATGAACATATCCCCAGTATTAAAAACAAGTCCCACTGTTATGATGACACTCAACCTTCATAGCAAAATTGCGAGGTTCTGGTGCATTTGGTTACGTTGATTCTATTTCAATGATCTTTGCCAAATCTGTGTTTATCTTGCAGTTGATTTCTTTTACTTTGAATTTTTACACTGCTATGCTCTGTGACATATCATGGTTAATCGGGACCAATCTGAACAAATAAAAATCCGAGGTCAAATAAAAATATAATAAAAACAGAAACGAAAGGGAAAATGGCGCCACCATGGGAAACCCGGGTGACTCACCATTGTGTGACACTGTGTGCAGGAAAGAGTCGTCCACCAGGAGGCAGTGTCCCTCTGACCAGCACTGGGGCTCCCCCCCGACCACTAACTCACACTGTGGAGGAGTCTGCAGCCCTGGGGGTGGGGGGGGGGGGGGTTGGAGAATGCTGAGGTTTTACTTTCCACCAATTTTTTTAACGTCACTGACCGTCTGTATCACTACGGCAATATGACACAGCCCTGTATCCGCCTGCATTCACACCCCGTCCTATCATGTGAGAACGCCCCCCCCCCACTCTCTCACCCAGATGGCAACGCAGCCGAGTGTTGGTGGGCCCGTAGCCCCCCCCCAGCACGGCACCAGGTCGCAGGATCCAGAAGCCAGCGGCGCCCAGCGAGTTGCTGCCGATGAAGGTGCGGAGGGAGAGGAGGGTGCGGTAGCTGTAGGGGCAGGAGCGGCAGTTCCTCACCACACAGACACCGGCGTTGTACAGCGGGAACACGGCCTGCCCCTGCGAGGGGGGGGTTACAGCGAACCGCGCTTAGCATGTGGACATGTAACAGAATGGACTGAATCCCGTCACTGTGCACTGCTCTTCGCGCTTGGATGGCATTATTTGGAGCAGTGTCACAAGAGGAGGAAACAATGGCGTCTGCATGTAGTCGCTGTATCTATAGAATAAGGGATGTAAATTTCTATTTATGTTTGGTTGAAGGAGTGCGTAGTGTGTTGTACTTTTTAATGCATTTTTTTATATTTTATTGCTGAGTCAATATGTTGCACCCCTGTTAGTTTTTTTTTTTTTTTTGGTTTGAGTGGCAGTTGGTTCTCAGTTGCTCAGCACGCTGACAGCCAGTATATATTTTCTTTTCTCATGGTACAAGGAGAAAAGACAGTGTCAAAATACTAATATTCATTGTATATATGTACATGTATATTTCTTGTGTTTCTCCATAATTTAATTTCTGATTATTAAGGGCTGCATGTGTACTTGCTGTGAAGCATTACCCCTACAGCTGTATAGTCCTACTTTAAAGTACATATTTGGCCAAGTCTGCTATTGTCTGCATGCCCAGTGCTCACGAATGAGAATTAATACACTGCCTGATAAGCTGATGCAACTGTCATCCTCCTATCCCGTTACAGGTAAATAGACAAACACAATTTTCCCCCTGAGTGTTGAACTTAAACAGTGATGTTTACATGCATCTTCCACAGGAATCTGAGACTTGGAACGGCACACGTGAGACCGGCATGTGACTAGCGGGACTGTCGTGTGTCGCCGAGTACCTTCGGCCCTACGTAGGTCCATCCCAGCTTGGTGTCCACACCCCGCTGATAAGCTGCCTGGAACTCCGCCAGGATGATTGGATAGTTGGCCTCTAGGACCTCGATGTCGTGCCGGTGGGCGTCACGTGGATAGAAAGGGATGCTGGGAACATCAGGGAGATAAAAGAGATGGGGCTTCTGGATAGAAGAGCGATCACTGAGCTGGGCCTGCAGGAAAGGGAGAGAAATGGGGGAGAAGTACGATGAGAGACAGACAGACAGTCAGACAGACAGAAAGACAGAGACCCTAAGTCCAGGAATTACACTACGAGATAAATATCAAGACGTCTTCTTAGCAAACGTGTCAAACACTAGCTGTTAGCTTGTCAACCTCAAGGTGTAAGATACTGGCCTGGTCCCTCAGTCCTTTGTGAATCCTCCCCATGCCTGCCCAGCTGTAACGTTTAGCATACTCCTGCAAGGCGCCATACAGCTTTTTACTGGCAGGTGGAGCTTGAGCAGGGAATAGCGTGTGACTCAGCACCGGCATGAGGTAACCACGGTGACGCCCCGTCTCAGCATCCTCCTCTTCCTCCTCTTCTCCTAGTTCCACGGTGATGCAGGGGGAGCCGCTGGTCCCGGGGGCTTTAGACACCCCTGCTCGGCTGCCTGCCCCGGCACCACCAGCTGTGCCCCCAGGGCATCGAGGTGTCCGGCTAGAGCGAACAGAGCTGGACTTCAGTTTTCCTGGATGGCTCCTGCCTGCCACAGGGGGGTCAGAGCCCACCCGATAGCAGTACCAGAGAAAGAGCACCAGCAGAGTCCACAGTATCCCAGTAAAAGGCTGGGCCCCAAGCTCAGGGCAGGGGGGCAGAGGGAGGAGCTCCAGTGTCCAATGCATTCTGGGATCAGAGGGCAGAGCTGGTGGGTTGGGGGAGAGACATAGGATGTCAGGGTCAACAATCGTCGCAATTCATGTAGAGAGCACAGAGACTGAGGCATGATCAGGATTCGCTCAGAGCGCACAGAGACTGAGGGATCATCACAATTCACTTAGTAAGGACAGAGACTGAGGGATCATCACAATTTATTTAGGGAGCGGCGACTGAGGGATCATTACAGTTCACTCAGGGAGCACAAAGATGGAAGCATCATCACGATTCACGTAGAGAGCACAGAGACTGAGGGATCATCACAATTCACTTAGCAAGCACAGAAACTGAGGGATCATTACAATACACTCAGGGAGCACAAAGATGGAAGCATCATCATGATTCACTTAGGGAGCACGGAGACTATTTGGGGGGATTTCAGCCACCCTACTTCTTGTCTCACCCTCCTGAAAAAAATATCATTCTAAATACATTTAAAAATTTCTTCATGCATTTCTGGAGACTGAGCCCCCCAAATCCTAAAATTGCGCCTGCCCACGTATTAGGGAGTGTGAAAGATTAGAGAATTTGTGCTCCTACCACTGAAATAAAAATAAATTAGTTATTATTCTGTAACAACTGATTTGTCACCTCAGATTAGAGCGAACCATGACGTAAGTACACCGTCACTGACAGAAACACTCCTGCGTATCAATCCTCTACAATGTACAGGATTCTGTATACCAAGCATGAAATGGGCATCTCATTTGGCGCACAGCTTCTGCAATCACTTCCTACATTTCTACTTGTCATTGTTTCTTAATACCTGTTTCATTCCTGCACGGAGATTAACAGTAAGTGCCTCAAACAAGACCAAATTATACCAGATTCTGGATCAAACAGGCTGAATCAACTACAGACACCACTAAATCTTATTTTCTGACTTACGTTAAATACCTGTATTTACTTTTGACTTTTCAAAATTTTGTTTCTCGAAACAAGTACGCAGAAAGCATTATTTGTTTCCGTAAATTATGCGCGTATGAGGGATCGAAATTGTCGATTTCGTCAAACGTGATGGAAAGGAAGAGTGATGGAGAGAGTTGGAGACACAAACACGGAAATTATCATGTGAACACACGGGCTGAAAACGGGAGCGACGCCATTTATCTTCCTTCCTTTGCATTCGCTGGGTCTCCTTTTTGTATGTTTTGGTTGCAGGTACACATGAACATATATGATTAAAATGTTACCCTTACCACTGTTTTCCGCTTTTCTGTGCCTGCGTGTGGATTGCGCCTCTGCGACTCACGTATCTGTTCCGCATTCGGTGTTTCCGGAGTACCCCGAGTGCGAGCCCCCCGCTTACGAAAAATCCCGAAGTTCCTCGTTGTTGGGGTGATAACGCGCGTGTCATCCCTTACCTGTGTATCCGTTCTCGTTATTCTGTCCGCTGATGGCCGGCGAGCGGTGCCCCTGGCAGCATACCTCTGGAGGAACGTATTTCAGCACCGCGGTATTGGACAGCTCTTGGTGCCGAGCGGCAGCTCGCAGACTCCACGGTGTGGCGCTGTGCAGTGCGCCCGTGCGGCCGCCGGGTGGCGCCACCGAGCCTTGGTCCCTGCGCAGAAGGCACACATTCCCTAAGCTCGCACATATTGACAGTGGACGCGTCAGGCATACGAAAAGAAGCCGCAAGCTACACTTGTTCCACCCACCTGGCCGTGCGCTCCGGGGCCTAGAGACGCGACAGGACGGAAAGACGGATGGTCAGAGGCGGCGGCCAGGCGACGGACGAACGGACGCATCTACCGGTGTGAGCTGCGTCGTGATCGGTGGGGCGGCTCGCGGACCGGACGACATTCCAGGGCACAAAGGCGGCGCGGATACATATTTACGCGCGGTGCTCTCTCTCTCCCCCATGTTAGTGCGGAGCCGAGGGGCAAAGGTGGCCGAAAAGGGAGAAGAGCCATAAAAAACAGCCGGCTTTAAAGGACGGAAAATCCATTTAACGGGCGGATTATTAGCAGATTGGGAGAGGGGGTTGGCGGTTCGTACAGGTACGTAATAGCGTGCTATCCCCTATTCCTCTTATACGGTCAATTCGTGCTTGAAACTGCGTGTCTAATCGGTGTTTTTATCGTAAGAGCGATGAGGTGCCCGGTGGATGTCACTGCATATTATTGCACCATATTTATGTTGAGACGCCAGGTCTCTGTGGGTACAGGGGGAGTGAGCTGGTGCTGGACGAGGGGAAGAAATCGGCAAGAAAAAGCGGAAAACGCAAAGCGGACGGACGGGGGATAGATGAACGAAGGCTAATGAAAAGGACTGGCGCACTCAGGCCACGGCGTTAGTCTGTTTGTGTACATGCGTGTGCTGATGTTCCTTTCTTTAATACCATCGCTTTTCCTGTGATTGCTTTATTATTGTCATGTAATACAATATAATTGTTGTTGTTATCATTCTGTTTGGAAGTCATCGTTATTATTATAACATTGTATCTCATTTGTTGTACAAAAATCCAAACAGGTATATGATGCGAGATAACGTCATTAATTCTTTTCGTTTTAAGGTAGTTCTTTAGTGATTCGTACGTTGAACCCGGCAAACATGGGTTAAGGGGCAGCCATGCTGCTAACACACAGTGTTTAAAATACATGTAAATGCAAAGTGTGAAACTGAAGCAGGAGCCTGACGTTAATTACTTCGCCGGTTATGGATCTAACAAGAGGTCATGTGATATTTTCTGTTTCCCCTTTCAGGTTCTGTCTCCTGTCACTGCCCCCCCATGTCTCTCTCATCTGTCTCCTTGCTCGCCCTCTTACATCATCTTTTTTCCCTTCTTAGGTAGCAGTCTCTCTCACCTTAAACCATGGTGTCCACAGTTCTTGCTGTGACACTGTCTGTCACCTTACTCCACCTGTCCTCAGGTAACTAGCCTGTGTTTCTGTGCTTCCTCTTGCTCATTTCCAATGCCTCAGTCCGATGCAGTCACAGTTTCCATGCTAAACGGCTAACCCAGCTAACCTCATCCACATCCTCAGGTCAGACCGCCGTGCCAGGTGAACCGGGGGATGATATCATTGGCGAAAGTGCTGGCCCCTCACGGAGATGGCCTCCTCGCCAGCCAACATCGACGCCACAGTCGCTTGGGGATCTTATCCATGCAGCTCTTCTCAGCAAAGAGCATCTTGGCCGAACCCTTAGTTCTGCTGGTGAGAGGCAGGCACATGTTAGCACTTATAACCTCAGTCAGTCTTTTGTGTTGGTACCGCTAAACTCAGTGTGGCATCGTCTTCCCTTTAAAACCAGGGACAACAACCAATCCCACACAGGCTGTGCCTCCCGTCCACCAGTCAGGGCCCTCATCCACCATGATGTCACCGGGAGTTCTCACCACGGCCGCCACGTCGTCAGCCAGCCAACCCCGTGCGTGGAGTGCTGTTACGTCATCACCTTCGGAGGAGGAAACCACAACGACTCTAATTACCACGACAACCATAACGACAGTGCACACGCCTGGTACACACTGTTCCGTTTCTCAGATGTGTAGCATCTGGGCCAGAGGTGACCTCAGGCAGAGTGCTTTTACCGTGTGCTTCTGTGCAGTAATTCAGGCTCACCTCCCTCAGCTTCAGCTCGGCTCTGATCTACCCTTGACCCACAACCTACCACATGCCCTTGTTTTCCTTCTTCAGTGCAGTGCAATGCCAGTCTGTCAGAGATGGAAGGAATTGTGGAGTCCCCAGACATACACTCCTCTTCCTCTCCTGTGTACGCCCCATTGGAATGCACGTACACCATCACCGTCTACCGTGGCTACGGGGTGGAGATCCAGGTACAGTGGTCCTGCCTGACCGGAGTGGTGTCTGCAGTACTGCCAGTACTGTGCTTAGACTCCACCGTCTTCTGCCATTAGGTCAAGAAGGTGAATCTTTCCAAAGAGGAATCCCTGACCATACTTGGATTGGGTGGTGATGGTCCCGAGCTCCTGGCCAATGAAACACTAATGAGTGAGGGTCAGGTGATACGCAGCTCAACCAACCAGGTGCAAGTTTACTACCGCAGCCTCCAGCCAACCAACCATGGTGTCTTCAGCCTGCATTATCAAGGTACTGTTATCCTTTTATGCAGGATGTGTATTCAATTAGTGTTATTGCCTAGGTGATGATCACCTCTGTTCCCTCCCCCTCCATCTCACCCAGCCTTATTAGAGATATTACCTTGTCTAGAGTATTATTTACACCTGAGAGATCATGGAGAGCAGGTCATGGAGTTTATGACCTTTAACCCTGTTATGTCACATCCATCTACAGGCAGAGTTCAGGCCTATCATGTCTGTCCAATATAGAGAACCAATTGTAGAGAGAAATATGGGACAGAATGCAATCTCTTTTTTCTCCCACACTCTTAGCTTTCCTCTTGTCCTGTTCATTCCCTCGCTCTCCTGAGGGAGGTGGTGTTACAGTGACAGATCTTCATCCTGGAGGTCAGGCCCACTTCCACTGTGACCCTGGCTTCCAGGTCAGAGGTCACGAAGTGGCCACCTGTCTAAACTCTACACGGCCTCACTGGAGCTCCACGGAACCGCAGTGTGTTGGTTAGTAGCTCCCTTCCTCCTCTTGGTTTCTCGCCATTTCCAGTCATACTTTGTTGCCATGGTTTTGCTCAACCGTGTGGCTATAATCTTTTCCAAGAGTATAGATCTCCTCTCCACTCAAAAATTCCACAGTCATTTTTTTTCAATCCATCTATATTGTTGAAAAATGAATATGTGCTAAAACACAAGTATTACATTATTGACCAAGTCTGTCCCTGCCCCAGCTGTATCATGCGGAGGATGGATCAGAAATGCCACTGTGGGCCGAATCCTCTCCCCTGCACCCCCCTCTGCCAGTAACCATAGCACCACCAACAACCTGAGCTGTCATTGGCTGATTGAAGCCAGGGAGGGGCATAGGCTCCACCTTCACTTTGAGAGGATGGCACTGGATGAGGACGATGATCGGTGGGACTCCATTAAAATGTTTTCAGTGCCTTGTTGCTGTTATTGCCAATTTAGCTTGTAATTATTTTGTTATTTTTTATGTTTTTTTTTTGAGTGGAGGACTGTAATTTTTCACTTGTGTTTGAATTGGTCTCAAGTAAACTCACATGTAAATGCTTCATCAGCTGAATAGTATAAAAACAACAGTAATTTTGTTTCACAGACGGTATAAATTGGGGTCCATGTTGCACTAGCTAAAAAGCCCAGATTTGTACAAACATGCTTTAATGATGGAGTAACTGCTGATTAACTGAAACAAACACTTTTAATTTCCCATCATTTTTTTCACTTCTACAGGCATAAAATATGCGATTATGAAAATGGCCAGATTGTGTTTCACTCTGCTGATTATGTAGTTAAAGCTCACACCCCCACTCACCTCTCCTTGTCCCCCAGGCTGATTGTGCGTGGAGGGAACAGTTCCTTGTCCCCGGTGCAGTTTGACTCGGACCTGGACGATGTCCCCGAGCGTGGCATTGTTAGCGAGGGCTCCGCGCTCTACCTGGAGCTGACCGCGGACTCCTCCAGCATCCCGCTGCTGCTGGCGCTGCGTTACGAGGGTGAGGGGAGACCCGCGACCCCCCCCTCCATGCTCTGAAGCTGCCATTCCATCACCTGAAAAGGCCTTTTTCCTGGGAATGTTTTCTGAATGTTCCTGCCATGTCTTGTAGAAGCATCTCCATGGAACAGAAACTCAATACATTCATGCTATGAGAATGTAAAATGCAGTATTTAAGCCCCCCCAACAGGCCCCTTCCCCCCAGGCTGCCTGCCCTCACTCTCCTTTCTGCCCCCCAGCTTTCGATGGCGAGCACTGCTACGAACCCTACCTGCCCCATGGTAACTTCAGCAGCAGTGACATTACCTTCCCGCTGGGTACAGTCGTTACCTTCTCATGCTCGCCTGGGTTTGCCCTAGAACAGGGCCCGGGGGTCATTGAGTGCGTCGACCCCAGTGACCCCCATTGGAACGAGAGCGAGCCGCTGTGCCGAGGTGCCTGTGTCGTCCATGCCGCCCACACCCCTTGCCCCCCGCCTCGCGTCTGAGACACATGTGCCGGTCTTACTCTGTCCCTTCCTTATTTCAGCACTCTGCGGGGGGGAGCTGACGGAGCCCATGGGCACGGTGCTCTCTCCTGATTGGCCACAGAGCTACGCCAAGGGGCAGGACTGCGTGTGGCAAATACACGTCAATGAGGACAAACGGATTGAACTCGACATCCAGATGTCAGTGTCAGGAAAGAATATAAAACTTTTATCGTCCGGTAACATTCAAAGATAAACACCCTTTTACTGTGCATTATATAATAAGAACAAAAGAAATTTACAAACGAGAGGGGGCCATTCGGCCCATCAGGCTTGGTTGGGGAGAACTTAACTAATGTATAACTAATGTATAATGTATAACTCGCTGCCTGTATTTTGTGTTTATTGTCTTGCAATATTCATGAAATGCTTTCTGTTCCCCTTCAAGCTTAAATATTCGTCACAATGATGTCCTCACTATATTTGATGGCCATGACCTCACCTCGCACGTGATTGGCCAGTACCTGGGATCACGGGAGCGTTTTCAAGTTATGTCAGGGGGGTCAGATGTAATGGTTCAGTTCCAGAGTGACCCTGACGATTCCACCTTCATCCTCAGCCAGGGATTCCTCATTCACTATCGAGGTAAGTGCTGAAAACCAGTGACAGCCAGTGTGAAATCTACTTATAATACTCTGATAAACAAGAACATGGCATCACAATAATCTTGTATCATTTCTGTCAATCAGAGGTGGAGCGTAATGACACATGTCCTGTCCTCCCTCCAATTGAATTTGGGTGGAGAAGCTTTTCCCACCCATCTATGGTAAGGGGGAGTGTGCTGACCTATCAGTGTCAGCCTGGGTATGACATAATTGGTTCTGACATAATCACCTGCCAATGGGATCTCTCCTGGAGTAACAGCCCGCCCACCTGTCAGAAAGGTAAGCTACTGAGGTTGTACATTAAATCATACCATGATGGAATCCCTGTACAGGACTTTAGCTGATAAAACTGTGGTAGCAGCAGAAGTAAAGAGTTGTTCTTCTGCCTTGAGTATGTGTGCACCTGATACTTCTGCTTTACATGGAGGTGTACTGTGATTGGCTGATTCACTGCCCCCTCCCCACACACACAGCTCAGCAATGCTCAGATCCAGGGGAGATAGTGAATGGGGCACGCTCTGTACGCCCAGAGCCTGGCTTTGCCGTCGGGACGGTCGTGCGCTTCTCATGTAATCAAGGCTACCAACTGGAGGGCCCCGTTCAGATCTCATGCCACGGTCGTGACACTGGGACCCCCAAGTGGAGCGACAGAAGCCCAAAGTGTGTCTGTAAGTGGGGGCTGGGTACAGGGTTATGACGTTACAGCTGCCGTTGTGCCGTGTTTGCTCTGCATCTGTAGATGTGCCTCGGTCAGGTTGATGTAATGTCACCATGTCAGGTCCCCAGGGTGATGTCACCTTCTCGGACCCCCAGGTTGATGTAATGCCACCTTCTCGAGCCCCCAGGTTGATGTAATGCCACCATCTCAGGCCCCCAGGTTGAAGTATTGTCACCATCTCAGGCCTCCAGGGTGATGTAATGCCTCCATCTCAGGCCCCCAGGATGATGTAATGCCTCCATCTCAGGCCCCCAGGTTGATGTAATGTCACCATCTCGGGCCCCCAGGTTGATGTATTGCCACCTTCTCGGGCCCCCGGTTGATGTAATGACACCATCTCAGGCCCCCAGGGTGATGTAATGTCACCATCTCAGACCCCCAGGTTGATGTAACGTCACCATCTCAGACCCCCAGGTTGATGTAATGTCACCATCTCAGGCCCCCAGGGTGATGTAATGTTACCATCTCAGGCCCCCTGTATGATGTAATGTCACCATCTCAGGCCCCCAGGGTGATGTAATGCCTCCAACTTGGGCCCCCAGGGAGTTGTGTGGTCCTCTGACTTACTCTCCCTTCCATTCTCTCCATCTCTTTCCCCCTCGCTTTAGTGAAGTATGACCCGTGTCCAAACCCAGGCGTACCCGATAATGGCTACCAGACCCTGTACAAGCACAGCTACCAGGCGGGAGAGTCACTGCGCTTCTTCTGCTATGAAGGTTATGAGCTGATTGGTGAGGTCACCATCAGTTGCATCCCTGGTCACCCGTCGCAGTGGAGCAGCCCTCCGCCTTTCTGTAAAGGTAAGCACGATGTCATTGAGATGATCTGCACCCATAGAGTTTCCACTCATTACAGAGTCTGCTGGGTGTGTTGACATGGACCTCTTTCTCTTTCTTCTTTATAGTGGCTTATGAGGAGCTTTTGGATGACCACAAGCTTGAGGGTAATAATCTCTGTCCACATGTTGCTGTAGATTAATAAAACATAATAAATTAAGCTGCATTCATTCCCAAAATCTCCCTGCAAAAAATAGTTCCACTATTATTACTTAGAAACATGAACAATAAACAGGGTATTCTGCTGTAGTATCCAGGACCACTGACCCCTCACACCAGATGGACGGTGAGAACATTGCCTTGGCGATCTTCCTGCCAATCATCTTGGTCATCTTCCTGATTGGTGGAATATACATGTATTACACCAAGTAAGTTGAAGTCCTGCAGGCCTGAGGTGCTACTTGTCTGGTACCTTTTCAGCATGAATGTCGTATTAAGTCCCATCATTGTGTCCTCAGCATGTGTAGGTTCCAGTGGAAGCCGCTGTTTTGGAAATCTCTCTCACACACCCACTCCTACAGCCCCATCACGGTGGAGTCGGACTTTAACAACCCTCTGTATGAGGCTGGGGTAAGACACGTTCCTGTTGGGGAACCCGCATTCATTTTGCTCACGCCCCCCCACCCCTGCCGTAGCGCCCTCATCCCACCAGCAGTGGGCACTACCCCCGTGTTCATTCTGCTCACCCTCTTCTTTTTGGTTTTCCCAGGACACACGTGAGTACGAAGTGTCCATCTGAAAACATAAAACACAGAAATGACTGGAGCGAGCTGGAGGAGTGAAGCCTGAATTAAAAAGAGAGGGGAGCACTTTTGATCTCTTCATGCCCGCTACCTTCCTCACATTTATCGCCCCGCCTCCCTGTCTTTGCCTCGCCTCCCTGTCTATGCCCCGCCTCCCTGTCTCTGCCCCACTCCCTGTACCTCCCGTCCCTCAGTCTGTGCTCCATCTGTCTCATCTTATGAATGTGTATTTTATGGTCTCTTTGCCCCTGAGCACCATGTTTCTTGCTGTCCTGTACATACTGTAACAGTCTCCCAGCACTGTTGTTTTCAGTGTCAGACTTTCAATCTATAATTAGGACTGGTGCCTTAGAGAGAGTGGGATGAAACCGATAAAAGCGGTGAGGAAAAAACATGGAGGCAGCAGTACAGCTGGATTCTGCGAAAGGCACAGACAGGCAGGAAGGTTGCCACACGAACGCAGGAACAAAATGAATGTAAATATTTTGATTAAATATCGGGGCTGAAATGCATACGTAACACGTGCCAAAATCCCATTAATGTGATGTCACTGCACATTTCACGTTTGTAGCCATAGTAGTTTCTCCATGACCTGTAAAATACAAAGACAATGATGCATTTTGTTCATAGCAGTTCCTTAAAAAATATTCTGCTCGATCTTAATTTTGGAAAAAGGAATGAAAAGCAGAGTGGCAGAATGTGATCACTTTTGTGAAATTGGATGAAGAGGAAGTGCTAGAATGTTTTCACTTTTAAAGCACGCAATGATTGTATACTCTGTTGCTTCTGCTAAATCATATAATTACAATTATTATTAATATTATTATTGTTATTATGCTATTGGTGTTGTTGTATATGCACATGTTGAAAAAAAAAGTATAAAACTGGTTGCTTGCCGTGATACCGTACTGGAAAGTATTCTTTTTATTATATTATGTTTTATTTTCAGTCCAGTGAGTTACGGTTCTCTCACTGTACCAGCATACGGGTTTGGAAAAAACATTGTCATTGTATTATTGCTATTATTTATTGTCGTTTTTAATCATCAATGGCAACTGTTTATGAATTTGTTGAAATTTAAGATGAAATTAAAAAAATCTGTTGGATGGTGAAAATTGCTGTGTGTTGTGTACTGACAGGCCGCTGCAATTAAGAGCAGAAATATTGCAAACAAAGCGGATGACATGTGACTCCTCTGGCTCGTTTGGATGTAGAAATTAGAATAATATGAGGTTCACTACCAATGCCAGCTGGAATTATTTATGCTGTTAGAATAACACATGTGCACTCGCGTCGATACGCAGCCCTACAAAGTTATAATGGGTGATTATTATATTATTTGGTAAAATCAAGGCAACCATATAAAATTGGTCGTGAATATCTGTTTTCTGTCTGAATCTTAAGGCTCCCTAATGACACGATCAGGTTAAAATTTCCATATAGGCACATCCTATGGCCACTGGCAACCAAATGAACGGAGCACCTTGGATGGATTTTCTAACAAAACAAGCGTTTGGCTCAGAATTCAAAATTTGTCGTGTTTTACGTAGTTTTTAAACTGAAGGTAGCCTGCTTGTGTTAAGATCGCACTGCGCAAGGCTTCGGCAAACCAAATGGCGACAGTGTGCAGCGGTGCTCCGCCACTGGTTTCGATAGTGAAATATAAAATTCAGATACTCTGCAAGTATTTATGTGATCACAGTTGCATGTGGAAAACACAAAAAGGCGATTCATGTGCGTGTTGGTATTAAAAATGTAGGATATGGGTAATGACTAGTACAGAAAAATGGTTTTGAGCCTTTGACGCAGAGATAATCTGACACGGTCGATAAAATGCGATAGGCACCACAACGGAGCGCTTGATATAAAATAGAGAACAACCCGTTCATTAGGCGGGCCTTCGCGGATGTCATCCAATCTTAATTCAGAAAATTCTGAACCACTGACTAATCATGGCAAGTCTGTGCAGAGTGCTTCAGAGAAATGCGTTTGATTGACGGTTAGTTCGGCCAATCAATTTCCTAACAAGCTATGGCAGTGGGTGGGCAGCCATTGTAAGTGTTCGAAGTGAAAAGAAAGAGGAAGACGTATCCCGTAAGGCTGATCTTTACCGTTTATTGACGAGATGGTGATGTCGTAGGAGGGGGTTTCTTTTTCCTCGATTCGATTTTCGTCTTGTAAGTGTTATTTTGTTGTAGATATTTATTCTGCCGTAAGACAAGGACGGCGGAGTATAAAGAAGACGACTTTTAAGGCGGTGTCGGTGAGTGTGTGTGGTGGGGCAGTCGGGCGGTTAGCCTGCTAGCTTGGCTGCTGGGGTATCAGTCCGTCTCTGTGGGCACAGTCAGCCGTAACCTGTGGTACCCTCATGGCAGCTTATAGTGAGAGGTAGTACTGGCATCCGGTTTCTGTCACAGATTATCGTCACTGATCAGTTAGACTCCCGGGGTACACTGTTACTACCCATCCTGGTGGCTGTCATTTACGTGATCGCATTATCCAGTCTAAAAGCCTGGACGTAGAGTACACTATAAATCCTGCGTGGTCCTAAACGATGCCTGGGCATGTACGTGAGCTCGTATTTGAAATAAAAAGGCTGCCTTTTGCATCGCTCATTACAGAGTGATGGTAAATATGGTGGTCTTATGAGGATGCTGTGTCCCCCCCCCCCAGCGCCTCTGCACACCTGATGTCTGCTGAAGCCTCAACGGGGAGCCTAGCGCTGGAGTCTCTTCCTGCTTTGCCATCCCCAGGTGGGGCAGGCGACGACAAGTCGGGGGGCGGCTTGGCTGGGAGCAAGTATGTGAAGCTGAATGTGGGGGGCTCGCTGCACTACACCACTGTGCAGACGCTGAGCAAGGAGGACAGCCTGCTAAGCCGTATGTGCAGCGGCGGCATGGAGGTCACCATCGACCAGGAGGGTGAGCACCACATTCTGGTGGGGGCAGAGGGGGCTGAGCTGTCTGCCTTGGGTTCAGGGACCTTCTGAGATGTGATTTCAGGTAGTACACACCAGCACAATATAAGTCACTTCATACTCAGATCGTTGGACTAGTTTGCCTCCTTACTCACCTTGTGTGACTCCTGAGTCACCTGAACACAGAGTGACTCTAGTAGATAGATATATAGATAGATAGTACTTTATTAATCCCTCGGGAAGGCTCCTCCGGGTAGTAGTACATGTGCGAGCGCTGCGGGCGGAAAGCCGGGCCTCCCCAATTCGCTCTCTCTCTCAGGTTGGGTTGTGCTGGACCGCTGTGGCCGCCATTTCGGAGTAGTCCTCAACTTCCTGCGTGACGGTTCCGTGCCGCTGCCAGAGTCCCAGAAGGAGCTGGAGGAGGTTCTGATGGAGGCCCAATATTACCGGGTCCAGGGACTGATTCAGCACTGCCTTGCAGCTCTCAAGGTTGGGCCCGTTCGCCTCCCCATGTACATGCATCATGATCAGAGCTGAGTGACTCTTAAGTAATATTTGATTTTTCCATAAATATTTAACCAGGCTCTCCAGTGTCCTTCCCATTCCACTCACCTTTAAGGGTGCAATGACGGTGCAGAGGTGGAAGTGGCACTGACTTTAACGGCCAGGCTGCGCCTCCAGCATCATGATCTTCCATGATGCATTTGTCCCTGTTTGTTTGGATGGCAGTTATGAAAGTGTGGTCAGCTGTCTCGTAATGATGGTAAGATTTCATGGTGCCGCCCGCGACCCCACGAGGTCACTGCGCTGTCGCTCCTGCCTTTCAGAGGAGGTCTGAGTGCTTTGAGGGCCTGTGCCGTATCCCCATGATCACGTCAGCCAAGGAGGAGCAGCGAATGATCGCCAGCTGCCGCAAGGTGAGGCGGGAGATGGGGGGGGAGGAGGAGCGGTGAGGGCGAGGGGTCCTCAAGACTTCGGAACATTTTTGGCCTGGTCGGATCATCGCACGTGGTAACCAGAACCATGGCGGCACTGGAGAGCTTATAGTGGCTTCCCTGGAATAGTCCTGTGCCTTCATCACGTGAGGAAGCGGCAACGGGGATGGCCCAGCCTGTGTAACTGCACTTCTGTTTTTCAGCCTGTGGTGAAACTGCAGAACAACAGGGGGAACAACAAGTATTCATATACCAGGTATGAGTCACAGCATGTGCACCTCCAGGCTGTGTGTGTGTGTGTGTGTGTGTGTGTGTGTGTGTGTGTGTGTGTGTGTGTGTGCGCGTGTGTGTGTGCTAACACACTATACCACAGACACTAATACACAACACAGCAGGCTAATGGCTAACCCTAACACTCTCTCACACATACACATACACGCACCACACACATCCCAGCAGGCTTTAGCGTTAGCCTGCTCCTGTATATATGTAATATGGATTACAGGCCATCAGGTGGCGCTTCTCCTTCCCTCAGCAACTCCGATGACAACCTGCTGAAGAACATCGAGCTGTTCGATAAGCTGGGACTGCGTTTCAACGGCAGGGTCCTGTTCGTTAAGGACGTGCTAGGGGATGAGATCTGCTGCTGGTCCTTCTACGGCGAGGGCCGCAAGATCGCTGAGGTCTGCTGCACCTCCATTGTCTACGCCACGGAGAAGAAGCAGACCAAGGTGCAGACGTGGCTCTGGGATGGGAGGAGGGAACACAGAAGGGGATGGAATTTAACATCATTAGTGAATTAGGATTGGTTGCACGCACACAAATGGGCATTGGGTCTCAGCAGGGCAGCAGTCGGGCTCTGGTTTGGTAGTCAGGTCATGTGTGGGATCCTACTTTGATACATCACCCACCCACAGGTTGAATTTCCAGAGGCACGCATCTTTGAAGAGACCCTCAATATCCTCATCTATGAGAATGGGCGTGGCTCTGGCCCTGGGGGTCTGGCCCTGCTGGAGTCTGGGGCAGCAAGCTCCTCGCCGGGCGCCGGCCAATCAGAGGAGGATGGCGGTGGGGGTGGAGACCGCAGGGTGCGGCGAATCCATGTGCGTCGGCACATCATGCACGACGAGAGAGGGCATGGTCTCCAGACCGTTTACAAGGACTGAAGGCGAAGGAGGAACAAGCCGAGAATAAACACAAAGCACTCAGACTGTGGAAGGGTGGTGCCACAGAGAGAAGGAAGCAGTTGACAGCTTCTCCCTCAGAGGGAATCGGGCATGAGTGCGGCCTGCTGCTTCACTGAGTACATGGGCAGAAACCGCGAATTAACTGGGACCAGGCTAAAAACATCTCAAATGGAAATTTGTTTCGAAGATTCATTTTATGTATGTTTACATGTGTATGTGAGTTTATTTCGGAACGTTTTATTCGTGTATTTATTGTTTTTATTTATTCTGATTTTTTTAAAAATAAATGCACATTACAAATTAATAATTTAATGTCACTGTAATTTTAGCATTTCTACGGAAAAGTCAGCTTCTTCTGAGGTACGGTGTACTTTTATCGTCGAACCAAAAAAACGACCCTAATCTGCCAACAGTGACCTGCGCTCACTTTGTTTGTCTTACCCGCGTTTCGGTACGGAAACACTCTAAATAAAAAAGGCTTTGTAATAGTACTATCTTGTCGTTTTTGAGTGTAAACCCGCTGTCGTACCTGGACGCCAGACTGCTGACGCGCAACGTCACGCCTTCCTGGAGCGCGTGGCCCGCGCATGCGCGCTGCAGCAATCTGCGCAGCGCGGGAGGTTGGACGTAGCTGACCCGCGGCGGGTTTAATACAGGCAAGCATGGCGCCCCTCCGGCTCCAGGTGCGAAAGTTCGTCTCCAAGCAGTTGCGTAACTGTCGGGATCTCAGGTACGACAAACTGCAATTTAAGATATTTGTTTGCCTGTGTAGTATTAGTTACTGCGACAGCCTCATTGTACGGCAGCCTTGGAATGGATCTCCGCTATGAAAGCGCGACCGAATCCACGTATTATTTTATACGCAGGACTGGAAATTAATCAAGCCCACTCACCATTGGCGGGTAATATATACTGAGAACAAGTACAAAAAACTGAACATTAGCCCGCTGGCTAGTGAAAAAGAAGAACTGCATGTCGGACTGCAGTTTTTTAATGAATTAGCCAAGTTGACAAGTAGGAAATAAATTCTTAAGTTCCAACACTGATTATATAGTTTCCTAATTAGGGAATTATGGTATGGAGAAGTGTGTGTTTGTACTGTGAAGTGCCAGTGCGTCGGGTTTCACGTCGCGCTGATGTATATAGTGTTTTATGGTTTTGTCTTATACTCTCCAGCAAACTCAGCCAGCGCATAATCAATCAGCGGTATCTGCAGCATGTGGGCCGGGACTCGCTGAGCAGCGAGGAGCTGCAGCTGCTGAAACAGGCCGTGGAGGAGGAGCTGCTCAACATGGAGGTGGGAACCGCGTAACGTCACTCTCTAACCCGGGTGGCTCAGGGTTTGAGCTGGCCTGTGTTTCAAATCCCTGTGACTGGCCTCCGTCAAGGGCATCTTTTTAAATTTAATGTGTGTGTGTGTGTGTGTCTGTCTGTCATATATGTATGTAATTACACTGTATGTGTCATCACTGAAAATGCACAACCGATTCAGGCAAACGGTTACAGAAGGAGCATTTGGTATGAAGGTCCTTTTTAAACTATGCAGGCCGTACTTTAACTGGGTAAAACTTATGGCGTAATTTAAATGTGACTTCTCTAACTTTGTGACAAAGAATTTTAAAGTTAAGAACCATACTCTGTTTCGAGGAATATGTTGCCCACACCACTACAGTATGATATAACATGAAGGACAGAGACAATATTCTGCTAAAAAGTGCCCTTTTTGTTCTTAGAAGAGCGAGGTGAAAAATATATTGAGCCCACAACAGAATGACAGGGGTCATTACGTGGTTCAGTATAGATGAAGGTGCATAGTAACATGAGGAGTTAGTAACACGACAACAAGCGATGGCATCAAAAACAATTGCGTATACCTTCAGAGATATTGGACCACCATAAACATTAAGGGACTCCGAGTAATTATACAGCAGACCACTGGAATTAGTCAGCTGATCAACAAAAATTATATTTTTATCCTAGTTCTCGAAAAGACTTGTGTTTGTAAACAGTTCTCCCATTATTCCAGATCACGGGCCAGTTGTGTGGCCCATGTATGTTTTTGTGTGTTGTCACTACACAAATGGTGCTGTGTGTGGCTCAGTGGGATGTGCCTCTGTCTCTGTAATTAAGAAGGCCGCCGGTTCAGGCCCGGCCTTTGCACGTCTGCGGGTCCTTGAGCAAGGCCCTTCACCCCCTGGGTGGTGTTATGGGTGGCTGCCCTTCATGGGTAGCTTGCTCTCACTTCCAGAGAGCAAGTTGGGGGAGGTATAAAGAGAATTTTTCCGCAGGGGCCAATAAAGTATTATAATTTACTCGCAGGGGTGTTTACGTCAATCTGGAGGATTAAAGGTCATGTCCACCAGGGGGCAGTGCGAGAAAACCACACTCATTTGCTAATTTTGTGACATGGCTGCAGCATTCTCTGTATTCTACCCACTGCCTCCACATTGTATTGGTACTTTGCTCTGCCACGTGTCACTTTTCCACCTCGGGTTGAATGTCACACAGAAAAGAAGCGCTCATCACAATTGGAAAGCTTGCTAAGCTTTTCGTTTCCTATACAAATATAACAAAACATAAATATCACACTTTCAGTGAATTTTATCACCAAGGTTTCTAAATATCGGAACAGTATTTGAAAAGTTGAGAAGTAAGAAATTCACGTATGAATTTTGTTGTACTTTATACACTGTATTTTGTATATATCTTTGTACATGGAGCGAGCTGGCTTGCGTGGGGTATTTGGCTGGGTGGCTCAGGGTTTGGGCTGGCCTGTGTTTCAGCATCTGCCTGAGATCAGGAGTTGTGAGGTGAACAGTCTTCATGGACACTGCAGCTGTAATGTAGTGGCAGTAATTACAAGCAAGTCACCACTGAGGTACCCTGAGCAAGGTACCGTCCCCAAGCACTGCTCCCCGGGTGCTGAATTAGCTGCCCCCTGCTATGTCACAAAAGTCAAATATGGGTTAAATGCAGAGGACACATTTCGTTGTTGCGCACTGTGTGCTGTGCTGTGGTGTGGTGTGTTAACAATGACCACTGATCACCAAATTCTTTTCTTTAAATCTTAATTAGTGACAGATACCTGTAAGCAGTGTTTTACCATGACTTTTTGTAGGACAGCAGCAGTGATGATGAACCTCTCAGTAGGAAGGTGTCTAAAAGGAAGAGACGGGAGGATGAAGAGGAGGATGAGGAGCATGCAGAAGAGGTGGCAAAGGTGAAGAAGTCTCGACTGGAAGAAACACCCCCAGGTAGGTCTGGCCCCCTCCTGTCCTGAGGAGGTATGTGCTACAGTGCTTCTGTCCGTGTTCGTAGTTACCACTCCAGCTTTTGCTTTCACAGACTCTCCAGATTCCGGAATAGAGAGAGCAGCCAGGGAGCCCCAAGGTGGTGGAAGGAAAGAGAGAGATGAGGAAGAGAGCAGTGAATCTGGGAGTGAGGAAGAGGAGGAGAGGAAACCGTCCATAGCAGCGGCCGCCAAAAGGAAAGAGAGAGATGAGGAAGAGAGCAGTGAAGCTGGGAGTGAGGAAGAGGAGGAGAGGAATCCGTCCATAGCAGCGGCTTCCAAAAGGAAAGAGAGAGATGAGGAAGAGAGCAGTGAAGCTGGGAGTGAGGAAGAGGAGGAGAGGAAACCGTCCATAGCAGCGGCCGCCAAAAGGAAAGAGAGAGAGAGAGGACGATGCAGGATTACCAAAAAGACAAGCACTGGGAAGAGCACAGACGGCCAGGAGGAGGAGGGGAGTGAGGAAGAGGATGTCGAGAGGAGGAGGAAGAAGAAGAACGGGAGAAGGCGGGATGAAAGAGCAGCGGACGAGTCTCACGGTGAACAAGAAGAGGAGGGAAAGAAGGATGGAGATTCGGACACTGATGAGGTGAAAAGTGCAAAGGAGAAGAAAGGAAGGAAACAGAAAGGGAGGAAGGCTCCTCTGGAGAGTGAAGAAGAGGAGGAGAACCCCCGAGGAAAGGGAAGTAAGGCGGATGGGCAGAAGAAGGCCGCAGGCAAGAATCGCTCCAAACAGTCAGAAGGGAGTGATAGTGAGGAAGAGCACAAAGAGCGGAGGAGGGAGGCGGGTGCAGCAAACGGGAGCAACCTGTCTTCCGGAGAAGATGGGGAAGGTAAGGGAGAGGTGCTCCTCATGTCGGCGCAGATGGCGGAGGGAGGGTGGAAGGGGAATGCCCTGATCTCTGCTTGTTTTGTCTGTTTTAACATGTTTTCCCCCTTTCAGAAAAATCAGGAGCAGTGAAGGCGGAGAGTAGAGGGGGTTCAGGGTCAGATTCTGACTCCTCATCACTTCCTTCCCTGGAGGAGGAGGAGGAGGAGGAGGATGGTCAGGGCAGTAAAGTCAAACACCAGCAAGCGAAGAGTCAGAAGAAGTCAGAGGAAGGACGTGGGACCTCCAAGGGAAAAGGGGTAATTGGGCCCATCTATGCATCTCTCCGTCTGTGTGCTTGGAACAGCTGCGCTCATGGGCTGCCTGTAAAAACTAGAATGAAGAGGACCCAGCGGTGACCAGGTTGAAGCGCTATATCGCCCTCTGTGGTGTGAGGCGGAACTACAAGAAGCTCTTTGATGGATGTCGGTCTGTCAAGTCAAAGGTCGCTGTGCTGAAGCGGGAGCTGGAGGAGCTAGGGGTCAAAGGTCAGAATACCCGTACGCCTGCCCCTAACCCCCCCCTCCCGGGCCTAGTGACCCAGGCAGCTGGTCTCCTGACACAGCGATTCTGTGCTGCAGGTCAGCCCTCAATAGAGAAGTGTAAGCGAGCGCGGCTCAGGCGAGAGGAAGCCCAGGAGCTGGCGGAGCTGGATGTGTCCAACATCATAACCACACAAGGTAACACCCCTCTAGCAGGGGGGCTTGGGGAGGGGCTGTGTCACCACCTCATACTCTGTTCGCAAATCCCCTCCTCCGCCAGAAAGAACGACATTCTGTGTAGCGGAAACATGTTAATATGAAAACATCAGCATCATTACAGTTAGTACATGTGTGATACATTTTGAATATGATACCGGGAGTTTCTCTTGGGGTTAAATTTTAAATAAAAATCCCAGGCCAAGATGCATTCAGAGTTGACACCAAGGGGAGGTTAACTAGGCAGTTCACCTAGCTGCCTTTAGGTGGGGCAGAAGTTGCTGCTGTGTTGAAACAGGCAGTTTATGTCCATTCTGACGGGAGCCACAAGATCACTTAAGGCTCTCCACACAAGTGCAACACTCGTGTAACCACTCTGCGTATGCGTACACGAAAACGTTCGTGGCTCTGTGGTCACCTCGGCAGTCAGGGTCGTGTCCGCTTGTCCACGTGGAGGTGCACGATGATGGCAAACGCGTCACAAACATTTGAGCGGGCAAGTCCATTAGTACACGTGCGGAGAAGTACGAACCAGCCTTTACACTGTTTCAGTCCCTTCGCTCTACATATTGTCTACTTGTACTTTGTTCTGGGGCGCCGTGTTCAGGGGGGAGTGCCAGTCCTGCTCCTCTGAAGTGCCTGACCTCTGGGTCTGAAAGAGTCACCCCTGCTCGCCTGTTAGCTCCCCCCCAGCTTTGATCTGCTTTGGACTCATTGGCTTGGTTCGCGTCCCCGATTGAAGCCGCCGTGGGTGTCTTTCCAGACCGCTTTGAAATCCCACATCAGCCTTTACTTTGACGGATCCCATGTCGTTCCGATTCGCTGCTGCATTGAGTCTCGCTGAACTTGCTCGGCTCGGCTTTGTGAGGGCAGGTGCTTCTCACACTTTGCGCCCAAACATCTCACCGCTTCTTTTCACTGTATTTGTTTGCTTTGGAGTGCCTGTTGAGGTCATGGCGGCCATGGGTCAGGTATACGCGTACATCCTGCAACGCGTCACACGGGCGTTTTCCTCCTGTGTCCTGACCAAACATCGCGACACACATTTAAAGGTGCTGTACTTGTGGATAAATCCTACTTTACATCCGAAGGCTCATAATCAGATTTATGATGGCTGTGATACAAAAATTTTAAACGTTTTGTGAAACGCATAATAATCCCGCATAGGATGGATGGATGGATGGGCGCGTATGACGCAGGTTTTATGGGGGGGTCCCAGGTCTAGAGGGACATAATAAAAATAGAGGTGCAGTGGTGTGATGTCAGCCTTGTGGCCTCGTCTCACTCGCATTTTCAGCCTCTTCAGATTTTGCTTTTCCTGTCAGCCTCGTCTCCGCCTTTGGCGCCTCTGGTTCTGAGCAGGCGTGCGGCTTTAAGCGGCACTGTCCTCCTCCGCCCGTCTCCATCTTTGAACCCCCACGGCTCTCCATTGCCACCCCACTCTGCTGTGGTTTCAGCCCTGCGTTCCACCATATCCCCTCACAGGACGGCCCCGGCGCGGAGCAACGTCCCTCTGGCCTCCTCCCCAGGCGCCCCCGTCCCCACAGGCGCCCTACAAACACATGTTGGGCTCCAGCTCAGACAGTGAGGATGGGGCCCCTGCAGGCGGAGCGGCCCGGAAGAGGGGCACCGACTGGAGCAACCTACGAGGAATAATCAGCGATGATGCGGAAAGCGAGTGAGCAGTAGGGGGCGCTCTGGTCAAACCTATGCTGCCTGTGCTTTTGTACTTCTGCGCTTTAATAATTTAGAGATCTAGTTTTGTATAACATCTTTTATCGTGTTTCATAAGGATTAGCTGGAATCGGAGGATTTTTATGTCTGCTTTGTTCTTCCTGTTTAAGCAGCCTGGGGTCACAGGTTTGTGTCCATTGTCCTCTGGGGACTCACATGTCCTTCATGGCCTTGCTGTGATAAAAGCATGGACCCTGGGCCGAGACCATAATCATAATGACATAAGGACACCATCTATTCCCACCACACTTCTGTCAGTGTTTCTCATTTTGTCATTTTAACTTAATAGAAACGGCGAATTTAAATAAAGTTTTGTTTAAAAAAAAAAAAAAAAAGCTGACCGTCACATTTGGTGGAGATGGGGTTGCAGTTGCACAGCACTGCCATGCCCCAAGCTTGCTGCTGCTGCTGCTTCCTGATTCGGGGACAGGAATTCAACCTGCAGGTCCGGTCGTCGTCGGGGAGGATGTGACACTCGGGTTGAGACAATAAGGTCATTGAGTGGTGAAGAAATAGTGTCTTGTTTTCTTGTACAAATGTTCAAATAGTTGTCATGGAAGTTTTGAAATAATCTTTTGTTACATTTTTTTTTTTTTAATACACAAATAGAATGGCATTTCAGACGCGCTTTAATATCACCACAGTTTTGTCTTCGTAAGGCTTTAGTCTAAAGGCCAGAGATGTGTTCATGCTTACCAGTGTTGTGTGTGTGTGTGTGTGTGTGTGTGTGGGGTGGGCATACTTCTCTATGGCCTGACTTCCCCCCCACTAAACCTTTGAAGATAGTACTGCTAAAGAATTTCTTGTACAATTAAGTGATGATTAGGTACTTTTTTTTTTTTCTAAGTAAGCCAAGTGGAGCTGTTTGGGGTGAAGGGCCTTGCTCAGGAGTCTGACAGTGAACCCAGTCTTAGGCCGCAGTGCACTAACCTGCTGAACCACGTTCCGACCCACACGATGTTGGATGTGTTGTCATGTTGGCAGGTGGTAGGGTTCCAAGCTTAACGGCTTAGCTTACTCTGGGAAGTGATGATGAGGGCACGAGGTAGCAACCATGAGACCCTCTAAGCACTGCTTTCGAAGCAGTAGCTACGAGTCACCAAGCGTGCCCTTCGAGGCTGTGACCCGTGACACCTGCTATGCCTTCCTTTTGAGGCAGCCTCCCTAAGAACTTCAGAACGTGCCCTTCAAGCCTGTGACCCGTGACAGCCACTATGGGTGCTTTTCCACCGCACAAAGTATGGTACTTTCGGTACTTTCGCTTTTCCGTTGACTTCCGGTCGAGTACCAAAAGTGCCGAACCACTTGGGGTACTTCTTTGGTACTTCGGTACTTTGGGGTGGGACTTGCAAAGGTATTTGCTGTCGATTGGTTATGCAAATAGCCTGCCGCTGAAACGCAAAATACAACTGTGGTCTTTTGAAACACACAGCGAGACACGAAATAAAAACCAGTAGAAACAAAAATATAAAAAAAAGTAAAATGGAAAGATGGACAAATGAGGAAACACAGGCTTTAGTTTGGTCGGATGATCCAGCGGGATTTGGATGACACGACTCGAAATAAAAAAGTTTTTGCCGTTCTGGGCAATTCTGTGTTTCCCCAGTCGTGCGCTGATTTGTGCACGGTTTCGCTGTTGTTTATATGTCTTTTTACAAAGCTCTTGAGGTAAACAAACCATATATTTTAGAACATCACATGCCTTTTCGATGTTTCTTGTGTTTACGGATAATAGATGAAATTATTTAATTCGCTGGATAGAGATATTTATGAGAACGGTATAGAATCGCTGATATTTGGTTCACACCTGTTAAAACAGGTACACAGCAACTCTGGGCTTCGGTACTAATAACAATACTGTAGTCACATGTAATAATGTACCTGAGTGATTGTCAGACATTTCACATACCTCTTTGCTTTAATATTAGGGGAAACATTATTTCCTAGACAGGAGAAACAGGGAAACTGAATTGCCCGGAACATCGTAAAACCAAGCCGCTTGGAAGAAATGGGGGGGGGGGCACACGCGAAACAGCAATGCCGCTTGCAAATCAAAAAACATAATTAAATATTTTTTTTCCTTTTAAAAGACTGAATTAGCAGTAAGCTTATTCTTACTGCATTAACTGTTAGTTGTAATGTTGGGCGTTTTTTTTAAATAAAAAAAAAAATATATATAATTTAAGCTGCGCTTTGTGATGATGTCAGTCAGGGGCGGTCACTGATGACCAGCTGTCATTTGGCACCGGTACTATTTTTTTTATTCCAGTGGAAAACCAACACGAATGAAGTACCGTACTTTAGGTACTTTATGGGAGTACCGAAAATGCTGCAAGTACGGTACCTGGTGCGGTGGAAAGACGCCCTATTGCGTTCCCTCCGAGGCAGCCTCTGTCGGAACCGCACAGCGTGACCTGTTATGCTGGTGAGCCCAGCTCTGTGTACTAAACCTAACTCTACTTTTCCACCATCCTTCTCCTGTGATCATCCACGACAAATTAAATGTTGGCTGTCCTCTAATTTTCTCAAACTTAATAGTAATAAAACAGGGTCTCTTAAATATTACTTGACAGTTTTTCTTTAACAGATGACAATTTCATTGTTGCTCCATCCCCCCAGGTCTGGGTGTCATCCTGCATAGTACATTTTCTTTTGAAGTTCATATTAATATTACTCCAGCCACACATTTTCACCTACACAATCGATTGTCTACATCCACCTCTTACATCTAATAGCACTGCTATTCTTGTACGTGCTCAGATTATATCTCGCATTGATTACTGCATTATCATCCTCTCTGGTATTCTACATAGACTCCTCCACAAACTTCAAATGGTTCAGAATCCAGCTGTCCATGCTGGTTTGGCACTTTTGGTACTGGAACTTTCGGTACTGGTACTCGCCTGGAAGTCAATGGAAAAGCGAAAGTACCAAAAGTACAGTACTTTGTGCGCTGGAATCAGTGTTACTATGCCTCTCTCAATACTTACATAATATTGATTCTTTTCCTATTTTCAAATTCTACCTCAAAACATATTTTCTCCCCACACTTGCTTATTCTGTAATTTGAACCCTGAATACACCCTACAGCTAATTCCACCAAATGTAATATTTTGTATATCCTCCATGATTTTTAAGAACAGCACCAGCTCATCTTGGCAATGCATTAAAGAATTGGTGACATGTCACCACATTTGTCTTTCTCTATTGCTGGAAAATAGGCTCTTTCAGAGCCTGGATGCTGGATGGAGAATGATGCTCAGCCGGTCTTTTCAGAACGTCCCACAGGTTGGGGGTGGGGGACATGCTTGACCACTGAATCATTTTCACCACGTAGCACTGGCCTTGGATGCATGTTTTGGGTTATTGTCATGCTGAAAAGCAGAATATGCTTTCGGTCGTTATGTTGAAAGAGTGCCTGGCGACCCACGGCACAGCGAGATGGTAGCGCCTTGTCTTTCGGTATTTCCCAGTACATCTGTGAATTTGCAATGCCGTCAGCAAAGTGCAAATCCCCGACACCTGCAGCAGTCATAGACCGCCCCAAAAGAACAGACCCACCACCATGTTTTACTGAGGGTAGCATGCATTTTTCATCGTACTCCTTGCCTTTGTTACCCCATGTAGTTTGGATGCCAGTAGTTCCAGATAGATTTACCTTGTCTCATGAATGCTAAGTATAGAGTCCCATTACTTTTCACCATTGTCAACATAAGCCCTGACAAATGCTACACGGGCCTTTTTCTGAAACAGTCACCTCAGTTTGGCTTTCTACTGCTTTAGCTCACTATGATGAACTTTGCATGGCGATTTTCTCTTCTGTTAATTAACTCTTCTTATCACAAAACTCTCAGGTCTAGACAGTCCGGACATCTCAGAGAGGTTACAAGAAGTTCATCCTTTTTGAATTTCTGATTAATTTTCTTGTAGTTTTTTCTGTAAAGAAACTACTTTCTTTCTCGAGTCACTTCTCTTTCATGTAGTGCCATTATTGTCAGCATTCAATGGGAGGGGATTCTGCTTGTTGATACATTCTTAATTGTCAGGTGGCCGTAAGAGTAAAGAGACGTCTGTTGAGTTCCTGTTAATTAGCATTTTATCAAGCTTTATTCCTAAGACCTTCATTGGTGGTGTACTCACTTTTGCACCATGATCATAAATCATTTTATTAAAGAAATTCCAATTGTGTTTTATGTCCAGACATCTCATTTGCAACCAATAAACCAGATTTGCTAGAATATTTTATGGCATATGTTTCCATAAAAGTATTAATTCTAAAGAGGGACTGATGATTTTCTCATTCATGCTAGGCATTGTATGAAGTCTGCCTTCCAGTCAACATAAATGTCAAAGGTGCCTAATTTGATAACCACCCCATCAGGATTACTAGGGTGTCATTCTTTCCATTGTTTTCTAAAAGAACAATACATGCTCTGCTTGGTGATCCTAAAACAAGCAAGCACCACCTGAATGGAGAAATTGATTGTGTAAAGCTATATTTTGATTCGCCACAATGGGCTTTTAAACCATGTCATGGTCTATTGAAGCTCTCACTGGAGATAACAGAGCAGCTACTCTCTAAGCTTCCATAGCTCTTCCTCTGATGCCCTTTGTTGGACACCCCTTTTCTGTAAAATCCACGTTGTCATTCCCTTTGATGACCCCGGTCATTCTACTCAAGTACACACCTTCATGTGGCATCACTAAGGTAATTGTTTTGAAACAGGCCCATGTCTAAAAATCCAGATATTCCAGTTTTGAAAGTGAGAAAATGCAGCATAGAGACACAATGGAAACACAGAAACATTAAGCTTGCCCTTTGAGAAACCAGGCATTGCAGTTCGTATTGGTTCGAATGAGTCACTTGTGTATGACTTTTAAGCCATCCTGAGTCTAAGTCAAACAGCCTCGCTGATCCCAGGAGGCCACATTTACATGCAGAGGAGGAGTATCGGTGCAAAGGTGAACTGATGGCACCCAGGAATGGGAGGATGGAAGGAATGCTTCTCTAACGTGCCAGATGGTAAAAACTACCTTTTGACCATCTTTGTCTGTGCGTCAGGGCAATCTGTCTTCACAAGCAGGTAAAATTCGAAAAGCACAATTGAGCACAAAAGAACGAGAGCAGAGGCTATGAATGGGAATGTTTGTAGGAATTTGTCAGCTCTTATATAACAGTAGAGAATATATGTGTAGCTTTGCCATGATTCAAGTCTTCTGTTTTGCAAGGTGAACAAGGCTGACAGCTGATATACCAATGAGTGGTTTTCAGTTACAGAGAAGAAATTCCGTCTGGTTTTGTATTTTTTTCCTCACAGTGCACATTCAGCGCAATGCTCACAACACAATGAAACGCTAATTTTTAAATGTATAATGCAAAGTGGTGGCATTCATGTGGAAGTCTTCTAACTGCAGAAGTATTGCAGGTGAAATTATTATCATCAATATTGTTACTGTTAGGTGCTTAAGCTGGGTGCAGAGAAGGGTCTGGCTGCAAATCCATGGTGAAACAGATCCACTGACAGACCGGAAGTCTACTGTCATGCCAGTTGCATTTTATTGTTTATTCAATATAGCAAATTTTTGTTATTTGTTTTTTATGTATATATATATTGTATATTTTATCATATGTCAGCACAACACGATAAAACAGAAGAGAATGACGTAAATTCATGTATCTAAACAGGCATATAGCAAAAGCTGAACATGGCTACTGAAGCAGATTACACAAGAATGAAGAATACTGGAAGCATCAAAACCAAATTGGACATAAAACGTTTCCACGTTTTATAAAATACTTTCTCTGTGCAGTATAACACACACACATTGAAATACGACTTAAGCAAATGCATATTTGATGGGACTTTATCTGAAATCCAGTTAACAAGAATATTTTTTTTTTTGCACAGAATGTTAACATACTGTAAAATTTTCCCTTATATCCGCAATTATCCGCAATAAAATTTGATTTGAATTCTTGTATAAAGAATCACACTCTACAGCGACAGATAAAATTTGGTTAACTTCTTGCACAATAATGTGCCAGATTGCTGAATTTTACTGCAAGTCTACAGGCAATGAGTGAGGCTACCAGTGTCTACTTCACAGTTATGACATTGGTGGGGGGTTACTGTCAAACTTATGGCATAGGCGGGGGGGGCTATGTGAGCTCTGCGCAGAATGTTAAACTTTAACTCTGTTAGAGACACCTGGTTTTTACTTTTTTCCAGACCTCATTCGTTCACCATCTGTTATCCCAGCAACACGTTTCCCTTTCCAGTGTTCCCTTTAAGTGAAGAGTGCTTGCAGCATTAAACCCTTTGAATATATCCTAGAGAGAACTTATCTGGTATTGCCGGATTGAAGCAGTAGGAGCTGGCTCTTTATATGTGAGACATTTTGGATATTAAGGACAGTAGTGTCCCTCCTGGCAAAATCCCTTATTTATAAATAACAGGAAAATGTCATAATGTATAATATATTTCTCACTAGTTGGTTAAAAGACATGAGTGGATCCATCTAATAAATCAGGTACTCTCCAAAGTTGACTCCTGAGACCTGTATTACACAGCAGGATGTATGAGAGGGGTCTGGCTGCAGGCCCACTGTGAGGCATATCCACTGACAAACAGGACAGGAGCAGATTGCGGCGGACAGTTAGGGCAGCAGAACAAATCATTGGTGCCCCCCCTGCCCTCCCTCTAGAACCAGGAAAACGGCAAGAAAAATCGTCACTGACCCATCACACCCTGACACTGTCTTTTTGAACTCCTCCCCTCTGGCAGACCCTTACAAACCTCTGACTTGCAACATTAATCTACACCTGTTTCCATGCCTGCTACATCCTGCTCCACTCACAACACACCTTTGAACTGAATCTAAGACATACTATACACTTTTCACCTTGTATTTTGTTTGCATTTTATGTACATTGTTCTGTCTTTAGATAAGATGTCCTTTATATTGTATTTAATCTGTGCTGTTTTGTTCTATTGTATTGTACCGGAGAGAGACCAACTGCCGGAAGCAATTCCTTGTGTGTCAAACACACGCTTGGCCATTAAACCTGACTCTGATTCTGAAATCACGTAGAGAACCCTTTAGTTGCTCAAATTCGAAAGTTACTGTCAGTTGTTCCTGGTAAGAAGTCTGGGCGTATCACACACTGGGGTAAAAACAGAGGTAGTTTGAGACCTTCTGTCTGGTTTTCCAACCATCCACCATGTTTAATCGCATTACCACAGGCTAACTGTAGAGACTTCCTGCCACAGCCTGTGTGCTGTGTCTTGCACGTTGTCAGCTTCTCTGTTGGTTGGCTCTGGCTTTGAGGGGCAGCTCAGCACTGATAGTGCTGCACTGCAGTCGGGAATTTTCCTAGCCACAGAAACCTAATTCCCTTGGTAACTGCAGCAACCAGGCAAGTTTTATGCGCTGAATTTATTCACTTCCCTTAATTTCAACTACCTCTGTAAACCTCATCCTACTAGACATGGTGGTGGTCTTGTTTTAACAGAATCAGACGTTTACAGTTTACAGTTGAATATCTTACATTTAAATTACCCTGCTCTGTTGCAGTATTGCTGATTAACAGTCCAATAAAACATAGTCCTACATTTCTCTCTGAACTCCTTACCACCTGGCATCTGCTATTTTGTGGTGATGTTAATATTTATGTTGATCAACCTGACTTACACCACATTACAGAACATGTCTTTCTCTACTCACTGTAAAAGACACACACTTGACTTGCCATTTGACTGTGCTCCTCTGGTTTGTCAATTTCCAAACTTAGCTACTCTGTTTTCCCATTCTCTGACCATATGACAATCTAGCTTTCTTTTCCTACTATATTCTCATCACCTGGATAAACGGCATATCTCATTTCGTAACACAAATTCTGTTGAGTCATCCATTCTATCCCAAGTTATTTTGGCAGCACTACCCATGAAATGTACCTCTCCTGATGAACTTGCCTTCATTCTCAACACTTCTATCAGACTCATTAGATTATATTGCCCCATTGAAAACCAAATTGGTGTACTTTGCCACCCCTGCCCCTTGGTAAACTCCCAAGCTTCATTCCATGAAACACAAAGGCCGTAGACTTGAGCAACTACTCAAGAAAACCCACATTACCGTCCATGTTGAGGCCTACAAAGAACCCATGACTTGCTGCCAAATCTATCTACTACTCCAGTCTCAAGAACTGCAATAGTGGAAACCCACGTCATCTGTTTTCTATTGTCAAGTGACTATTCAAAAGTCCCGATCACAATATTTCTGCTACCTTGGTAATGTGTAATGAAATGCTGATTCAGTATTTTTGTTCTCTCCCAGGGTCCGAGCTTCAACTAGCCGTCTAACTTCTCTTCTGTCAGTGCTTCTGAGGTCTGTGACATAATCACTGCTGCTAATTCTGCGACTTGGTCACTCGGCCTTCTTGCTACACCTATAACAAAGTAATGTTGGTAACATTTTACTTGAGGGTCATGAATAATGTAGTAGTGCGTGTTTACTTAATGCATCAATTAACCAGTAACTAAGTGTTAAAGTACTGATCCCATGCTCATTCATCATTAATAAATCATGACAGTTCCTGTATTTTATGAGGAAACCTATATTTGTTCATGATTTGTTCTTAAGTAGTAAATGAGTTAAAGTTTTGTCCTCTCAAGTGGTCTTACCTTTATAAACTAATTAGTTAATCAATATAGTGCCTGAATGGAATACAGGAACTCTCATGGTTCATTAAGGATGAACAAGAATGGAATCAGTATGTAACTAATGCTTAGTTACTGGTTAAGTAATGCATGAAGTTGGCGTGTATTACTATGTTGTTCATCTCCCCTCAAAGTGTTACCAAAATATCTCCTGATCCATGATACGTGGTGTCCTTCAGGGCTCTGTCCTTGGGTCACTGATCTTCATTATTTACCCTCTAGGCCAGATCATTCTCCGTTTTAACCTAAATTTCCAGTTGATATTTCCAGATATCAAGGAGGCCAAGACCCTCCCTCAAAGGGTGAGAGACACAAGGTAACCATTTTAAGATGTGGTTTCTTCTTAGACCATATAAACTAAGCAAACTATGTAGGTTCTTGATAGCTCTGTGTGAGAATATAACAGGGACCATCTGAATGGGATAAAGTGACCTATGAAGAATGTTCTTTTTTAACAGAGCCAAATGACCCAACTAAGAGATAGGAAGAATATTCCATCTAACTAAGTACAGCCAAATATGTTCAAATAGGGGAGTGAAATTTGTTGTATACATTTGGTTCCAAATACACAATGCCATTTGGGGACTATTTGAAGGGGATGGAAAGAGAGGTCTTAGGTTCTTGTTTCATACAGTCCAGAAGCATCACTTCCGACTTGTCAAAGTATATTCGAAATCTTGAGAAGGCACCAAACTTGTCAATGGTCTCAGTAAGAATGGATATGGATAGTTCAGGCTTAATCAAGAAAATCAGAAGATCATCTGCATAGAGGGTAATCTGATGTTGTCTATCCGCATCATTTAAACCATGTGTCAGGGTTTGTTTTCTCTACTTCAGCAAATGTCTCTATGGCTAAGGCAAAAAGTAAAAGTGAGAGAGGGAAACCTTGTCTCACACCTCTCTGAATGTGAAAATTGGGGAACCGCAAACCAAGAGTAAACCCAGATGACAGAGGGTCATTATAGTCTTACTTTGATTTGATGAATGATTCACCTAGACCAAATTTATATAGTGCATGAAAAAGGTATGACAATTCAACATGGTCAAATGCTTTCTCAGCATCTAACAAAAAAACCATCCTCTCTACTGACTGCTGTTGAAAAATCTGTATTGTGTTCAGTAATCTATGCATGTTATTAGAAGACTGGCAACCTTGTCACGACAGGGCATGGTGCAGGCAGGAAGAGTGCAACAATCCACTTGTGGCTCCGAGACAACCAAGAGTATATTGAATTAAACGGACTATGAGGGGTCAAACACTAACAGGGACCAGTGCAACAAAGTGCAGGACCAAGCAAGGGAACAAAGCATTCAACACACAGGAACAGAACATAATGAACAAAAGCTAAACAAATCAGAGGTGTGAATCATCAAAAACAACCAATCAACAAGGCCTTGGAACAACAAGACACAGGTGAAATAACTTTACAATTAACAACTAGGAACTCTAAGAAACACTGAAACTAGAAAACCTAAACCACAAACCAGGACGACTACACTAAGACAATAACCAGGAATTTAAAATATAAAGAGGACTAGAAGTGAACCAGACACAAGTATGGAAAACCTAAGACAGGGAGACAAATAGGAAATAAACACTATTGAAACAGAAAATCAATAAATACATAATAGCAAATGAGACTGTCCTCAAACCCATGGCTGATGTGTTAAAGCCCAAAGGTCTAGTACAAAGACAGAGGAATGACCAGTAACACCTGCTGGCCAAGTAGGCAAGACATGTGAAGGGCAAGGACAGACGGGCACTGAACCTGACAAGCCCTTAATGAAACCCATTTGACCTTCACTAATAAGAAGAGGAAGTAACCCTTCCAGCCATATCACATGTATCTTGCAGAGGAGATTCAGATCTATATTTAATAGAGATACAGGCCTATAGGAGTCATAGTTCTCAGGTTGTTTGCCCTTCTTCAAGATCAAAGAAATATTTGCCTCCCTCATAGATGTAGGAAGACCATCTTTTCCAAATGAGTCATTGAATATATCTAGTATGGGTCCACCAGGATATCCTGAAGCACTTTATAAAATTCACTACTGAACCCGTCAGGTCCTGGTGTAATCCCAGATTGCAATTTTTTAATATCCATAAATACGTCTTTTCTAGATACAGGGGTATTAAGAGCAGATTTCTGATTCTTTGGCTTGACTGGGAAGTTAAGAGAGGAGAAAAAAGTGTCCGTTAGTTCTGGAGAATCCAAATGCAACTATCTTGAAGCACTTAAAGGTATCATTAATGGTAGTCGTGTCATAAAAAATCGGGTTTTGCATGTGTAATTAAAGAAATTAAAGAAACTTTGAAGCTTTTTTTTTTCTTTGTCAGATAAGGTAATTCCATGCTTTGTTGCCGTATTCATCAAGGTTTTCTTTAGCTCATCTGATTTTCCGCTCTGCATGTTTTGTAAAGAGGGAGTCCAAGGCAGAATGGTTTCCTTGAGGATGGGTTTGTTGTATAATCTCTTTCAGCCTGTTTGCTTTCTAAGATCCCACATTTTCATTTTGCCTGCGCCTCCTACTAGACATATAAGATATCATGAGACCTCTTAAGAAGACTTTTGCACTTTCCCATAATAGTGATGGGTCTTCTTCAAAGCGAACGCTCTGCAGCCTGCTGTAGGTCTTTCTAGATTTGGTAATAATAGATAACCTGCTCCTTGCGATTGAAAGAGGCGAGGAGGGTTGTAAGAAATTAGTAGATCTCTAAGATAGTCTGGTGCAAGGCCATTCAGTACTTTATAAGTTAACAGCAGTATTTTGTGGCCAAACCATGACAACTGGAAGCCAGTGAAGGAAGCATAGAACTGGGCTAATACGATAAAAAAAATTGTTTTTGTGAGAACTCTGGCTCCTCCATTTTGTATCAGCTGAAATTCATTTAAGGCTCCAGACAGATAAACAGAAAGGGGAGTGTACAGTAATCCAGTCTAGAAAATATAAAGCCTTGCATTAGTCAGTCAAAGCACTTTCCAAAGACTGGCTATTTTCCGTAGATGGTAGAACACAATTCTAGTAATACTTCCTATGTGAGCATTGAAACATAGACCCCTGACCACTGTGTTAGGCTGAGTAGGATGACCACCAAGACCCCTGACCACTGTGTTAGGCTGAGTAGGATGACCACCAAGACCCCTGACCACTGTGTTAGGCTGAGTAGGATG